>CAWUFW010008670.1:600000-861870 GCA_963921515.1 Calotriton arnoldi
GGAAGGCATATGCCGAAACGCGTCTGCCAGGTGCCACAATTTGGGACAAAAGTGCATTGTATGTGCAATAAATACTTGTTGCGAAGCGTTCCCAGCTGTGTCAGACCCATCTTTACCTGTAGATTGGGACTGGTTGTGGATATGTGGCAGTGGTCGGCGCTGCATTTCCGACACGCCTCTTGTTCTGGAGCTCCGCGTATGGCTGACAAACGTGGAAGGAGTGCAGGCGAATGCACAACGCGGCGCCCCCGGCCATAATCTTCAAGGCAATGGGGAAAGAGCAGCAGATTTTCTGCTGAATGGAATGCTTTGCCAGTGGAAACACCTACTGATCCTGCCGCACGAAAGGAGAGAGCAGTCCGATGTAGCTGATGGAGTCAGGGCATAATCGTGGGCACAGGCGGGTCACGGTACCACGCTCGCAAATCAGACTTTTTTTATCTTACTGGCAGGAATGCAAGGACACATGGGCATGTACCAGGGACATTAAAGATGTACAGAAAGGACATTACTTAGAGCCGGGAGACCCTGAAGTCCTTTCTCTATGACCACCTTTGAACGATCCAATGGGATGCCACCTGCAGTACTTAAAAACCCTGCGTAAACCTTGATTTGAATGATTTGGCACAACGCTGGCATTGAGAAAGGCATACGCCGAAACGCGTCTGCCAGGTGCCACAATTTGGGACAAACGTGCATTGTATGTGCAATAAATACTTGTTGCGAAGCGTTCCCAGCTGTGTCAGACCCATCTTTACCTGTAGATCGGGACTGGTTGTGGAAATGTGGCAGTGGTCGGCGCTGCATTTCTGACACGCCTCTTCTTCTGGAGCTCCGCGTATGGCTGACAAACGTGGAAGGAGTGCAGGCGAATGCACAACGCAGCGCCCCCGGCCGTGATCTTCAAGGCAATGGGGAAAGAGCAGCAGATTTTCTGCTGAATGGAACGCTTCGCCAGTGGAAACACCTACTGATCCTGCCACACGAAAGGAGAGAGCAGTCCGGTGTAGCTGATGGAGTTAGGGCAGAATCGTGTGCACAGGCGGGTCACTGTACCACGCTCGCAAATCAGACTGTTTTTAACTTACTGGCAGGAATGCAAGGACACATGGGCATGTACCGAGGACATTAAAGATGTAAAGAAAGGACATTAATTACTGCCGGGAGATCCTGAAGTCCTTTCTCTATGACCACCTTTGAACGATCCAATGGGATGCCGCCTGCAGCACTTAAAAAACCCACGTAAACCTTGATTTGAATGATTTGGCACAACGCTGGCATTGAGGAAGGCATACGCCGAAACGCGTCTGCCAGGTGCCACAATTTGGGACAAAAGTGCATTGTATGTGCAATAAATACTTGTTGCGAAGCGTTCCCAGCTGTGTCAGACCCATCTTTACCTATAGATTGGGACTGGTTGTGGATATGTGGCAGTGGTCGGCGCTGCATTTCCGACACGCCTCTTGTTCTGGAGCTCCGCGTATGGCTGACAAACGTGGAAGGAGTGCAGGCAAATGCACAACGCGGCGCCCCCCGGCCGTGATCTTCAAGGCAATGGGGAAAGAGCAGCAGATTTTCTGCTGAATGGAACGCTTTGCCAGTGGAAACACCTACTGATCCTGCCGCACGAAAGGAGAGAGCAGTCCGATGTAGCTGATGGAGTCAGGGCATAATCGTGGGCACAGGCGGGTCACGGTACCACGCTCGCAAATCCAGACTGTTTTTATCTTACTGGCAGGAATGCAAGGACACATGGGCTTGTACCGGGGACATTAAAGGTGTAAAGAAAGGACATTACTTAGAGCCGGGAGACCCTGAAGTCCTTTCTCTATGACCACCTTTGAACGATCCAATGGGATGCCACCTGCAGTACTTAAAAACCCCGCGTAAACCTTGATTTGAATGATTTGGCACAACGCTGGCATTGAGAAAGGCATACGCCGAAATGCGTCTGCCAGGTGCCACAATTTGGGACAAACGTGCATTGTATGTGCAATGAATACTTGTTGCGAAGCGTTCCCAGCTGTGTCAGACCCATCTTTACCTGTAGATTGGGACTGGTTGTGGCTATGTGGCAGTGGTCGGCGCTGCATTTCTGACACGCCTCTTGTTCTGGAGCTCCGCGTATGGCTGACAAACATGGAAGGAGTGCAGGCGAATGCACAACGCGGCGCCCCCAGGCCGTGATCTTCAAGGCAATGGGGAAAGAGCAGCAGATTTTCTGCTGAATGGAACGATTTGCCAGTGGAAACACCTACTGATCCTGCCGCACGAAAGGAGAGAGCAGTCCGATGTAGCTGATGGAGTCAGGGCATAATCGTGTGCACAGGCGGGTCACGGTACCACGCTTGCAAATCAGACTGTTTTTATCTTACTGGCAGGAATGCAAGGACACATGGGCATGTACCGGGGACATTAAAGATGTAAAGAAAGGACATTACTTAGAGCCGGGAGACCCTGAAGTCCTTTCTCTATGACCACCTTTGAACGATCCAATGGGATGCCACCTGCAGTACTTAAAAAACCCTGCGTAAACCTTGATTTGAATGATTTGGCACAACGCTGGCATTGAGAAAGGCATACGCCGAAACGCGTCTGCCAGGTGCCACAATTTGGGACAAACGTGCATTGTATGTGCAATAAATACTTGTTGCGAAGCGTTCCCAGCTGTGTCAGACCCATCTTTACCTGTAGATTGGGACTGGTTGTGGATATGTGGCAGTGGTCGGCGCTGCATTTCTGACACGCCTCTTGTTCTGGAGCTCTGCGTATGGCTGACAAACGTGGAAGCAGTGCAGGCGAATGCACAACGCGGCGCCCCCCGGCCGTGATCTTCAAGGCAATGGGGAAAGAGCAGCAGATTTTCTGCTGAATGGAACGCTTCGCCAGTGGAAACACCTACTGATCCTGCTGCACGAAAGGAGAGAGCAGTCCGGTGTAGCTGACGGAGTCAGGGCAGAATCGTGTGCACGGGCGGGTCACCGTACCACGCTCGCAAATCAGACTGTTTTTAACTTACTGGCAGGAATGCAAGGACACATGGGCATGTATGTACCGGGGACATTAAAGATGTAAAGAAAGGACATTACTTACTGCCGGGAGATCCTGAAGTCCTTTCTCTATGACCACCTTTGAACGATCCAATGGGATGCCGCCTGCAGCACTTAAAAACCCAGCGTAAACCTTGATTTGAATGATTTGGCACAACGCTGGCATTGAGGAAGGCATACGCCGAAACGCGTCTGCCAGGTGCCACAATTTGGGACAAACGTGCATTGTATGTGCAATGAATACTTGTTGCGAAGCGTTCCCAGCTGTGTCAGACCTCATCTTTACCTGTAGATTGGGACTGGTTGTGGATATGTGGCAGTGGTCGGCGCTGCATTTCTGACACGCCTCTTGTTCTGGAGCTCCGCGTATGGCTGACAAACGTGGAAGGAGTGCAGGCGAATGCACAACCCGGCGCCCCCGGCCGTGATCTTCAAGGCAATGGGGAAAGAGCAGCAGATTTTCTGCTGAATGGAACGCTTCGCCAGTGGAAACACCTACTGATCCAGCCGCACGAAAGGAGAGAGCAGTCCGATGTAGCTGATGGAGTCAGGGCATAATCGTGTGCACGGGCGGGTCACGGTACCACGCTCGCAAATCAGACTGTTTTTAACTTACTGGCAGGAATGCAAGGACACATGGGCATGTACCGGGGACATTAAAGATGTAAAGAAAGGACATTACTTAGAGCCGGGAGACCCTGAAGTCCTTTCTCTATGACCACCTTTGAACGATCCAATGGGATGCCACCTGCAGTACTTAAAAACCCTGCGTAAACCTTGATTTGAATGATTTGGCACAACGCTGGCATTGAGAAAGGCATACGCCGAAACGCGTCTGCCAGCTGCCACAATTTGGGACAAACGTGCATTGTATGTGCAATAAATACTTGTTGCGAAGCGTTCCCAGCTGTGTCAGACCCATCTTTACCTGTAGATTAGGACTGGTTGTGGATATGTGGCAGTGGTCGGCGCTGCATTTCTGACACGCCTCTTGTTCTGGAGCTCCGCGTATGGCTGACAAATGTGGAAGGAGTGCAGGCGAATGCACAACGCGGCACCCCCCGGCCGTGATCTTCAAGGCAATGGGGAAAGAGCAGCAGATCTTTCTGCTGAATGGAACGCTTTGCCAGTGGAAACACCTACTGATCCTGCCCCACGAAAGGAGAGAGCAGTCCGGTGTAGCTGATGGAGTCAGGGTATAATCGTGTGCACGGGCGGGTCACAGTACCACGCTCGGAAATCAGACTGTTTTTAACTTACTGGCAGGAATGCAAGGACACATGGGCATGTACCGGGGACATTAAAGATGTAAAGAAAGGACATTATTTACTGCCGGGAGATCCTGAAGTCCTTTCTCTATGACCACCTTTGAACGATCCAATGGGATGCCGCCTGCAGCACTTAAAAAACCCCGCGTAAACCTTGATTTGAATGATTTGGCACAACGCTGGCATTGAGGAAGGCATACGCCGAAACGCGTCTGCCAGGTGCCACAATTTGGGACAAACGTGCATTGTATGTGCAATGAATACTTGTTGCGAAGCGTTCCCAGCTGTGTCAGACCCATCTTTACCTGTAGATTGGGACTGGTTGTGGATATGTGGCAGTGGTCGGCGCTGCATTTCTGACACTCCTCTTGTTCTGGAGCTCCGCGAATGGCTGACAAACGTGGAAGGAGTGCAGGCGTATGCACAACGCGGCGTCCCCCCGGCCGTTGTCTTCAAGGCAATGGGGAAAGAGCAGCAGATTTTCTGCTGAATGGAACGCTTCACCAGTGGAAACACCTACTGATCCTGCCGCACGAAAGGAGAGAGCAGTCCGGTGTAGCTGATGGAGTCAGGGCATAATCGTGTGCACAGGCGGGTCACGGTACCACGCTCGCAAATCAGACTGTTTTTAACTTACTGGCAGGAATGCAAGGACACATGGGCATGTATGTACCGGGGACATTAAAGATGTAAAGAAAGGACATTACTTACTGCCGGGAGATCCTGAAGTCCTTTCTCTATGACCACCTTTCAACGATCCAATGGGATGCAGCCTGCAGTACTTAAAAAAACCAGCGTAAACCTCGATTTGAATGATTTGGCACAATGCTGGCATTGAGGAAGGCATACTCCAAAACGCGTCTGCCAGGTGCCACAATTTGGGACAAACGTGCATTGTATGTGCAATAAATACTTGTTGCGAAGCGTTCCAAGCTGTGTCAGACCCATCTTTACCTGTAGATTGGGACTGGTTGTGGATATGTGGCAGTGGTCGGCGCTGCATTTCTGACACGCCTCTTGTTCTGGAGCTCGGCGTATGGCTGACAAACGTGGAAGGAGTGCAGGCGAATGCACAACGCGGCGCCCCCGGCCGTGATCTTCAAGGCAATGGGGAAAGAGCAGCAGATTTTCTGCTGAATGGAACGCTTCGCCAGTGGAAACACCTACTGATCCTGCCACATGAAAGGAGAGAGCAGTCCGGTGTAGCTGACGGAGTTAGGGCAGAATCATGTGCACAGGCGGGTCACTGTACCACGCTCGCAAATCAGACTGTTTTTAACTGACTGGCAGGAATGCAAGGACACATGGGCATGTACCGAGGACATTAAAGATGTAAAGAAAGGACATTAATTACTGCCGGGAGATCCTGAAGTCCTTTCTCTATGACCACCTTTGAAGGATCCAATGGGATGCCGCCTGCAGCACTTAAAAAACCTGCGTATACCTTGATTTGAATGATTTGGCACAACGCTGGCATTGAGGAAGGCATATACCGAAACGCGTCTGCCAGGTGCCACAATTTGGGACAAAAGTGCATTGTATGTGTAATAAATACTTGTTGCGAAGCGTTCCCAGCTGTGTCAGACCCATCTTTACCTGTAGATTGGACTGGTTGTGGATATGTGGCAGTGGTCGGCACTTCATTTCCGACACGCCTCTTGTTCTGGAGCTCCGCGTATGGCTGACAAACGTGGAAGGAGTGCAGGCGAATGCACAACGCGGCGCCCCCCCGGCCATAATCTTCAAGGCAATGGGGAAAGAGCAGCAGATTTTCTGCTGAATGGAATGCTTTGCCAGTGGAAACACCTACTGATCCTGCCGCACGAAAGGAGA
The DNA here is from genome assembly GCA_963921515.1 of Calotriton arnoldi. Taxonomy (NCBI): domain Eukaryota; kingdom Metazoa; phylum Chordata; class Amphibia; order Caudata; family Salamandridae; genus Calotriton; species Calotriton arnoldi. Next base: position 606,152 of record CAWUFW010008670.1, read on the forward strand.
GAGCAGTCCGATGTAGCTGATGGAGTCAGGGCATAATCGTGGGCACAGGCGGGTCACGGTACCACGCTCGCAAATCAGACTTTTTTTATCTTACTGGCAGGAATGCAAGGACACATGGGCATGTACCAGGGACATTAAAGATGTACAGAAAGGACATTACTTAGAGCCGGGAGACCCTGAAGTCCTTTCTCTATGACGACCTTTGAACGATCCAATGGGATGCCACCTGCAGTACTTAAAAAACCCTGCGTAAACCTTGATTTGAATGATTTGGCACAACGCTGGCATTGAGAAAGGCATACGCCGAAACACGTCTGCCAGGTGCCACAATTTGGGACAAACGTGCATTGTATGTGCAATAAATACTTGTTGCGAAGCGTTCCCAGCTGTGTCAGACCCATCTTTACCTGTAGATCGGGACTGGTTGTGGAAATGTGGCAGTGGTCGGCGCTGCATTTCTGACACGCCTCTTCTTCTGGAGCTTCGCGTATGGCTGACAAACGTGGAAGGAGTGCAGGCGAATGCACAACGCAGCGCCCCCGGCCGTGATCTTCAAGGCAATGGGGAAAGAGCAGCAGATTTTCTGCTGAATGGAACAGCTCGCCAGTGGAAACACCTACTGATCCTGCCACACGAAAGGAGAGAGCAGTCCGGTGTAGCTGATGGAGTTAGGGCAGAATCGTGTGCACAGGCGGGTCACTGTACCACGCTCGCAAATCAGACTGTTTTTAACTTACTGGCAGGAATGCAAGGACACATGGGCATGTACCGAGGACATTAAAGATGTAAAGAAAGGACATTAATTACTGCCGGGAGATCCTGAAGTCCTTTCTCTATGACCACCTTTGAACGATCCAATGGGATGCCGCCTGCAGCACTTAAAAACCCACGTAAACCTTGATTTGAATGATTTGGCACAACGCTGGCATTGAGGAAGGCATACGCCGAAACGCGTCTGCCAGGTGCCACAATTTGGGACAAAAGTGCATTGTATGTGCAATAAATACTTGTTGCGAAGCGTTCCCAGCTGTGTCAGACCCATCTTTACCTATAGATTGGGACTGGTTGTGGATATGTGGCAGTGGTCGGCGCTGCATTTCCGACACGCCTCTTGTTCTGGAGCTCCGCGTATGGCTGACAAACGTGGAAGGAGTGCAGGCAAATGCACAACGCGGCGCCCCCCCGGCCGTGATCTTCAAGGCAATGGGGAAAGAGCAGCAGATTTTCTGCTGAATGGAACGCTTTGCCAGTGGAAACACCTACTGATCCTGCCGCACGAAAGGAGAGAGCAGTCCGATGTAGCTGATGGAGTCAGGGCATAATCGTGGGCACAGGCGGGTCACGGTACCACGCTCGCAAATCCAACTTTTTTTATCTTACTGGCAGGAATGCAAGGACACATGGGCTTGTACCGGGGACATTAAAGGTGTAAAGAAAGGACATTACTTAGAGCCGGGAGACCCTGAAGTCCTTTCTCTATGACCACCTTTGAACGATCCAATGGGATGCCACCTGCAATACTTAAAAAACCCCGCGTAAACCTTGATTTGAATGATTTGGCACAACGCTGGCATTGAGAAAGGCATACGCCGAAATGCATCTGCCAGGTGCCACAATTTGGGACAAACGTGCATTGTATGTGCAATGAATACTTGTTGCGAAGCGTTCCCAGCTGTGTCAGACCCATCTTCACCTGTAGATTGGGACTGGTTGTGGCTATGTGGCAGTGGTCGGCGCTGCATTTCTGACACGCCTCTTGTTCTGGAGCTCCGCGTATGGCTGACAAACATGAAAGGAGTGCAGGCGAATGCACAACGCGGCGCCCCCCAGGCCGTGATCTTCAAGGCAATGGGGAAAGAGCAGCAGATTTTCTGCTGAATGGAACGATTTGCCAGTGGAAACACCTACTGATCCTGCCGCACGAAAGGAGAGAGCAGTCCGATGTAGCTGATGGAGTCAGGGCATAATCGTGTGCACAGGCGGGTCACGGTACCACGCTTGCAAATCAGACTGTTTTTATCTTACTGGCAGGAATGCAAGGAAACATGGGCATGTACCGGGGACATTAAAGATGTAAAGAAAGGACATTACTTAGAGCCGGGAGACCCTGAAGTCCTTTCTCTATGACCACTTTTGAACGATCCAATGGGATGCCACCTGCAGTACTTAAAAAACCCTGCGTAAACCTTGATTTGAATGATTTGGCACAACGCTGGCATTGACAAAGGCATACGCCGAAACGCGTCTGCCAGGTGCCACAATTTGGGACAAACGTGCATTGTATGTGCAATAAATACTTGTTGCGAAGCGTTCCCAGCTGTGTCAGACCCATCTTTACCTGTAGATTGGGACTGGTTGTGGATATGTGGCAGTGGTCGGCGCTGCATTTCTAACACGCCTCTTGTTCTGGAGCTCTGCGTATGGCTGACAAACGTGGAAGCAGTGCAGGCGAATGCACAACGCTGCGCCCCCCCCGGCCGTGATCTTCAAGGCAATGGGGAAAGAGCAGCAGATTTTCTGCTGAATGGAACTCTTCGCCAGTGGAAACACCTACTGATCCTGCTGCACGAAAGGAGAGAGCAGTCCGGTGTAGCTGACGGAGTCAGGGCAGAATCGTGTCCACGGGCGGGTCACCGTACCACGCTCGCAAATCAGACTGTTTTTAACTTACTGGCAGGAATGCAAGGACACATGGGCATGTATGTACCGGGGACATTAAAGATGTAAAGAAAGGACATTACTTACTGCCGGGAGATCCTGAAGTCCTTTCTCTATGACCACCTTTGAACTATCTAATGGGATGCCGCCTGCAGCACTTAAAAAACCCAGCGTAAACCTTGATTTGAATGATTTGGCACAACGCTGGGATTGAGGAAGGCATACACCGAAACGCGTCTGCCAAGTGCCGCAATTTGGGACAAACGTGCATTGTATGTGCAATGAATACTTGTTGCGAAGCGTTCCCAGCTGTGTCAGCCTCATCTTTACCTGTAGATTGGGACTGGTTGTGGATATGTGGCAGTGGTCGGCGCTGCATTTCTGACACGCCTCTTGTTCTGGAGCTCCGCGTATGGCTGACAAACGTGGAAGGAGTGCAGGCGAATGCACAACCCGGCGCCCCCCCGGCCGTGATCTTCAAGGCAATGGGGAAAGAGCAGCAGATTTTCTGCTGAATGGAACGCTTCGCCAGTGGAAACACCTACTGATCCAGCCGCACGAAAGGAGAGAGCAGTCCGATGTAGCTGATGGAGTCAGGGCATAATCGTGTGCAGGGGCGGGTCACGGTACCACGCTCGCAAATCAGACTGTTTTTAACTTACTGGCAGGAATGCAAGGACACATGGGCATGTACCGGGGACATTAAAGATGTAAAGAAAGGACATTACTTAGAGCCGGGAGACCCTGAAGTCCTTTCTCTATGACCACCTTTGAACGATCCAATGGGATGCCACCTGCAGTACTTAAAAAACCCTGCGTAAACCTTGATTTGAATGATTTGGCACAACGCTGGCATTGAGAAAGGCATACGCCGAAACGCGTCTGCCAGCTGCCACAATTTGGGACAAACGTGCATTGTATGTGCAATAAATACTTGTTGCGAAGCGTTCCCAGCTGTGTCAGACCCATCTTTACCTGTAGATTAGGACTGGTTGTGGATATGTGGCAGTGGTCGGCGCTGCATTTCTGACACGCCTCTTGTTCTGGAGCTCCGCGTATGGCTGACAAATGTGGAAGGAGTGCAGGCGAATGCACAACGCGGCACCCCCCCGGCCGTGATCTTCAAGGCAATGGGGAAAGAGCAGCAGTCTTTCTGCCGAATGGAACGCTTTGCCAGTGGAAACATCTACTGATCCTGCCCCACGAAAGGAGAGAGCAGTCCGGTGTAGCTGATGGAGTCAGGGTATAATTGTGTGCACGGGCGGGTCACAGTACCACGCTCGGAAATCAGACTGTTTTTAACTTACTGGCAGGAATGCAAGGACACATGGGCATGTACCGGGGACATTAAAGATGTAAAGAAAGGACATTATTTACTGCCGGGAGATCCTGAAGTCCTTTCTCTATGACCACCTTTGAACGATCCAATGGGATGCCGCCTGCAGCACTTAAAAAACCCACGTAAACCTTGATTTGAATGATTTGGCACAACGCTGGCATTGAGGAAGGCATACGCCGAAACGCGTCTGCCAGGTGCCACAATTTGGGACAAAAGTGCATTGTATGTGCAATAAATACTTGTTGCGAAGCGTTCCCAGCTGTGTCAGACCCATCTTTACCTATAGATTGGGACTGGTTGTGGATATGTGGCAGTGGTCGGCGCTGCATTTCTGACACGCCTCTTGTTCTGGAGCTCCGCGTATGGCTGACAAACGTGGAAGGAGTGCAGGCAAATGCACAACGCGGCGCCCCCCCGGCCATGATCTTCAAGGCAATGGGGAAAGAGCAGCAGATTTTCTGCTGAATGGAACGCTTTGCCAGTGGAAACACCTACTGATCCTGCCGCACGAAAGGAGAGAGCAGTCCGATGTAGCTGATGGAGTCAGGGCATAATCGTGGGCACAGGCGGGTCACGGTACCACGCTCGCAAATCCAACTTTTTTTATCTTACTGGCAGGAATGCAAGGACACATGGGCATGTACCGGGGACATTAAAGATGTAAAGAAAGGACATTACTTAGAGCCGGGAGACCCTGAAGTCCTTTCTCTATGACCACCTTTGAACGATCCAATGGGATGCCACCTGCAGTACTTAAAAAACCCCGCGTAAACCTTGATTTGAATGATTTGGCACAACGCTGGCATTGAGAAAGGCATACGCCGAAATGCGTCTGCCAGGTGCCACAATTTGGGACAAACGTGCATTGTATGTGCAATGAATACTTGTTGCGAAGCGTTCCCAGCTGTGTCAGACCCATCTTCACCTGTAGATTGGGACTGGTTGTGGCTATGTGGCAGTGGTCGGCGCTGCATTTCTGACACGCCTCCTGGTTCTGGAGCTCCGCGTATGGCTGACAAACAGGGAAGGAGTGCAGGCGAATGCACAACGCGGCGCCCCCCCGGCCGTGATCTTCAAGGCAATGGGGAAAGAGCAGCAGATTTTCTGCTGAATGGAACGATTTGCCAGTGGAAACACCTACTGATCCTGCCGCATGAAAGGAGAGAGCAGTCCGATGTAGCTGATGGAGTCAGGGCATAATCGTGTGCACAGGCGGGTCACGGTACCACGCTTGCAAATCAGACTGTTTTTATCTTACTGGCAGGAATGCAAGGACACATGGGCATGTACCGGGGACATTAAAGATGTAAAGAAAGGACATTACTTAGAGCCGGGAGACCCTGAAGTCCTTTCTCTATGACCACCTTTGAACGATCCAATGGGATGCCACCTGCAGTACTTAAAAAACCCTGCGTAAACCTTGATTTGAATGATTTGGCACAACGCTGGCATTGACAAAGGCATACGCCGAAACGCGTCTGCCAGGTGCCACAATTTGGGACAAACGTGCATTGTATGTGCAATAAATACTTGTTGCGAAGCGTTCCCAGCTGTGTCAGACCCATCTTTACCTGTAGATTGGGACTGGTTGTGGATATGTGGCAGTGGTCGGCGCTGCATTTCTAACACGCCTCTTGTTCTGGAGCTCTGCGTATGGCTGACAAACGTGGAAGCAGTGCAGGCGAATGCACAACGCTGCGCCCCCCCGGCCGTGATCTTCAAGGCAATGGGGAAAGAGCAGCAGATTTTCTGCTGAATGGAACTCTTCGCCAGTGGAAACACCTACTGATCCTGCCCCATGAAAGGAGAGAGCAGTCCGGTGTAGCTGATGGAGTCAGGGTATAATCGTGTGCACGGGCGGGTCACAGTACCACGCTCGGAAATCAGACTGTTTTTAACTTACTGGCAGGAATGCAAGGACACATGGGCATGTACCGGGGACATTAAAGATGTAAAGAAAGGACATTATTTACTGCCGGGAGATCCTGAAGTCCTTTCTCTATGACCACCTTTGAACGATCCAATGGGATGCCACCTGCAGTACTTAAAAAAACCAGCGTAAACCTTGATTTGAATGATTTGGCACAACGCTGGCATTGAGGAAGGCATACGCCGAAACGCGTCTGCCAGGTGCCACAATTTGGGACAAACGTGCATTGTATGTGCAATAAATACTTGTTGCGAAGCGTTCCAAGCTGTGTCAGACCCATCTTTACCTGTAAATTGGGACTGGTTGTGGATATGTGGCAGTGGTCGGCGCTGCATTTCTGACACGCCTCTTGTTCTGGAGCTCCGCGCATGGCTGACAAATGTGGAAGGAGTGCAGTCGAATGCACAACGCGGCGCCCCCTCGGCCGTGATCTTCAAGGCAATGGGGAAAGAGCAGCAGATTTTCTGCTGAATGGAACGCTTCGCCAGTGGAAACACCTACTGATCCTGCTGCATGAAAGGAGAGAGCAGTCCGGTGTAGCTGACGGAGTTAGGGCAGAATCGTGTGCACAGGCGGGTCACTGTACCACGCTCGCAAATCACACTGTTTTTAACTTACTGGCAGGAATGCAAGGACACATGGGCATGTACCGGGGACATTAAAGATGTAAAGAAAGGACATTAATTACTGCCGGGATATCCTGAAGTCCTTTCTCTATGACCACCTTTGAACGATCCAATGGGATGCCGCCTGCAGCACTTAAAAAACCCCGCGTAAACCTTGATTTGAATGATTTGGCACAACGCTGGCATTGAGGAAGGCATACGCCGAAACGCGTCTGCCAGGTGACACAATTTGGGACAATCGTGCATTGTATGTGCAATAAATACTTGTTGCGAAGCGTTCCCAGCTGTATCAGACCCATCTTCACCTGTAGATTGGGACTGGTTGTGGATATATATATATATATATAGTCACTGAAAAAACCATAGGTTTCAGGCACGTTATAGTTTGAAATTAGCATTGATTGAAGGGGAATTAATCCCCCAACGTAAAATGTGCCATGGGGCGTGTTTACACAGTGGTGAAGGGAGGGGCGGGGCCTGAGTTGACGTGTGCAAACACGCCCTGTGGCATGTTTTACGTTGGGGGATTAAGTCCCCTCGAATCCTGAGGGTCCCTGGGGTCCAACAAGCCCACCAGGTACCTCCAGTAAGCGCCACAGAGTTGCGTTGCAGAGAGGTGTAAAAAGGGGCTTTGCCTGGACCACCTCTCTGCAACGCAGGTCTGTGGCGCTTACTGTAGGTACCTGGTGGGCTTGTTGGCCCCCAGGGGCCCTCAGGATTGAAGGGGAATTAATTCCCCAACTTAAAACGCGCCATAGGGCATGTTTGCACACATGTCACCTCAGGCCCTGCCCCCTCCCTTCACCACTATCAAAAGCGCCCCGTGGCGCATTTTAAGTTGGGGGATTAAGTCTCCTTGAATCCTGAGGGTCCCTGGGGTCCAACTAGCCCACCAGGTACCTCCAGTAAGCGCCACAGAGCTGCGTTGCAGAGAGGTGTAAAAAGGGGCATGGCCTGGACCACCTCTCTGCAACGCAGTGCAGTGGCGCTTACTGGAAGCACCTGGTGCGCTAGTTGGCCCCCAGTGGCCCTCAGGATTGAAAGGGAATTAATTCCCCAACTTTTAATGCGCCACAGGGCGTTTTTGCACACATGTCACCTCTGGCCCCGCCCCCTCCCTTCACCAAGGGGCGCGTTTTAAGTTGGGGGATTAAGTCCCCTTAAATCCTGAGGGTCCCTGGGGTCCAACTAGCCCACCAAGTACCTCCAGTTAGCTCCACAGGGCTGCGTTGCAGAAAGGTGGTCTGGGGCCACGCCCCTTTTTACACCTCTCTGCAACGCAGCCCTGTAGCACTTACTGGCGGTACTTGGTGGACTAGTTGGCCCCCAGGGACCCTCAGGATTGAAGAGGAATTAATTCCCCAACTTACAACGCGCCAGGGCGCATTTGCACAGTGGTGAAGGGAGGGCGGGGCCTGAGGTGACATGTGTGCAAACACGCCCTGTGGCACGTTTTAAGTTGGGGAATTAATTCCTCTTCAATTTTGAGGGTCCCTGGGGTCCAACTAGCCCACCAGGTACCTCCAGTAAGCGCCACTGCGCTGCGTTGCAGAGAGGTGGCCAAGGCCACGCCCCTTTTTACACCACTCTGCAACACATCTCTGTGGCGCTTACTGGAGGTACGTGGTGGGCTAGTTGGACCCCAGGGACCCTCAGGATTGAAGAGGAATTAATTCCCCAACTTAAAACGCGCCACAGGGCGTGTTTTCACACATGTCACCTCAGGCCCCGCCCCCTCCCTTCACTACTGTGCAAACGCGCCCCGTGGTGCATTTTAAGTTGGGGGATAAAGTCCCCTTGAATCCTGAGGGTCCCTGGGGTCCAATTAGCCCACCAGGTACCTCCAGTAAGCGCCACAGAGCTGCGTTGCAGAGAGGTGTAAAAAGGGGCGTGGCCTCTGAACACTTCTCTGCAACGCAGCTCCCTGGCGCATACTGGAGGTACCTGGTGGGCTAGTTGGCCCCCAGGGACCCTCAGTATTCAAGGGGAATTAATTCCCCAACTTTAAACACGCCACAGGGCGTGTTTGCACACATGTCACCTCAGGCCCCGCCCCCTCCCTTCACCACAGTGCAAACGCACCCCGTGGCGTGTTTTAAGTTGGGGGATAAAGTCCCCTTGAATCCTGAGGGTCCCTGGGATCCAACTAGCCCACTAGGTACCTCCAGTAAGCGCCACAGAGCTGCGTAGCAGAGAGGTGTAAAAAGGGGCGTGGCTTCTGAACACTTCTCTGCCAGGCAGCTCCCTGGCGCATACTGGAGGTACCTGGTGGGCTAGTTGGCCCCCAAGGACCCTCAGTATTCAAAGGGAATTAATTCCCCAACTTTAAACATGCCACAGAGCGTGTTTGCACACATGTCACCTCAGGCCCCACCCCCTCCCTTCACCACTGTGCAAACGCGCCCCGTGGCGCGTTTTAAGTTGGGGGATAAAGTCCCCTTGAATCCTGAGGGTCCCTGGGGTCCAACTAGCCCACCAGGTACCTCCAGTAAGCGCCACAGAGCTGCGTTGCAGAGACGTGTAAAAAGGGGCATGGCCTATGAACACCTCTCTGCAACGCAGCTCTCTGGCGCATACTGGAGATTCCTGGTGGGCTAGTTGGCCCCTAGGGACCCCCAGTATTCAAGGGGAATTAGTTCCCCATCTTACAACGCGCCAGGGGGCGCGTTTGCACAGTGCTGCAGGGAGTGGGCGGGGCCTCCGGCGCGATGCCGGTCTTTTTAATTTTTTTATTTTTAGAAGGGGGGCTGTGTGGCCCCCTTCTTTTCTATTTTGGGCCCTGGGGACCCCATCCCCCAGGGCCTGACCCCTATTTTGTTAAATTATAAAAAATACAGAAGGGGGGCTGCGTGGCCCCCCTCCTCAGGCCATTTATGGCCCCGGGGACCCGATCCCCCGGGGCCGGCCTTTGCGTGTTTTTTTGTTTTATTTAATTGTTTATTATGGGGGAGGGGGGCCACGTGGCCCCCCTCCCGGGCCACTCATGGCCCCGGGGACCCCATCCCCCGGGGCCTGGCCTCTCGTTGGGGACCGTGGGGGGGGTCCCCAATTCCCCCACGGTCCCGCCGGCTCTCCGCGTCCTGCGGGAGCCGGCATTGCTTTTCCACAAGGGGAGCTGCTGACATGCAGCTACCCTTAGGGAAAAGCAATTCTGCTTTGCTTCATTGAAGCGAGAGCAGGTTTCCCTGCTCTCGCTTCAATGAAGCAAAGCAGAGTTTGCAATGACAGGGCGGGAGCCGGGAGGCTCCAACCCTGTCATTGCAAACAGCAGTGTCCCGGGGGTGGGCACCCCGGGACACTGCAGGAGCCGGCCCTGGGGGGTGGCGATCCCCAGGGCGCTAGTTGGCCCCCAGGGGCCCTCAGGATTGAAAGGGAATTAATTCCCCAACTTTTAATGCGCCACAGGGCGTCTTTGCACACATGTCACCTCTGGCCCCGCCCCCTCCCTTCACCAAGGGGCGCGTTTTAAGTTGGGGGATTAAGTCCCCTTAAATCCTGAGGGTCCCTGGGGTCCAACTAGCCCACCAAGTACCTCCAGTTAGCTCCACAGGGCTGCGTTGCAGAAAGGTGGTCTGGGGCCACGCCCCTTTTTACACCTCTCTGCAACGCAGCCCTGTGGCACTTACTGGCGGTACTTGGTGGACTAGTTGGCCCCCAGGGACCCTCAGGATTGAAGAGGAATTAATTCCCCAACTTACAACGCGCCAGGGGGCGCATTTGCACAGTGGTGAAGGGAGGGGGCGGGGCCTGAGGTGACATGTGTGCAAACACGCCCTGTGGCACGTTTTAAGTTGGGGAATTAATTCCTCTTCAATTTTGAGGGTCCCTGGGGTCCAACTAGCCCACCAGGTACCTCCAGTAAGCGCCACTGCGCTGCGTTGCAGAGAGGTGGCCAAGGCCACGCCCCTTTTACACCACTCTGCAACACATCTCTGTGGCGCTTACTGGAGGTACGTGGTGGGCTAGTTGGACCCCAGGGACCCTCAGGATTGAAGAGGAATTAATTCCCCAACGTAAAACGCGCCACAGGGCGTGTTTTCACACATGTCACCTCAGGCCCCGCCCTCCCTTCACTACTGTGCAAACGCGCCCCGTGGCGCATTTAAGTTGGGGGATAAAGTCCCTTGAATCCTGAGGGTCCCTGGGGTCCAATTAGCCCACCAGGTACCTCCAGTAAGCGCCACAGAGCTGCGTTGCAGAGAGGTGTAAAAAGGGGCGTGGCCTCTGAACACTTCTCTGCAACACAGCTCCCTGGCGCATACTGGAGGTACCTGGTGGGCTAGTTGGCCCCCAGGGACCCTCAGTATTCAAGGGGAATTAATTCCCCAACTTTAAACACGCCACAGGGCGTGTTTGCACACATGTCACCTCAGGCCCCGCCCCCTCCCTTCACCACAGTGCAAACGCGCCCCGTGGCGTGTTTTAAGTTGGGGGATAAAGTCCCCTTGAATCCTGAGGGTCCCTGGGATCCAACTAGCCCACTAGGTACCTCCAGTAAGCGCCACAGAGCTGCGTTGCAGAGAGGTGTAAAAAGGGGCGTGGCTTCTGAACACTTCTCTGCCAGGCAGCTCCCTGGCGCATACTGGAGGTACCTGGTGGGCTAGTTGGCCCCCAAGGACCCTCAGTATTCAAAGGGAATTAATTCCCCAACTTTAAACATGCCACAGGGCGTGTTTGCACACATGTCACCTCAGGCCCCACCCCCTCCCTTCACCACTGTGCAAACGCGCCCCGTGGCGCGTTTTAAGTTGGGGGATAAAGTCCCCTTGAATCCTGAGGGTCCCTGGGGTCCAACTAGCCCACCAGGTACCTCCAGTAAGCGCCACAGAGCTGCGTTGCAGAGACGTGTAAAAAGGGGCATGGCCTATGAACACCTCTCTGCAACGCAGCTCTCTGGCGCATACTGGAGATTCCTGGTGGGCTAGTTGGCCCCTAGGGACCCCCAGTATTCAAGGGGAATTAGTTCCCCATCTTACAACGCGCCAGGGGGCGCGTTTGCACAGCTGCAGGGAGGGGGCGGGGCCTCCGGCGCGATGCCGGTCTTTTTTAAATTTTTTTATTTTTAGAAGGGGGGCTGTGTGGCCCCCCTTCTTTTCCTATTTTTGGGCCCTGGGGACCCCATCCCCCAGGGCCTGACCCCTATTTTGTTAAATTATAAAAAATACAGAAGGGGGGCTGCGTGGCCCCCCTCCTCAGGCCATTTATGGCCCCGGGGACCCGATCCCCCGGGGCCGGCCTTTGCGTGTTTTTTTGTTTTATTTAATTGTTTATTATGGGGGAGGGGGGCCGCGTGGCCCCCCTCCCGGGCCACTCATGGCCCCGGGGACCCCATCCCCTGGGGCCTGGCCTCTCGTTGGGGACCGTGGGGGGGGGTCCCCAATCCCCCCACGGTCCCGCCGGCTCTCCGCGTCCTGCGGGAGCCGGCATTGCTTTTCCACAAGGGGAGCTGCTGACATGCAGCTCCCCTTATGGAAAAGCAATTCTGCTTTGCTTCATTGAAGCGAGAGCAGGGAGGCTCCAACCCTGTCATTGCAAACAGCAGTGTCCCGGGGGTGGGCACCCCGGGACACTGCAGGAGCCGGCCCTGGGGGGTGGCGATCCCCAGGGCCATGAAGGGCTCCAGGAGGGGGGCCGCGCGGCCTCCCTCCCAACAATTGCACAGCCCCCGGGAAGGTGGTGATCCCCGGGGCAGGGGGTCCATTACGGACCCCCGAATTTAAATACTAGTGCCCCGGGGGGTGGTGGTCCCCGGGGCAGCGGGGGGGATGTGTGCCCCCCCAGCTAAATAATTAATGAAAGCCCCGGGGGGTGGCGGTCCCCGGGGCTTGGGCCCCCATACATTAAAATAAGAAGCCCCGGGGGGTGGTGGTCCCCGGGGCTGCAGGGGGGGCTGTGTTCCACCCCGCAAATATTTATGTAAAGCCCCGGCGGGTGGCGGTCCCCGGGGCTGCGGGCCCTGGGCCCCCGCTATTACATTTTTGAATGCCCCCGGGATTTGGCCTACCCGGGGGCTAAATATTAACGAAGCGTGGGAGTTTTTTTTTTTCTACACGGCGGGATTCGCAAATCCTACGCGAATTTCGCCGTTTAAAAACAAAAATGCTTTTTTGGGCCCTGGGGGTCCTTGTGGGACCCCCTGAGCAGGCCTAGGGGTCAGGGGTTTCTACCCTGCCCCCTTTTCTTCTTTTGCGCCTTAGTTTTTCTGTTTTCTTGTGCCTCGGTTCTACCGAGGCACAAGATGGCTGCCAACACTTCCTGGTTTGGAGTGTTGACAGCCAATTAGCATGAAGCTCGTGGTCGTGAGGGTCCGCGGATCCTCCGTGCCTCTAAATATCGAAACTTTTATATTTGATTTTCTCAGCAACTACTGAACGGATTTACACCATTTTTAAAAAAGGTCGCTTTCTGAGCCAAGCACTACCTTTTTGCCAAATTTGGGGTAAATCGGTTCAGAAGTTTCGGCTGTAGCCTTGCACAAAGTTTCCATGGGGAAATTGATTTTTTGACTCTTATTCTTTGAATTTCTCTGGAATTACTGAACGGATTTACACCATTTAAAAATAAGGGCGCTTTCTGAACCAAGCACTACCTTTTTGCCAAATTTGGTGTAAATCCGTTCAGCAGTTCGGGCTGTAGCCGTGTCTAAAGTTTCCTATGGGAATTAACATGGAGAAAACACGTTTTGGGACCCCCCTTTTTTCTCGGCCCCTGCTTGCCGAATCACCCCAAAACTTTGAAGATAGGAGCTGACCGGAGTGGGCCATAAGTTTTGAAAATTTCGCGAAGATTCGTCAATTGGCGCCAAAGTTATTGGGAAAAGATTGTTACGAATTTCCTATGGATAATAGGTCCTAACTATAACTACCTACTGGCGACCGCCAGTAGGTAATATATATATATATATTTCCAAACAAATCCTTCCACGAAGGAAAGTGGGTCGCACTCACGGAAGGTGTGGAATTAGCTCTTTATTCCATTATTTCCATTTGCAGGATGAAAGCTTACTTCGAGGCATCTCGGTCTCCACTGAGACCTTGTTCACGATGATAATCACAATGTTTATGACAACCAATTAAATACATTCAATTTGTTGTGTGGTCATTTCCTGTTTTTCCAAACATCGCTAAGTATTTTGGGAGTTGTAGTGTCCCGTTACAAATGTATTTCACACAATTTTTTAGTGATTAAAAAAAGTTATAAGGTGCACACATGAATAATTCATTAAGTTAAATGTTTTCAGATCCTTAGCAATATTGATAATTTTGTATCAATTCATTTGTGCAGCATTTTATGTGTTTCTTTTGTGTATAAATACACACCCCTTAAATACATCAGTATTGCTTCAGTCTAGCCCTCCAGTGGGCCTTTTCTCAATTGATTGTTCATCTATTTAACATAAAGGATCTTTACATGTGCATAAAGTGCCAACATTTGGTGATATTAAAACCAGTTTTTCAGAAACAAAATAATATATTGTGTTATATATGTACATACAGTTCTTCGCTCTGCTTCAAACCAAACGGGGTAAATGATCTTAAGTTCAGAATCTGTCATGATCACTCCGCGCTACTGTCTCAATTGCATAAAATTTCAGAGGTTTCCACTGACATGTACGCGCTACAATCAATAAAGATCGTGGAAACGCAGTGGCGGAACACATGGAGTCCCAAAATGAAGGAAACTGGAAACTTCTAAAATGTTATGCAATTGAAACAGTAGCGTGGAGTGATCGTGGCGGCAACAGGGAGAAAAAGTTAAGACAAAGAGAATCAAGAGGGGGCCAAGAAAAAGGGGGCCGAGAAAAAGGGGGGTCCCAAAATGCGTTTTCCCCATGTTAATTTCCATAGGAATTTTGGAACAGGCTACAGCCCGAAATGCTGAACGGAATTACACCAAATTTGGCAAAAAGGTAGCTCTTGGTTCAGAAAGCACTCTTTTCTTTAAATGGTGTAAATCCGTTCAGTAGTTGCTGAGAGATTAAAAAAATAAAAATATTGATATCTGAGCACCGAGGAGGAGCCGCGAATCCTCCCAAGCACGAGCTTCAGTCTTATTTGCTTTTTTTTGTGAGAACCAAGTCACATCAAAAAGGTGGAAATAGGTTGTAAATGTAGGAAAGGGGTCATGGTAGAAACACCCTCATCCCCTAGGGCTGGTCAGGGGGTCCCAAGGGACCCACAGGGCCAAAAAAAGCATTTCTTTTTCGGTGGAAGTCGCTCTGGGTGCGCGAATCCCGCCGAGAACATTTGTTTAGTTTTCTATAAGCCCGTGGGTGGGCCAGGTCCCGGGGGCAATGCTCAATTAATTAGCGGGCCTCCTGCAGCCCTGGGGACCGCCACCTCCCTGGGGCATAGATATTGGTATGCGGGGGGCACGCGGCCCCCCTGCAGCCCCGGGGACCGCCACCTCCCCAGGGCATTTAAATTTTTGTGTGGGGGACCTCACGGGCCCCCCAAGTCCCGAGGACCACCACATCCCTGGGGCTATTTTGACGAAGGGAGGGGGGTCACGCGGACCCCCTCCTGGAGTCCTCCTTGGCCCTGGGGACCGCCACCCCTCAGGGCCGGCTCCTGCAATGTCCCGGGGTGCCCACCCCCGGGACATTGCTTTTTGCTATGGCAGGGCGGGAGCACGGCTCCCGCCCTCCCATAGCAAACACTGCTTTGCTTCTTGGAAGCGAGAGCGGGAAACCTGCTCTCGCTTCCAAGAAGCAAAGCAGAATTGCTTTTGGACAAGGGGAGCTGCATGTTAGCAGCTCCCCTTGTCCAAAAGCAATGCCGGCTTCCGCAGGAGGTGGGGAGCTGGCAGGGACCGTGGGGGCATTGGGGCTCCCCCCACAGTCCCCAATGCTGAGGCCAGGCCCGGGGGATGGGATCCACGGGGCCAATACTGGCCGTGGGAAGGGGTCCGTATGGCCCCCTTTCCGTATAATTTAATAAATAAATACAACATTTAAAAAGAGGCAATGCCCCGGGGGATGGGGTCCCCGGGTCCATTATTGGCCTGAGGAGCGGGGCCACGAGGTCCCCCTCATTATTTTTTTTTTTTTTTTAAATGGTGGCAGGCCCCGGGGGATGGGGTCCCCGGGGCGAATACTGAATAATGGAAGTGGGGAGTTTTTTTTTCTTTCGAGTTTGGAGTAGCGACCCCAACGCGGCTCTCAGTGCGGCCCCCCGTGCAACATCGCGTTGGATTCGCGAATTCACCTTAAATAATTAATTAAGTAGTATAAAATGTAGACGGTAGTGTTGTATTTGTGAAGTTGTTTTAAAGAGTTACTGTGATTGAAGTTAATGACAAGATTATAATTGATAGAGTTGTTAAAAATATATAAAATTAAAAATTAATAGTTAAACTTGAAAAGTGTATTGTGTTGTAGTACATTGAATTCATGCTTTTGCAGATTCGCGTCGCGTGCGCGAATCCACCAAAAATTGAAAAAAATATCTATGTGTAAAAAAAAATTATATTCACTATTATGTTATAGGGTGGCTCTAAAAGAGCCCTTGTTTTCATTATGAGTTTGTTATAGCTACATGTAAGTGCGGATGCACAGCTTTAGAGTTGTTGAGAAAGACTCTGTTTCCTTGATCTGTGAAGTGTACTCCATCACTTCTGTAGATGTCATCCATATCAAAACATAGATTCTTGTTACAGATGGAGCCCATCCTATGGTCTCTGAGGTAAGCAGAAACAGCTTTATTGACATTCTTCCTAGCTTTCTCAATCTGGGACAGAATTGATTTGAAGACTTCCATTTCTGTCTTTGGCCTATATTAGAGTATACGAAGACAGTTTGAGGCAAAAGCAACATCAATTGTGCAAAGGTGTCCTTCATTAGCATTTCCAGACCTACCCCAGACAATGTGCCTAGGTCATTGCCACCACAGTGCACAATCATGAGGTCAGGGGGTTGGAGATGCAAAAAGGTTTTAACCAAAGGCATCAATTAGTGCCACTTTAATCGTCTCTGTGCAATCCATTTAATATCCACATTTTGCAAAGCTATGTCTTTGTCAATACCTCTGCGTTCAGCATACCTATTGCACCAGAAAACATAGCTGTGTCCAACAATCCATAATGTAAGCATCTTGAAGGGATGTCTGGAAGTAATGAAAAGATGTCTGTAGCTGAAGTAGTCAGTTGGTAGAAAGAAAGGTATCTAAAATGGTGGACAAGATGCTGTTTTTTAAAAGAAGAGAATTGATTGGCTGTTTAAGAAGATTGTACACTCAAAAATAGGATGCATGTTACTTTCTTTAAAAAGCATGTTCGTTATTGGTTAGTAAAAATGTTTGAAAGGTACAGTAGATAGGAAAAGCTCATATTTTGCAAAAGTCAACCACACCTGCTGTTTGCATTTGTAACCTTGTGTGCTGAACTTGAAAATATGGTGAACTTGTGACCTGTTTGTTCAGTTGAATGTTCCATGAACTGTTACTATGGAAATTGGTATTAAGCATAATGGGGTACGGGTTGAAACTTAACTGTGGACTTAAAATGTGAAATTGTAATTTATATATAAGTGATATGTTATTAAAGTATAATTTCCCAAGTCAGTACTATCTTTAGAAGTGGTGTGTTGTTAAAAAATAGTGGTAGTTTTATTTGTAATGTATTTTTGAACTCCCGTATAGATTTTAGGCCTGGGCGTAGTTTGCGGAGTTTTGCTACGCGGAACTCCGCGAAGTTACAAAAAAACTCCGTGAAGTTCCACGAGTGGCGTAGTGCAGTGCGAACTGCAGTTTGTGCTGGTATTCCTGCCGCTCGGGTAGAAATTCTACCCGAGCGGCAGCTTGCGCTCGCAAACTTAAAGTTCGCGATCGCGAGCGGGGAAAAAACTCCGCTGCACATCGCGAAGGGGAGTTTTCTGCACTCCGCGAGCTCCGCGGAGTGCGGAGTGCCGAAAACTCCGCAAATTCCGTGAACGGAGCGAAGTTCACCGCCTAGGCCTAATGGATTTGCGGCTCCATCGTGTTAGTGCAAGGTGGAGTCGCGACTCCAAAAAATTCCAGAACCAGTTTGGGCACTTTTATAAGACAGTTGGTAAGGGTTAATATGTCTAACCAATAGAAATGTGTTCTACTATTTAAAATTATGTAGGAAGCAATGTGATTTGTTACTTACATTTATTTGTGTGGAGAAAGAGGGGGAAAGTTTGCCATTACTGGTTTTACCTTGTTGAGAGTGGTGCATTACATTGATTGTGTGCATAAGAAAATCTTTTATGAGTTTGTGATATTTTATATTCTACAAATCAATTTGGAAGGTGAGTTATAAATTTGTGAGGTGTATTATGTATTAGCTTTATTTTTAATCTTTAAAAATTATTGATGAACTGTGATGTTTGAAATATATTATTAAATGTAGAGATGTGTATTGTAGTTTGTTTTATTGTAGTTAAATGTTGTTTGAAATAGATTTTGTACAGTAATATGTGTATATTGGAAAAAGGATTAGTGATTATGGTAGTTTGTTTTAGTGTGTGGATATGTACATTTTTAGTATACCGCATAACTTTAGGTGTTGCTTTAAAATTGGAGGTGGATTCTGTCAAGTTTTAAGGTGTGCATGGACTTCTGTCTCAAGTATGTCTCTACTTGTATATGTATTTTCATATGTTTTATACATTTGAAGGTGCATGATGTATAATAAAGAGGTGTTGTTGCTTTTTATGTGGTAGGCTCAAGACTGTGAGTAGTAGTGGAATGGTAAAGCTGCAGCATAATAGGGTGGTTTAAAAGATGTTGACATAAGGTATTAGTGATTAGGCTTCTTTTTTTAAGTTTCTAGAGAGGTACAGTTGAAATATGCCACATAAATTTTGGTGTTTGCTTGAAATTGGAAGTTTGTTCTGTGAATTTTTAAGGTTTGGATAGAGTTATGCTAAAGACATATTCATGTATGCTTTTAGGAATATGGTGAGACTTTTAGTAAAGACATGTGAAGGGTTCCTGCTTTGTGTTTGGGTTGGTGTAACATTATAAGTAGTTGTAGAATGGTAAAGCAGCAGCCCAAAAGTGAGGTTTTAGATATGTTTGTAAAGATGTTATTTATTAGAGTAATTTGTATGATGTGTGGAAAGGTATATTTGATATGTACTGCATAATTTTCAGTGTCTGTTTGAAAATTGAAGTGTAGTCTGTGAATTTTGAGCTGTGGATGGTGTTGTGACTAAGATATTTGTCTACTTGCACATATATTATGGTATGTGTTATGTGTTTGAAGATGATAGATGTATAAAACACAGGTATACATTTATCTGTATATTATTTTTTATATATGATGCTGC
The DNA here is from genome assembly GCA_963921515.1 of Calotriton arnoldi. Lineage (NCBI taxonomy): Eukaryota > Metazoa > Chordata > Amphibia > Caudata > Salamandridae > Calotriton > Calotriton arnoldi. The sequence goes on from CAWUFW010008670.1 coordinate 624,997, forward strand.
TAGCAAAAGGTACAGACATATGCATACATGCTTTTAGAAATATGGGGAGACTTTCATGAAAGATAAGTGAAGTGTTGCTTTGCTGTTAGCTATGCTCTATACCTGATTAGTACTAGAATAGTGAAGCAGTAGTAGTAGAAAAGTGATGTTTAAGATATGTTGGGAGAGGAATTATTGATTATGGTACTTTATAAGAGTCTGTGTAAAAGTTCACTTGAAATTAGCCGCATAAATCTAGGTGTGTTTGAAATGTTAAGTGTAGTCTGTCAAGTTTTAAGGCCTTTATGGTCTTGTGAGTGTGGTTATGTTTCTACTTGCACATCTATTCTAATATGCGTAATGCTTTTGGCAATAGGTATAGATAGAAGCATGCATGCTTTTAGGAATATGGTTAGAGTTATGGTAGAGACATGTGATAGGTTGCTGCTTTTTGTTTGACTTGGCCCAATATTCGTAGAATGGTGAAGGTGCAGCACAAAAGTGAGTTTTAAGACATATTAGCAGAAGGGATTACTGATTAGGCTACTTTCTATGAGTCTGGGGAAAGGTACACTTGAAATACACTGCAGAAATGTAGGTGTGTCTTTGAAATGTAAAGATCAGTCTATTTGTTTATTTCTGTTATATATGATGATGATTTCAAAAGGTAGACATATATGCATGTATAGTTACAGGAATATGGAGAGATTTATAACAGACTCAGGTGTAGCTTTTATGCTTTATTTTGAGTACGTCCAACACCCTGAGTAGTTACAGAATTGTGAAGCTGCAGTACAAAAGTGTACACCATGTGATAGACCAATGCGTTAGCTATACACTGGTTTAATCATGCAGGCACTACCCTTACACTCCTCCAATCACCCTGTCAAGATCTATGCACTCCTCCAATCACTTAGCCAGTGCCTATGCACTTATAGAAATCACTCAGGCACTACCTTTACACTCTTCCAATCACTGAGGCACTACCACAGTATTACTCCAATCACCCAGGCAGTACTGATGCACTTATAAAATCACACAGGCACTTTCTATGTACTCTTGTAGTCCCCCAGATATTACCTCTGAACTCATGCAATCACCAATGCATTAGCTATACGCTGGTTCAATCACCCAGGCAATACCCTTGCACTCCTCCAATTACCTTTTCAGGATCTATGCACTCCTCCAATCACTTAGCCAGTGCCCATGCACTTATAAAATCACGCAGGCACTACCTTTACACTCCTCCAATCACTGAGGCACTATCACAATAGTACTCTAATCACCTAGGCAGTATTGATGCACTTATAAAATCACCAAGACACTTCCTATGTACTCTTAGAATCCCCTAGATATTATCCCTTAACTCATGCAATCACCCAGACATTACCTATGTACTGCTCTAATCCCCCAGACATTACCTCTGCACTCATGCAATCACCAATGCATTAGCAGTACACTGGTTCAATTACCCAGGCAATACCTTTGTACTCCTCCAATCACCCTCTCAGGATATATGCACTATCCATCTTCTCCTGCAATTATCCAGCGATTACCTTTGGAGTCATACAATCACCCAAGCACCACACATGGAGTTATTCAATCACTTAAGAAGATCTATTACATGCCTCTGTTTCTAGGTTTCACTATATTCCAGAAATATTGTATACATATTTCTTTTAGATATGATGATGATTTGAAAATGTAGAGACATTTGTATGCATGCTTTTAACAATATGGAGAGACTTATAGTTGAGTCATGTAATAGTCTGCTGTTTTATATTTGGCTAGGCCCAACACTCATGTAGTTATAAAAACACCCAAGTACTACCCATGTAGTCTTTCAATGATCCAGTCACTATATATGCAGTGCTATAATCACTCAGGCATTACTCATGCACTCATGCAAACATCCAGGCACTACCTATGCACGCATGTAATCACCAAGGTATTACCCATGCACTCTTTGAATCATGTAGCCAGTACTGATGCACTTATATAATCACTCAGGCACTAATGTTGCACTCTTTCAATCACAGAGGCACTAGCCTTGTACTTATGTAATCACTCAGGCAGTAGTCATGCTGTTATGAAATCTCCCAGGCACTACCTTTGCACTCATTTATTCACTCAGGTGTTACCTAAGTAGTCCTCCAATTACCCAAGAAGTACTTATGCACTTATAAAATCACCCAGTCACTTTCTATGTAGTCATGTAAATCCCCAGATATTACCCCTGTAGTCATGCAATCATGCAGGCGTTACCTATGTACTTCTTTAATCCCCCAAACGTTACCCCTGTACTCATGCAATCACTAATGTATTAGCTATATAGTGCTCCAATCACCTAGGCACTATCCTTGCACTGTTTCAATCATGCAGGCACTAGTCTTGTACTTATGTAATCACTCAGCCAGTACTCATGCACTTATAAAATCACCCAGGCACTACCTTTGCACTCATGTAATCACTCAGGCAGTACCTTAGTACTTCTGTAATCACCCAGGCAGTACTCATGGACTTATAAAATCACCCACTCACTTCCTATGTACTCCAGTAATCCCCCAGATATTACCCCTGTAGTCATGGAATCATCCAGGTACTACTTATGTACTACCCTTGCAGTCATAGAATCATGCAGTGTCTACCTATGCACTCATGTAATAACCCAAACACTACCCTTGCAGTCATAGAATCACCCAGGTCCTACTGTTGCATTCATTTATTCACCTAGGCACTACTCAATGACTCATCTATGCCTGCAGGTGCTATTTATACACTTATCCATGCACTCAACCTCTATGTGTGCACTCATGCAATTAGCCAGTCACTATCCATCTTCTCCTGCAATTACCCAGCAACTACCTTTGGAGTCATACAATCACCCAAGCATTACGCATGGAGTTATGCAATCACTCAAGCAGATCTATTACATGTCTCAGTTTCAGGTTTCACTACATTCCAAATATATTGTATATATATTTCTTTTAGATATGATGATGATTTGAAAAGGTAGAGACATATGTATGCATGCTTTAAACAATATGAAGAGACTTATGGTTGAGTCATGTAATAGTCTGCTGCTTTATATTTGGCTAGGCCCAACACTCATGTAGTTATAAAAACACCCAAGTACTACCCATGCAGTTTTCCAATGATCCAGTCACTACATATGCACTGCTGTAATCACTCAGGCATTACTCCTGCACTCATGTAAACATCCAGGCACTACCTATACACTCATGCAATCACCAAGGTATTACCCATGCACTCTTTGAATCATGTAGCCACAACTCATGCACTTATATAATCACTCAGGCCCTAACGTTGCATTCCTTCTATCATGGGGGCACTACCCTTGTACTTATGTAATCACTCAGCCAGTAGTCATGCTGTTATGAAATCACCCAGGCACTACCTTTGCACTCCTTTATTCACTCAGGCACTACCTCAGTAGAGCTGCAATCACCCAAGAAGTACCCATGCACTTATAAAATCACCCAGTCACTTTCTATGTAGTCATGTAAATCCCCAAATATTACCCCTGTAGTCATGCAATCACCCAGGTATTACCTATGTACTCCTTTAATTCCCCAGAGGTTACCCCTGTACTCATGCAATCACCAATGCATTAGTTATACAGTACTTCAATCAAATATGTTGGATACACACTATCCCAAAAGTAGTCCACATCTGGAAAACATATGTCTCTGTGAAGTACTGCAACATTATAGTTTTAAACAAAATGTTACAGAAAATATAAATGAAGAAAAATAGGCAGTAATTGGATGTGATGGATGTTTGGTAAAACATGCCAAAGGAAATCTTATTAATCACAGGAAACTCAGTTGTGATTCTCCAGATAAAAGGGAATTTTTCTATTTAGCACTTCTGCAACTCTTCAAGCCTTGGCGTACTGAAATGGAATTACTTGGAGATTTTGACTGCTATGAAGATTCTTTTAATGCATGTAAAGATAGCATTGAATGTACAATTTTTCCAAATTATCTGCAAATGTTAAATGAAGAGATTGAACAAGAAACTACTATTGCAGCTGAAATAGCTAGAGACAGTTCTCAAGATAGTCAAAGTTCTGCTCCACTAAGTCAAGATCCAATAGGAAAACCAATTCTTGAAAATGAAGCTGCAATAGCCATGGGTGAAGTAGAAACGGCAATGCAACAAGCACAACAGGATATTATTGAGTTGGAAAAGTTAGAAGAACAACTAAATATTGAACCGAAAGAAATATATTTACAAGTGACACAACAGATACAGCATGGTTTACTGCATAAAAAAAGAATGCCAATGCACATCATTTAAACCTATTCGAATGTATATCAGTGGGCAAGCTGGAACAGGAAAAAGTTTCTTCATTAAAGTTTGGACCAGTTATCTACACAAAACTACTGAATCACATTTATCTTGTGTTGTAACCACTCCAACTGGGTTAGCAGCACATAACATTAAAGGGATGACATTACATCGATTACTCATGCTACCAGTTGAACATGAAAATAAGTTGAAATAACACAAGCTATCAGAGTACTCAAGGAAAAGAAACTTCTAATTATTGATGAGGTGAGCATGGTGTCAAACTTAATGCTTGCCTTTGTACATTTAAGAATGCAACAGATTTTAAAAACAGATTACGATGTTCTATTGGTAGGAAAACATGTAATTGTATTCGGCGACCTACTACAACTTACTCCTGTAAAAGGGCAACCTGTTTTTAAAACACTTGTCCATGAAGACACTAGGAAATCTTTGGGAAGTATTGGAAATGTCAACATTTAGTCTAATTTTGAATATAAAGAACTTATTAGGAATATGCGACAAGCAAGTGATGAACATTAAGGAAACATTTTTCAAGATATTAGAATTGGTGTTTTGAGTAAAGATGGTAAAGAAGCTTTACAAAGTCGGCTTTTAACAAATTTGTTTCCAAATGAAAACATAGCACCTGAAATAATGTACAAAAAAATTGGAGAAAAGAAGTCTATAGTTTGCCTAATGCCTACACTGCAAGAGTGTTCTACGTTCAATCAAGAACTTTTGAAACTGGAAAAACAACCAATAGTGAAAATGGAAGCTATTGATAAAATAGAACACGAAGGAGTTACTATTCTTCTCTCCGGCAAATTACAGTCAAAATTGGATTCTTTGGAAAAGACTGCACGTTTAGAAAAGACTTTATATGTATGTGTAAATTGTCAGGTAATTTTACGACGTCATTTGAATGTAGAAGAAGGTTTAGTAAATGGAGCAATGGGAAAAGTTGTTGGTTTTCTAAATTTTCAGAACAGAGATGGAATTGAATTTTTAAGATTACATTTGATCAGATTGAAGAGGTAAAACAGAATGGACGTTGTGCTGTTTGTTTTTTGCTTGTAAAAGACTTGTATGCTCGTAGAAAACAGTTTCCTCTTTCTTTGGCATATGCTGTAACCATTCATAAATCTCAAGGTTTAAGTGTAGACAGTGCTTTGGTAAATATTGGAAGTACAGTGTTTAAAGAGGGCATGGCATATGTTGCATTGCCTCGAGTAAGAACAATATCTGGTTTGTATTTGATTGATTTTGATGAGAAAAAGGTTAGTGCTGATGCAAATTGTGTAAGAGAGTAGAATCGGATAAGAAGACTGTATGCTCCTAACTTAGGTGAATATCCTGTATATCAAAGACGTGTGGTGTGTCCAAAACAAAAATATGACAAACATGTGAGAAGTTGGCCTGGCATATGCTGTCCACTAATTATAGTGGGCACCTTGCACCAGTCCAAACAACCCCTTATTGGAGATAGGTTAAAGACAACCTTTATTGAAAGCTATCCTAGTGGTAGCTATGGAGAGCAGCCTTCAGGCTAAGTCTTGAAGGAATGTAAAGCAGCTTGTTTTACCAGTCTATAATCTCTTGAGTGATCAAATGAAAGAGCACCACACCAGGTATATATTCAAAATATATGTATTTATTGCTAAACACACCCCTCTAGTCTCTTTATGAGGCTAGAGTTCGAAGTACACAAGTTATAAGTTATTTAAACACAGTAATAGCACAAATACACGTTTGGGCCCTAGGGTCGTACCAAACCATATACCAATAAAGTGGTATAAGAACCACGACTGAACTAGACACTAGGCCTAGAGCCTCTAGAAGTGCTTGGACCACAAGGAACCACCCAAGGTAGTGACACAGGGGACCCACGGGGGACGCGTGCAGTGTAAATACACAACCGCGATACGCCGTTAACTTCTATGGAGAAAGTCGCGATCAGGAAATTAAAGAAAAGGGACACTTAAAGGAGGACTTGGAGCAAACCCTTTGAGAACTAGTACTTTGAAGAGTCTCTACCCACGGGAGCACCGGAGTACTCGTGTTACCTCACCCAGGGAAGCCGGGTGCATAGGTGCCTTTCGGGCTCGGGTTTCGTCGTCGATTTGAATGGCGATCTGCTGCAAAGTGCTACTGGCGACCAAGTGGAAAGTGTCCGGTTGGATCCAAGAGTGGATCGGAGATCTGAAGAACCTGAAAGCAGAGGGGACAGAGTCTGGGTCACTAGCCAGTGACCAGGATGGCGATGAGCGGATGCCCACCGATGTTGAGTGCTTCAGGTGCGTTGAGTGTCGTGTTGACTCTTCAGCCACGAGGGCCAGGAGGCATTGTCGGTGACCAGGAGCAGGATTCGGGCTGGTACACAATGTCTGTCGAGTGCTGAGGTGTCGGCGACCGGATTGGACCCAACAAGCCTTGGCAATGGCAAGTCTCGGTGAAGATAAAGATCGTCGATGGTGCAGACCAGCAAAGTCTGAGGAACTCACCCAGCAAGGGTAAGTGAGGGCAGGCCTGGAGCAACCAGGATGCCCAAGAAGAAAAAGATTGGCTTTCGTGAAGGGCTACTAGCCAATGGGCTAGCGACCGCGAAGGAGCCTCAAGACATCGCACGTGGATCTGGCTCACAGGACACTCGTGAAGTGGAGGCCAGTGATCTTCGGGGCAGTTGGTGCTGGAGGCTAGGGCTACTCGAAGCCCAAAGCACGACTTCGTGGGAGACCCAGAAGAGGATGCACTTGCAAATGTGCTCGGTGTCCAGGGGTCACGGTCTCACGTTACCCACGATAGCTACAGGCCTCAGCTTTGCTGGAGACTCAGGGTAGCCTCGGGGAAGTCTGAGAATCCACCTCTGGTGATGCGAAGACTTCGGCGTCCGACGGGAGCTTCAGAAATGCAGACCGGACAGATGCGTCTTTGGTGCCTGCCAAGCAGGGGAGTCACTCCTTGACCCCAAGGGAGATTCTTCTGTCCTCTAATCTTGAGTAGAGCGTCGAAGGTCCAGGATTCTGTTTCAGAGTTTCGTCCAGGGGTAATCTAAAGTCCTAAGGACTGGGTTCCTATACTTATACCAAGTTTAGGGGTTGGACTACTCTGTGGCCCCACCTATGGGTGGGTCAGGGCAGAGGGTGGCTACACCCCTTTCCCTTTGTCCAGTTTGTGCCAAAGCAGGGGCTGCAAGCCCCTGATCCGGTTTGAACTGGGGTATGCACAGGCACACCAAGTGTGCCCCCAGTGCAGGACTTCAAAGCACCAGAAAGTGCTCCCGCCCAGCCCCAATACACATTATCCTGTCTGGGGAGGTGGTCACACCTCCCTGGGACAGGAAACCTATGTCCAGGCCTCCCCTGCCGGAGTTTCGTCCAGCAGCAGGAGGCCAGACTCGTGTCTGTGGCAGCAGCATCCATTTTGTGATGCCAGGGCTTTAGAAAGAAGTTACCGGCCAGGCCAGGGTTAACATGTCTCTCCCTCTAGAAGGGTGGAATGCTACCCCTGCCGCCAGAATTGGCGGGGGGTAGTATTCCAAGATGTTTGACACCAAACACGACATGTTTAGGTGCAGCCATTCCAAAGTTAGCATTTAACGCAAGGTTATAATGCGCTTAAGAATATATGGTCAGGCTGCACTACAAACAGCATCAGAGAAGGGTCTCCGAACGCTGCAGAGGGGCCCTGCTCATGCAGGGGTACCCTCTCACATAGGAACCACGCACTCTGCCTTCAGGATTGATAAGGCCTGCCTTAGGAGTGACTTATAGGTTTATATGTGTGTATGTATTTAGTGATATAGGTAACCTATATCACAGTAAGGAGTGCATGCACCACCTTACCCAGGCTGCAGTAGCAGACCTGTGGTGTCAGTTTGGATGGCCTTCCAGGGGTGGCATAATACATGCTGCAGCCCCTGGTAGGCCTCTGAGGTACCTATGCCCTTGGTACATAGTATACCATATACTAGGGACTTATAAGGGCACTCAGATTCCAATCAGTGATGTGCCTAAGGCACATGGAAACCATTTTACAGAGAAAGCAGATAGACTGGGGCCCTGAATAGCAGGATCCCAGTCCAACTAAGTCATAAACCAGCAAAACACCATAAAAAAAGTGGGGGCAACCATATAGTCAGATTCCACCTTCCTACATAACCCCCCAAACGAAAGGATATAAGGCTAACCTTGGCCAGTTGAGCCTTTATTGACTAAGTGGCCATATAAGGAAGCACCTGCACTAGCATGGTTGCCCCCTGTCTTATGGTCCACTAAGCAATCCCTCACCCTAAGGGTATGAGAGGGTCTCCACCATGGGGAATCACTACCTGTGGTGTGCTTAGGTAAAGTACAAGGCTGGTGAGGTGTCTGAGTATGGAAGTGAGGCCCTAGGAATGTTGGCCTCAGCTTCCTCAGATCACTGGTCACCATGTATGCCTGTCTTTCCATGACTGAGTTGCACTTTGCTCTAAGGGTCAACCTTTGGCTGCCTACAGCTGGGGGTTGGGTCCCTTTGGATGGACTACTGGAGGGACATGGCAGGTTTGGAACCTTCTGGTCCCAGGTTTGCCCTTGCCTACCCGAGTCCTTCTGGGGGAGGTCCCTACATAAAGGTATGGGGGATCCCTCGGTGTGTAGAGGAATTTTCACCTGGCTAGGGCTACTAGACTGGGTGCCCCTAATCTGCTGATGGGGGGTTCCTCTGGACAGGGGGCCCTGGGGGTCCACTGACCTCCCTTACCCCTGCAGCCCTGGGCTGGCTGAGGCAGGGTAGAGAGGGGCAGGTTACCTGCTCCAGACTGGGTACCACCTTGGAAGGGTCCTCTGCCATCAGGGGTGTGGCCAGGCCAGGCCTGACTACCTCTGGGGCAGTTCCTTCACTAGGGGTAGGGTCAGTTCCCTGAGGAGGCTGACCTTACCTACTGTCTGGAGGAAGAAGACTTTTCTTCAACCCTTGTGCTCTCTTTTGGGGGAGAGTGGGCCATTCTTCCAGGCTCCATCTCTCCAAAATCTTGGGCTGGGGCTGTGGCCATCACAGCCCCACTAACCTTTACAGGGACGCCCAGCATCCTGAGATGGGTTTGGTGTTCAACTTCAGCCCAGGCTGAAATTTCCAGATCATTGCCCATCAGGCAATCTACAGGTAGGGTTGGGGACACTGCCACTCTTTTTGGGCCTGTGACCCCCTCCCAGCTGAGATTGACTATGGCCATGGGGTGATCTGTTCTGACACCATCAATGTTGGTCACCTGGTATTTAAACTCAGGTAGAAGCTGGTGAGGGGGACTAGTTTCCCTGCCACCATGGTGACACTAGCCCCTGTGTCCCTAAATGCCACAGCTTTCTGGCCATTAATTATTGGCTCCAATCTGTACCTGCCCAATGCTGTGGGACCCATGGTAAAGGTGGCAAATCCTATACCACCATCAGAGTCAGAGGAGTCTGTTGAGGGGTCCCTGTCTAAACTAGGGCCCACCTCTGTTCCTCTTGCAAAAGCACCTAACTTTTTGGGTGCACTACTCCCAACTGGAGGATTACTACTGGTAGTACCAGGAGGGGTGGTAGTAGTTGTGGGAGGAACATTTTCTTTATTGCCAATCCTGGGGCAACTGGGATCAGTTTTCCAGTGCCCAGGCTTTTACAGACATGGCAATATGGTTTCTTTTCAGGAGAAGAAGGAGTTTGGGACCCACCCCCAGAAGAGGAATTTTGGGGCCCTGTAGGGGACTTATCTTTAGATTTATCCCCACCTTTCTCTTGGGACTTAGTAGAATCTTTCTTCTGGTCACCACCCTGATTTTTAGTTTTTACTCTGGTTCTGACCCATTTGTCTGCCTTCTTTCCCAATTCTTGGGGAGAGGTCAGATCAGAGTCCACCAGATACTGGTGCAAAAGCTGGTTTTGACAATTATTAAGGATCTGCTCCCTCATAATCAAATTGTACAATCCTAAAAAGTCCTGCACTTTGTTGCCATGTATCCAACCTTCCAGAGCCTTAGTAGCACAATCTACAAAGTCTACCCAGTCTTGAGTCTGTGCTTTTGGGTATCTCTGAACTTCAACCTGTACTGTTCAGTGGTTAGGCCAAACCCATCAATAAGAGCACTCTTCAAGACCTTGTAATTATCAGCATCCTCCTCTCTAACAGTGAGGAGCTTATCTCTACCTTTGTCAGCAAAGGAGAGCCACAAGATTGCTGCCCACTGCTCCTGAGGGACCTTCTGTACTTTACAGGCCCTCTCTAGAGCAGTCATCCACTTGTGGATGTCATCCCCACTCTGGTAGGGAGGGACAATCTTGCTCAGGTTCCTATGGTCATAGGACCTTTCCCTATCTTTAGGGATATTGCTGCCACCATGGGACTCTAGTCCCAACTTTTTTCTCTCTCTAAAGAGATCTAGGGACTCCCTGTCTAAGGCTACTTGCTTCCTTCTGAGTTCAAGCTGAGCTTCCTCATACTGAATCAGCCTCTTTCTTCTCTCATGAGAGGATTCCCTCCTATGAGATGAGACAGAGCTCCCTATTGAGGTGCCAGAGTGGTTAGACTCCTGAGAAGGAGATCTAGACTTTCTGGGCACACTCATAATCCTTCCTGGGGGGACAAAGAGGGCATCATTCTGATCATCCTCTTCATCTTCCACAGGAGTGATTGGGTTATCCAGGTCAGGGTCATTGTCACCCTCCTGGCCAGTTTCAGAGGGGGGGCTGGGGGTATTGCTACCCCTGGCACCACCCTCATCTTCTGCCCCACCCTCAGCTCCTACCCCTTCAGTCCCCAAGGGCTTACTAAGGTCATAAGCTACCAACAACTCCTTAAGGTGTTGGGTGGTGGGACTTTGGCCTGTCCTTAATTTCCTCAAGTTACATAATGCTCTCAATTCCAAGAATGGGAGTGTATCATACTTGGAGGGAGAAGCTCAGTGGCTTCTGGTAAGGATTCTCTAGATCCTACCTTTAAAGACATTACTAGTGTGGTGTGGTGTATGCACTACCTACTCTAGTGTGGCCTACTAAACTCTCTTGAGTTGTAGAAAGGGTGTGCTATCCCTTAACACACAACTCTAAGTTCAGTAGAACTTACTGTATTCTAAGCTTAAATTATATGTACCTTAGGTACCTTTAGTGGTTTTCAGTTGATCAATTCAATTGAGATTATCTGGTAAAACAATAGCAAGCTGGAATCCCACACGCTGCACACCAATGTGAGAAGTTGGCCTGGCATATGCTGTCCACTAATTATAGTGGGCACCTTGCACCAGTCCAAACAACCCCTTATTGGAGATAGGTTAAAGACAACCTTTATTGAAAGCTATCCTAGTGGTAGCTATGGAGAGCAGCCTTCAGGCTAAGTCTTGAAGGAATGTAAAGCAGCTTGTTTTACCAGTCTATAATCTCTTGAGTGATCAAATGAAAGAGCACCACACCAGGTATATATTCAAAATATATGTATTTATTGCTAAACACACCCCTCTAGTCTCTTTATGAGGCTAGAGTTCGAAGTACACAAGTTATAAGTTATTTAAACACAGTAATAGCACAAATACACGTTTGGGCCCTAGGGGCGTACCAAACCATATACCAATAAAGTGGTATAAGAACCACGACTGAACTAGACACTAGGCCTAGAGCCTCTAGAAGTGCTTGGACCACAAGGAACCACCCAAGGTAGTGACACAGGGGACCCACGGGGGACGCGTGCAGTGTAAATACACAACCGCGATACGCCGTTAACTTCTATGGAGAAAGTCGCGATCAGGAAATTAAAGAAAAGGGACACTTAAAGGAGGACTTGGAGCAAACCCTTTGAGAACTAGTACTTTGAAGAGTCTCTACCCACGGGAGCACCGGAGTACTCGTGTTACCTCACCCAGGGAAGCCGGGTGCATAGGTGCCTTTCGGGGTCGGGTTTCGTCGTCGATTTGAATGGCGATCTGCTGCAAAGTGCTGCTGGCGACCAAGTGGAAAGTGTCCGGTTGGATCCAAGAGTGGATCGGAGATCTGAAGAACCTGAAAGCAGAGGGGACAGAGTCTGGGTCACTAGCCAGTGACCAGGATGGCGATGAGCGGATGCCCACCGATGTCGAGTGCTTCAGGTGCATTGACGGTCGTGTTGACTCTTCAGCCACGAGGTCCAGGAGGCGTTGTCGGCGACCAGGAGCAGGATTCGGGCTGGTACACGATGTCTGTCGAGTGCTGAGGTGTCGGCGACCGGATTGGACCCAACAAGCCTTGGCAACGGCAAGTCTCGGTGAAGATAAAGATCATCGATGGTGCAAACCAACAAGGTCTGAGGAACTCACCCAGCGATGGTAAGTGAGGGCAGGCCTGGAGCAACCAGGATGCCCAAGAAGAAAAAGATTGGCCTTCGTGAAGGGCTACTAGCCAACGGGCTAGCGACTGCGAAGGAGCCTTGAGACGTCGCACGTGCATCTGGCTCACAGAACACTCGTGGAGTGGAGGCCAGTGATCTTCGGTGCAGTTGGTGCTGGAGGCTAGGGCTACTCAAAGCCCAAAGCACGACTTCGTGGGAGACCTAGAAGAGGATGCACTTGCAAATGTGCTCAGTGTCCAGGGGTCACGGTCTCACGTTACCCACGATAGCTACGGGCCTCAGCTTTGCTGGGGACTCAGGGTAGCCTCAGAGAAGTCTGAGAATCCACCTCTGGTGATGCGAAGACTTCGGCGTCCGACGGGAGCTTCAGAAATGCAGACCGGACAGATGCATCTTTGGTGCCTGCCAGCAGGGGAGTCACTCCTTGACCCCAAGGGAGATTATTCTGTCCTCTAATCTTGAGTAGAGCGTCGAAGGTCCAGGATTCTGTTTCAGAGTTTCGTCCAGGGGTAATCTAAAGTCCTAAGGACTGGGTTCCTATACTTATACCAAGTTTAGGGGTTGGACTACTCTGTGGCCCCACCTATGGGTGGGTCAGGGCAGAGGGTGGCTACACCCCTTTCCCTTTGTCCAGTTCATGCCAAAGCAGGGGCTGCAAGCCCCTAATCCGGTTTGAACTGGGGTATGCACAGGGACACCAAGTGTGCCCCCAGTGCAGGACTTCAAAGCACCAGAAAGTGCTCCCGCCCAGCCCCAATACACATTATCCTGTCTGGGGAGGTGGTCACACCTCCCTGGGACAGGAAACATATTGTCCAGGCCTCCCCTGCCGGAGTTTCATCCAGCAGCAGGAGGCCAGACTTGTGTCTGTGGCAGCAACATCCATTTTGTGATGCCAGGGCTTTAGAAAGAAGTTACCGGCCAGGCCAGGGTTAACATGTCTCTCCCTCTAGAAGGGTGGAATGCTACCCCCGCCGCCAGGAGTGGCGGGGGGTAGTATTCCAAGATGTTTGACACCAAACACGACATGTTTAGGTGCAGCCATTCCAAAGTTAGCATTTAACGCGAGGTTATAATGCGCTTAAGAGTATATGGTCAGGCTGCACTACAAACAGCATCAGAGAAGGGTCTCCGAACGCTGCAGAGGGGCCCTGCTCATGCAGGGGCACCCTCTCACATAGGAACCACGCACTCTGCCTTCAGGATTGATAAGGCCTGCCTTAGGAGTGACTTATAGGTTTATATGTGTGTATGTATTTAGTGATATAGGTAACCTATATCACAGTAAGGGGTGCATGCACCACCTTACCCAGGCTGCAGTAGCAGACCTGTGGTGTCAGTTTGGATGGCCTTCCAGGGGTGGCATAATACATGCTGCAGCCCCTGGTAGGCCTCTGAGGTACCTATGCCCTTGGTACATAGTATACCATATACTAGGGACTTATAAGGGCACTCCAGATTCCAATCAGTGATGTGCCTAAGGCACATGGAAACCATTTTACAGAGAAAGCAGATAGACTGGGGCCCTGAATAGCAGGATCCCAGTCCAACTAAGTCATAAACCAGCAAAACACCATAAAAAAAGTGGGGGCAACCATATAGTCAGATTCCACCTTCCTACAAAACATTCTAGTGAGGTTCAAAAAAAGAAAACAATTCAAGAGAACGATGAAGCTGCAAAGAAAATGAAAATGGACACTGTTGATGATATTGTAGGATACCAGCTAGAAAATAGTTCAGGTATCAACTGCTATGCGAATGTAATTGTGAATGTTGTGTTTTATCTAGAAGATCTTCATCATGAAATTATGGAAAATCGAGAAAAAGATTCTGTTCTTTATTACATTTATTTTTCAAAAGTTGGTAACTGATAGAACTAAAATCCATGCTGCTTCTGGCATACGGCATCTTTTGGATATATGTACTGGTTCATTGCAATTTACACTAATGTACAACAAGATGCACAAGAATTTCTCATGTTTATGCTTGCAGTATTGGAAGGTGAAGGAATAGAAATTGAAAATTTGTTTGGACTAAGTTACAGATGGGATCATAAATATGAAGAGTGTTCACTTTCTTCTACAACTGAAATAGACACTGAGGGGCCGATTCCGATTCGGGCCGGAAATCTCTCCGACGGAGCCGGACCCGGAGAGATATCGGACCGAATCGGACCCGTGCAGCCCGACCGAACGAGTACGATGCGCACGTATGCCATCGGACTCGGAGTCGGTCGGACTCCCATGTGAAGTCAATGGGAGCCTGTCGTACAACGCGTACGCGGGCTCCCATTGACTCAATGGGTGCGATGCGGACAAGGGCGCCCCTACAGCGTGTACGCGGCGAAGCGATACGTGCCGTACACGCACAGGTAGGGGGACCCATGGGTCCCCCTGTGTGCGACTCGCGCGGCTACGCTTACAGGGGGTCCGACACGGACCCCAAAGTACGGCTCCGACAGCTCTTTCGAGCCGGAGTGCGCGGCTCGGTCGGACTGGCTCGCGGCGCGCGCATCGTGCTCACACGGCCGGGGAACGTCTCCATTGCGGCGGTGCGAGTCGTGTCCGTGCGAGTCGGTCGGTGCGGTTAGGACCCGGGATCGAGTCGGTCGGAGCGGTCGGGACGCCCGGACGAGTCGGTCGGCGAATCCGCATCGTACTCGCTCGCCCGGACGCGCTTACGAATCGGTCGGGAAATAGGGCTCCGAATCGGATCCGGTTTAGCCGAATCCGATTCGGAGCCCTACCGGCCGAGATCGGAATCGGCCCCTCAACGATTCATATATTTGACATACCAGATTGCAAAAGAGTGTCTTTTAACAAATTAGTAAAAACAGGTAATCAAGATATGAAATGTTCTCATTGCAAATCAGAAATGTTGTCATCATTATTTATAGACAGATTTGGACAATATGTCATTTTAATGCTACAACATTGTAGAGCAGATGGAAGAAAATTGGAAACCCAAATTAAAAATGTTGTGGCAAGTCAAGTATCAATTTCAGGAAGAACTTTTAAAGCAGTGGCTATTATTTTTCATGATGGACCTACTACAACATCTGGACACTATACTGTGTATTGAAAGTGCAATAGAGGATGGACTCATTGTAATAATGTCCATTTGGAATTCAAATGTCGGATGCCTTAGAAATTACCAAATACATATCTGATATTTTTGATGCCAAAGTTTTGAAAACATCATTCGGCCTATTGGGAAGATGTGAACACGAATCAACAAGTTTATTTTGGATATTTTCAATGCAAATGGTTTTGGAAACATTATTCGGCCTATTGGGAAGATGTGAACAATTACTGTTTGGATTATTGTTTGTGCTAATTCTTATTGTGTTTGCAAAATTGTGTTTGAAAGAAGTAGTATATTTGATCTTTATTTTATACACGATGTAAATGAGAGTGTATATTTTACAAAATGTACTTGAAAGAAGTAAAAGATTTAATGTAGTTGAAGAATGTAATTTACAAACTGTAGATAGGTAAACAGATAGTTGCACTTGTTGTAAATATTTTCAACGCAGATTTATTTATTTTTTTACAATCTCATTGATTGAATTTTTTCCCCCGCTGTTTTATGATGATCTATATTGAAATCACTGTGTATGGTGAAATTCAGTAGAATCTGAGAACAGTAAAAAAGGGAAACTGAATATGTTATGTAATTCTAAAATTATGTTGAGTTCTTAAAACTATAATATTATATGCAATAACACTTTTTCTTCTTTTTTACAGGAGGTAATACTAAAGTTTGAAAAGATTTTAAATTTAGTTTAGAACAAACCTACTGTAAAATAGTTCCACTGAGTTTTGTATCTTCTTTAATAAAAAGGTAAGATGCAATAATGTAATAAGCATGATAATATGAACTAATATTTACAGTGACTTTTACTGCACTCATCCATTTTTTCAAACACTACCCATGCAGTCATCTATACAGTTAGGCACTCCTCCAATCACCCATGCGCTATCTTTGCACTTCTGCAATCGCGTAGCTAGTACCCATACACTTATAATATCACCCAGACACTACCTATATACTCTTTCAATCACCCAGGCACTATCTGTACACTCATGCAATCAGCTAGACATTACCGATACACTCTTCCAATCACCCAGGTATTACCGTCATACTTCTCCAATCCTCTACACATTACCCCTACACTCATACAATTACCCAGGCATTACCTATGCATTCCTCCAATCCTCAGACATTACACTTGCACTCTTTCAATCACACAGACATTATCCTGCACTCATGGAATCACCCAGGCACTACCCATGCACTCATGCAATCACCCAAGCAGTACCCATGCACTAGTCCAATTACCCAGGCGCCACCCATGCACTTATGGACTTACCCAGGCATTACCCATGTACTCCTTCAATCACTTAGGCAGTACCCATGCACTCCACCAATCACCCAGACATTACCCCTGCACTCATGCAATCATGCAGGCACTACCCATGCACTTCTTCAATCACTCAGGCACTACCCATACACTCCTCCAATCACCCAGGCACTACCCATGCAGTGTTGCAATCACCCAGGCATTACCCATTCACTTCTTCAATCACTCAGGCATTTCCCATGCACTCCTTCAATCACTGAGGCAGTACCCATGCACTCCTCCAATCATCCAGACATTACCCCTGCACTTATGCAATTACCCATACATTACCCATGCACTTTTTCAATCACTCAGGCAGTACCCATGCACTCCTCCAATCACCCAGGTACTACCCATGTACTCATGCAGAATATATGACGAAACTTAGCAAACTAAAACAACGCATACTTTTACAACATTGTTTTTAGTTCGCAAGTACCGTTACAATGCATTTTTCTATAACGCATACCATTATTTCGCATTTGCTTAAAAATGCATATGAAATGTCTTTACAACGGATCCCAATTGATTTACAACACATTTTTTTTTTTAAATAACCCCCCAACACTACGCTAATTTCTAAATCCATATACACTACCCTACATAACACATACTGCACAACACTACCCTAAAACACTATCCTACACAACACTATACTACCCTAAACCCTAAAACACTACCCCAAGCACGACCCTGCCCCTATCCCCAGTCCGCTCCCTACACTGAAACACTACCCTGCACTACCCCCCGACACTACCCTAAACCCTAAAACACTACCCTATACTACACAAACACTACAACACTACCCTAAACCCTAAAACACTACCGCAAGCACGACCCTGCCCCTACCCCCAGTCCGCTCCCTACACTGAAACACTACCCTGCACGACCCCCCAACACTACCCTAAACCCTAAAACACTACCCTACACTACACAAACACTACAACACTACCCTAAACCCTAAAACACTATCCCAAGCATGACCCTGCCCCTACCCCCAGTCCGCTCCCTACACTGAAACCCAACCATGCACAACCCCCCGACACTACCCTAAACCCTAAAACACTACCCTATACTACACAAACACTACAACACTACCCTAAACCCTAAAACACTATCCCAAGCATGACCCTGCCCCTACCCCCAGTCCGCTCCCTACACTGAAACCCAACCATGCACAACCCCCCGACACTACCCTAAACCCTAAAACACTACCCTACACTACACAAACACTACAACACTACACTAAACCCTAAAACACTATCCCAAGCACGACCCTGCCCCTACCCCCAGTCCTCTCCCTACACTGAAACACTACCCTGCACGACCCACAACACTACCCTAAAACCAAATACACTACTCCTCAAACATAAACCCTTTAAAAATACACAGCCCATCTTACCTCTCTCTCCTCGGTGCACGTCCCTTGTCCTCGGCTGCAAGCGTTGTCAATCAAAGAACAGCAGAAGTGCCCAAAAAGCCCCCAGCCAGCGCACAGGAGCCTGCAGATCCGCCCCGGGCACGCCCTCTGTCTGCAGCCGGCTTTGCCTCATGGTGCCTGTGAGATCAGCTGCTTTTTGACGAGGGTGCTCTGAATTACGGGGGTGCTGAGATGATTGCAGGGGTGCCCAGAGCCCCTCGTGCCCCTGCTTCGATGCTGTGGTCACCAGGTTGCCTTCCACCACGCCGTCTTGCGGGTCAGGCACCACTTCCGGTGTTCGCCTGGTGGAGGACAAAACAAGGGGGACAAAGGTTTTGGATAGCACTGCAGGGGCTCTATGCATCTCCATCCGTGGAATTATTTATTTTCAGGGGTTGAGGGAGGGGGGATCAGAAGTGAGAGCTGTGGGGACATAGGGCTTCAGACCCTGCCCTCACTCCTGGGTTGAGACCCCTCTATGGCGTCTGTTTTCCCCACAGCTGAGGCCGCCTCCGCCCACTGCCATCATCGCTGCCTCCACGCATTACAACGCATGCGTTGTAACAGCGCATGCGAAGTAATAACATGCGTAGTAAAGGCTACGAGTTGTTACAGCGCATGCGTTGTTACGCTTGCGTTGTAATGGTATGCGAACTACAAGTCACGTACTAATGGCTGTTTACGACTCATGCAATCACCCAGGCATTACCCATCCACTCCTTCAATCATTCAGGAAGTACCCATGCACTCCTCCAATCACCCAGACATTACACCTGCACTCGTGCAATCACCCAGCCATTACAGATGCACTCCTTCAATCACTCAGGCAGTACCTATGCACTCCTCCAATCACCCAGGCACTACCCATGCACTTATGCAATCACCGAGACATTACCTATGCACTTATGCAATCACCCAGGCACTACCCCTGAAGTCATGCAACCACCCAGGCACTACCTATGTACTTATGGAATAACCCAGGCACTACCCTTGCACTAATCCAATCACCCAGCCACTACCCATGCACTTATAAAATCACCCAGACACTACCTATGCACTCTTTCAATCACTCAGGCAGTACCCATGCACTCCTCCAATCACCCAGACATTACTCCTGCATTCATGCAATCACGCAGGCACTACCCATGCACTCATGCAATCACTCAGGCACTACCCATGTAGTCATACATGCACTCAGGCACTTCTGCAGCACTCACACAATCACCCAAGCACTACCCATGCAGTCTTCCAGTCACCCAGGCACTACTCCTGCACTCATGCAATCACCCAGGAACTACCCATGCAGTCCTACATGCACCCATGCACTACCCATGCACTCTTGCATGCACCCAGGCATTACCCATGCACTCTTTTAATCACCCAGACATTACCCCTGCACTCATGCAGTCACACAGGCGATACCCATGCACTCCTTCAATCACTCAGGCACTACCCCTGCAGTCATGCAATCACCCAGGCACTACCTATGCACTCACGGAATAACCCAGCACTACCCTTGCACTCCTTCAGTCATCCAGGCACTACCCTTGCCCTCCTCCAATCACTCAGCCACTACTCATGCACTTATAAAATCACCCAGGCACTACCTATGCACTTATGCAATCACCAAGGCACTACCCCTGCAGTCATGCAACCACCCAGGCACTACCTATGTACTCATGGAATAACCCAGGCACTACCCTTGCACTCCTCCAATCACCCAGCCACTACCCATGCACTTATAAAATCACCCACACACTACCTATGAACTTGTCTAATCACTCAGGCACTACCCATGCACTCCTCTATTCACCCAGACATTACCCCTGCATTCATGCAATCACCCAGGCACTACCCATGCATTCATGCAATCACTCAGGCACTACTCATGCAGTCATACATGCACTCAGGCACTTCTGCAGCACTCATGCAATCACCCAAGCACTACCCATGCAGTCTTCCAGTGATCCAGGTACTATTCCTGCACTTATGCAATCACACAGGCAGTACCCATACACTCCTCCAATCACCCAGGCACTACCCATGCAGTTCTTCAATCACTCAGGCATTACCCATGCACTCCTTCAATCACTGAGGCAGTACCCATGCATTCCTCCAATCACCCAGACATTACCCCTGTACTTATGCAATCACCCAGGCACTACCCCTGCAGTCATGCAACCACCCAGGCACTACCTATGTACTCATGGAATAACCTAGGCAGAACCCTTGCACTCCTCCAATCACCCAGCCACTATCCATGCAATTAAAAAATCACCCAGACACTACCTATGCACTCGTCTAATCACTCAGGCACTACCCATGCACTCCTCCATTCACCCAGACATTACCCCTGCATTCATCCAATCACCCAGGCACTACCCATGCAGTCATGCAATCACTCAGGCACTACCCATACAGTCATACATGAACTCAAGCACTTCTACAGCACTCATGCAATCACCCAAGCACTACCCATGCAGACTTCCAATCATCCAGGCACTACTCCTGCACTCATGCAATCACCCACGTACTACTCATGCACTCCTCCAATCACCCAGGAATTACCCATGCAGTCCTACATGCACCCAGGCACTACCCATGCATTCTTCCATGCACCCAGGCATTACCCATGCACTCATTCAATCACTCAGGGACTACTGCTGCACCCATCCAATGGGTCAGGCAATACTGCTGCACTCATTTATTCACTGAGACAGTACTTATTCACTCATACAATGACTCAGACATTACCCTTGCAGTCATTCATAGAACACATACAAGTTTGTCTATTTTTAACCAAGTAGGCAGTTCTAAAAAGAACCATTTTTTTCTTCATTTTTTGTTTTATTTTTTTTGTATTTTGTGAACTCTTTTTTGAATTTTTTGGGGTTTTTAAAAAAAAAAAAAAAAGAAAAGAAACCAGAACCAACAGTGAACATGTTAAATTTTTTGGGCAATTATGAACTCATTGCATAGAAAAAAAAAAAATTTAACACTGGTGGTTCCTAATAGCAACCAGGATGGCATCCAGTGATTGCTCACCATAACAAAGAATTGTTTTACATTTGACACAATGCTGCTCCACTCTAGCTAAGTCAGGGATGATGTTGGATGTACCAGATGATGTTGAAGCAGATGACGTGCTAGGGCCAGCAACGTTCTTGTCAGTTGCCTGCCTTTCTTGTTCCCTTCGATGCTGTTCCCTAGCAAGACGTCGAGGATGCATTGTCTGAAGATGTTTCAACATCGATGACATTGTCGTGTAGTTCCTATATATCCTATACAGGATCTGCATGTTTGGATAACATAAACTGTGGGTTTGGTGGCGGACTGATTGCGTGCACCTCCACCGGATACGTTAGCCTATCTGTATTAGCTAGCTCACAGTGCCACTAAAATCTCCTTTTATCGGGGAGAGAATAGTTCTTGGCAACCTCAGAACATGACAACCCTGATCCCCCAGGATCGTGGAAACAATATACTACCTTTCGCTCAGTCACTCGTGCTCACTTAGTTTGTCTCAGAGAGATACACAGAATAAACAGTCTGGGCATTTTAAATAAGTATTTATTGAACAGTTGTTATTCTAGTGTAGAATAGATGAGCTGCAACAACCATTAGACAGTAGCAGAGATATATGATTAGCAATACTACAAAAGTAAAGGGATGGTATAGTTCTACCATCTTGCAGAAATCATGGATATATACATGTACATAAAACACATGATAAAAAGTGCGTACTCCTACGATGTCTCCCTAACTAGATGTACCTAAATGTACCTAGCATCTGTGTAGGTGTTATGCCAAGAATCCCTCTAGGATCTAGTCAACCCCATTACCTGAGAGTTAGAGAATGTGGGACCCCTTCCTGGTCTCGAGTTGGACACCCCGCGAGGGATGTTAGACTACTGCTAGCTGGAGCATCTGCATGCAGGAACCTCAGCATCTCTGGTCAGTGTGTCAGCCGGGAAGTCACGGTCTCCTCTGTCTTTCTAAGCAAGACATGATGTATATATACCCATAGGTCTCCTCAGGGGTCCTACCTTGCTGTGTTACTGTGTCGGCCTAAAGGATGACGTCGGGCCTGAACTTTATACAGAGATATTATACAAGAGATGTCAGTCCTGCTGTTTGTCCTGCTGTGCTTCCAAGAAGCCTCATGCATAATGTATGAGATTCGAACTAGGGAAAAACCTGCACTCTGAATGCAGTGTTGTATCTGGGTAAAAGATCAGTCCCTATGAACCGTTATGTATGTAATGTAGGGAAGGATATAGGTGAAAGGTTGCAGTGTTACCTGCGCCTATATAGGGTACCTATATGGAATATAACAACGTCCCGCAGGAATATTTCTTTTCCGAACCTCATGAGAGGACTTTCTCACAAATAGTGCAGGTGACTTTTCGGGCATTCACCTTTTTCTCCCCAGGTGGAATGGAGAAAAATGCCCACGCCATACTTTCGTATCTTTTCTTCACGGGTTCTTCCAGGTCTTCTTCCTCTTCAGGTGGAACTTGCTGAGGTTGTTTGCTAGCTACCATTTTTAGATGACAAAAAAAACACCAGAAAAAGGCAAACAAGAGGAGCAGAAGACAACAGGTGTGTCTGCTGAGATGCTCTTGAAGGAATGAAAAAAATGGATGGGATCCTTCAAGTTCTAGAATGAAAAGGTTCTTAACCAATGAAATTGTTTCTTTTGAAGTCACATGGGATTTGCGCACCCGGCGCGCAACCAGCGCGCACCCGATGCGATTTCCGGAAGGTATATTTAACAACAATAAACCCTTATTACAATTACAAATATATGATATTTATAATTAGATTAAATAATCTCTTGGTATAATATATATATAAAAGTTATATACATATACTTTTAAAATGTAAAGATTTGCGATGGATTCGCGCACCCGGCACGACCCCCGGAAATACGTACGTGACGTTACGCGGGGCCGGGAACCGCACACCCTTCACATACCATACGTGCATCGTACACGACTTAACCAATATGGCGGCAAAATTATTAGATTCGCGCACCCACCGAGATTGGTACACGATCGGTACGCGAATCCAATTTAAAAAAAAAAATGTAAATTCATATTTTAGAAAAGAGAAAACATCACATTATATTTATAAAAAACTAAAAAATTAGAAAAAGCATTTTTTGGACATTATAGTTAGAAATTAGTATTTAAAAAACTATAGAAATTTACTGAAAAAACCACAGGTTTCTGGGACGTTATACTTAGAAATGATCATTTAAAAAACCTTTGAAATTCACTGAAAAAACCATAGGTTTCAGGGACGTTATAGTTAGAAATTAGCATTTAAAAAACCTTTGAAATTCACTGACAAAACCATAGGTTTCAGGGACGTTATAGTTAGAAATTAGCATTTAAAAAACCTTAGAAATTCACAGAAAAAACCGCAGGTTTCAGGGACGTTATAGTTAGTTGGACATTTCACTCACACAAAACCAGAGAAATTCAGCGGTTATAGTTAGTTGAGCTAACTATAACTCATGCCCCTGCAATGCACTGCTGCTGACGTCACATATTACATCATTCATGACATGGTCAGCTTTTTTTTTGGCAGCTTTTGATTGAGAAAGGGAGAGGAGAGTGATGTTTCATTTTCCTACGACATCGCATGACAAGCAATTATTGAAGAGATGCGGAGGAAACCGCACTGTGCAGTAACAGAACTTTACCAGTAAGCATCTGCAGATTTGTTATTAATTTACATGGACATTGGCTCCGATAACGCTATTCAGGCAGAATTGGGAGATGCGCCATGTCCTGCTGCAAACTCATAATACTGATGCATTCTGGGGTTTGTGGTTGTAAGATTAAGCCACATGACCACTTGGACTACATAAATATAATTGCACTCACCTGTGAACAAGGCTTAAGGCTGAAACGCGTAAGGATTTAAAGAGTGCATTTCTTCTCCGCATTTCATGACAAATAAAGTCAGCCTGTCAGCAAGTCGGTGTTGGGCTCTTTTCCTTTGGTGGCAGAACCGCAGTTTCCAGGATCTCCATTCCTGGTCTTAGAGCCCGCCCTGCAGGATTGGGGGGCCCCCGGTAAAGTGGAGGTTTTCTTGTGATATCAATTGGAGGGGGCATGATCCGCTCTCAAAAGCGCCAGCACGAAGGACTTCCGCAGCAATTTGGCAGTTTTTGATTGAGAAAGGGAGAGGAGAGTGATGTTTCATTTTCCTACGACATCGCATGACAAGCAATTATTGAAGAGATGCGGAGGAAACCGCACTGTGCAGTAACAGAACTTTACCAGTAAGCATCTGCAGATTTGTTATTAATTTACATGGACATTGGCTGCGATAACGCTATTTAGGCAGAATTGGGAGATGCGCCATGTCCTGCTGCGGACTCATAATACTGATGCATTCTGGGGTTTGTGGTTGTAAGATTAAGCCACATGACCACTTGGACTACATAAATATAATTGCACTCACCTGTGAACAAGGCTTAAGGCTGAAACGCGTAAGGATTTAAAGAGTGCATTTCTTCTCCGCATTTCATGACAAATAAAGTCAGCCTGTCAGCAAGTCGGTGTTGGGCACTTTTCCTTTGGTGGCAGAACCGCAGTTTCCAGGATCTCCATTCCTGGTCTTAGAGCCCGCCCTGCAGGATTGGGGGCCCCCGGTAAAGTGGAGGTTTTCTTGTGAGATATATATATATATATATATATATATATATTTTTTTTTTCAACCAATGGGCAATGCAGGAAATCCACACAAGGACCAAGCGGCACACCAGAGGAGTGTGCCGCTTGGTCCTTGTGTGGATTTCCTGCATTGCCCCTTGGTTGAAAATAATTTGACGGTTGCTGCCACCGTCGCGTGCACCGGCATCGCTGGCAGGGATTGGTTCAGTGCAGCGCTCTGCTACAAACTCATATATATATATATATATTCACTGAAAAAACCATAGGTTTCAGGGGCGTTATAGTTAGTTGGACATTTCACTCGTACAAAACCATAGAAATTCCCACGTTATAGTTAGTTCAGCTAACTATAACTCGCGCGCCTGCAATGCACTGCTGATGACGTCACATATTACATCACTCATGACATGGTCAGTGACATCACTGATGACATCACTGATGACATCTCAAATGACATCCCTGATGACATCACTGATGACATCATCCTTGTGATAGAGTGGCAGACCTCCTCTCACCCTAATATAACCTTTGATACACACACTCAAAAATACAAACTAACATTTTCAAAACAATGGACATACCAATACCAGTTACAACACACCTATTCAGTAATTCCAAGATCTACACACACATCCACTCATTCACCAACAGTCCCTATACAGTCACTCATACATGTACTCACTCATCATATGTACTCATACACCTATACATCCTGTTACACACCGCCACTCATCCATAGAGTTACTCACACACATAGTCACACATGCAAACAAAGTATCAAACATCCATTTACTTGCATATACAGTTATACACACACTACCACACTTACTTCTACAGAAACTTACACATACTTACTCTCTTAAACAATCACTTATAGAAACACCTACTTATTTGTACAGGAACTCTTCCAATCTCTCACTCTCACATATACTCACTTATATACACCAATACTCACATATACTAGTTTAAAACATATGTAGTTACTCATAAAGACACTATTGAGACAGTCATTCACTCACTAACACACCCATACACATACTCATCCACCTATACAGTCCTGCACACATGCTGTCTTCAACACATACAAACAGTGAGTCACTCATTCATGCATCTATGCACTAAGTAATACCCCCCACCGAACCATACAGACACTCAGACACTCATACTGATACTCAAAAAACCAACTAATAACCCATATAGACACTCATGTAGCTACTCAACAACCCATGCAGCCACTTATACACAAAGTGAGAGACTGATACAGATATTTTCATATTTAATCATTACTCACTAACCCATGTATTCACTAAGATACACTTAGTCAGTTATACAATCAATTTTACAAAAACAAATCATCCATTTAGACACTTATATACCCATTTATTCTTCCATCGACCTTGAGATATACATATATAAAACATATTTAATTTTCAGAAAAACACACATTCACTGGATGATGTCATCAGTGATGTCATCAGTGATGTCATTTGAGATGTCATCAGTGATGTCATGAGTGATGTCACTGACCATGTCATGAGTGATGTAATATGTGACGTCATCAGCAGTGCATTGCGTGGCGCGCAAGTTATAGTTAGCTGAACTAACTATAACGGGGGAATTTCTATGGTTTTGTACGAGTGAAATGTCCAACTAACTATAACGCCCCTGAAACCTATGGTTTTTTCAGTGAATTTCTAAGGTTTTTTAAATGCTAATTTCTAACTATAACGTGCCTGAAACCTATGGTTTTTTCAGTGAATTTCTAAGGTTTTTTAAATGCTAATTTCTAACTATAACGTGCCTGAAACCTTTGGTTTTTTCCAGTGAATATATATATATTTATTATACTATGTATACATGTGAAAATATCTCAATCCCCTGTTTGCCTCGATGGCACGGAAAAAATGGGTGGAACTGACGTCAGCACGCCGACGAGGTCCTCTTATGGCTCCGATGACGTCATACGGTGTCGCGAGCGGAGCCGTGCTCATTGACGTGGGAGAGCTAGGCAAGAATTTCCATGGAATGCTGGTGCAGGGGATATTCACCTAAGTGTTCAGGCTAGTCCTTTGGGAGCAACTGTTTATGTTGCCACTCCAGAAACCGAAACCAGTGATCCGAGGGCAGAGGCCCTGCAGATGGCACACGAGGTGGGGTGCCCAGTCGTGTGCACCGGCGGGGCAGCGAAGTGACAAGCACCACAACCCACAAAAAAGTTAACGAGGGCACTGAATAACACAGGATCTTCTCTTTGTATCTGGCAGGAACAACGAAGTTAAAATGCCCTAGTACCAAAATGTAGAATTAGTGCTACAACGGTCTTCAAGAGGACCTGCAATGCCGCTTCTGCCTCCCGTACCCTGGAGGCGGCACATGGGTCACGCGGTACGGTCATACTGCGGTGGGACGCACACTCGTTGACCTCTCATGGCACTGCTCCACACTTCAGGGAGGACGCTTTCCATTAGCTATGTTTTCTGATTACATGTTTCGCCGGCCCCGTCCAACAACAGAACTCCTTTAGATCCAAACAGACTCTTCCACTTTCTCACCGGAAGTGAAACCAGGCCACGCGGACACTTTCACAATACAACAGCCGGGAATGCACTTTTCGGTAAAACCACATTCCTTCCTCCTAATTAATCAAATAAACATCTCACTGAAGAACAGGGGCCAGCTTCGATCGGTAAACAGCCGTTACAACGACTTTTTTTACTTTGCGATACCATTACAACGCATGCATTACCACGCATGCGTTGAACATCACAAAGTCATTGCTACGCATTTTTTTTAGAACGCATGGTCATTTACCACGCATGCCTTTACAACAAATTTTGTTGTAAAGGTATGTATGGTAAATGACTATGCGTTCTAAAAACATGTAGACGATCCATGTCGTTGTAAGGAAACAGAGGCTGTTCCGTTTCCTCACAACGACGTGCACCGCCCCTCAGAAATGACGTGAAGCAGGAACCACGAGGAGAGAGGAACCATGAGGAGTGAGAGGTAAGGGGATTGGGCATGGGGTTGGGGTTTCTTTTCTAGGGTTTAGGGTAGTGCAGTGGTGTTTGGGTGGTGTAGGGGGTCGTGCTGGGGGTAGTGTTTTAGGGTTTAGGGTAGTGCAGTGGTGTTTGGGTAGTGTAGGGGTTCGTGCTGGGGGTAGTGTTTTAGGGTTTAGGGTAGTGCAGTAGTGTAGGGGGTCGTGCTGGGGGTAGTGTTTTAGGGTTTAGGGTAGTGCAGTGGTGTATGGGTAGTGTAGGGGGTCGTGCTGGGGTAGTGTTTTAGGGTTTAGGGTAGTGCAGTGGTGTTTGAGTAGTGTAGGGGGTCATGCTGGTGGTAGTGTTTTAGGGTTTATGGTAGTGCAGTGGTGTTTGTGTAGAGTAGGGGGTCATGCTGGGGGTAGTGTTTTATGGTTTAGGGTAGTGCAGTGGTGTTTGGGTAGTGTAGGGGGTCGTGCTGGGGGTAGATTTAGGGTTTAGGGTAGTGCAGAGGTGTTTGGGTAGTGTAGGGAGTCGTGCTGGGGGTAGTGTTTTAGGGTTTACGGTAGTGCAGTGGTGTTTGTGTAGTGTAGGGGGTTGTGCTGGGGGTAGTGTTTTAGGGTTTATGTTAGTGCAGTGGTGTTTGGGTAGTGTAGAGTAGTGCTGGGGTAGTGTTTTAGGGTTTAGGGCAGTGCAGTGGTGTTTGTGTAGTGAAGGGGGTCATGCTGTGGGTAGTGTTTTAGGGTTTAGGGTAGTGCAGTCGTGTTTGTGCACTAGACCCTCAGTGTTCGATGCGTTAAAAATACGATGAATCAACTCCCCAAAATGTTGTGGGAGGTTGGTGTTCAAAAGGGCCTGTATTTCACTGTGGGTACTTGCCACCTGGAGTACAAATGTCTCCCGGGCGGACGTGAGAGTAACCTCTTCATTCAACAATAAGGCCTTTATTCTGCTCAACTTATTGAAGTCTGCCTCCATGGTAGGAATGGAAGGCCAAATAGAGTTATCAACGACGTTGTGAGGGGGAGGAAAAAGCACATTCTTGCAGCAGACAACTCTGTGGGAAACCGTAACAATATACGGAATGCCGGCCTGTAGGCCACAACAGTTTTCGTTATTTAGAAGCAGATAGCTACCGTTAGTAAGCAAAGTAAAAGTAGGAGAAATAGCGGGAGCAGGAATACCCTTTAGCACACATGCAAGATTCGGAACTGAAACACTACAAGCCCCGTGCAATTTAATATGTTTACAAATAAGCGAATGACCCACAGTTGAATCACAAGACTCCCCGTGAGAAACACTTCCTTGCTGTCTCTAATGCATTTATACATGAAAGGCAAGGACCAGAGTTCATGCAGGAAAGCACTACCCAAAGGCTGGAAACGGCCGACAGGATAATGTTTCATGCATGAGCTAAATTCAAACAAGGAAAAAGGCAAGGCGATAACCCCATGAACTAGCCACACTGCAGAATCTAGTTCCGCTACAGAGAATGGTACAGGATCCACTTTCTCGATATGTAACAAAGTGTATGATGCATCTTTCATGGACATGAACTGCTGCTTTTCAGTCAAATTAAAAGGCTTAAAAAGGGCAGTGGTGTTCAATAAATTCCAAGGAACTTTACCTAACTTAAGGGTTTGCAAAGTCCATGCAAACTGCATTACTGAACGCAATTGATTCTGCCCATGATACAACGTAGAAACATCATCTTGTACAATATCAACAACAGAGGACA
The DNA here is from genome assembly GCA_963921515.1 of Calotriton arnoldi. Lineage (NCBI taxonomy): Eukaryota > Metazoa > Chordata > Amphibia > Caudata > Salamandridae > Calotriton > Calotriton arnoldi. Next base: position 654,851 of record CAWUFW010008670.1, read on the forward strand.
CAATATTATCTAATGTGTAAATGCGGGAAGACAGGGTATTTATACTATTGTCAACAACAGCAAGCACCTTTTCCAAATTTGCTTGGTCTATTTCCCGAAGACGGGAAGCAGCTTCCATTTGTGACAGCTTCCAGAGTTCATTATACGCTTCATAAATGAACCTCTTCGGTCGGGGACCACGAGGTCCCAGGATAAAGTCGGACAGATCAATATTGCCTGATAGGAGGGACAAATGTTGTTTAACAGAGTCTAAGGACGAGTGTTGTAGCCATTGTTTACATAATTTACCAACTGAATACGTTGTGACAGTACGAGACTCAGCAAACCTTGTATCAGGCCTGTCCTGTCTATAGCCAGGAACTGTGCCATGGAAACGCAGTTGGCATGCATTGGAAGATATGGGCCACGACAACCAGGGTGACTGTACAATTGCAGAAACGTTAAAAGAGTTGTTTTGAAACAGAGACTGCAACGTCACAAGGGACATATTAAAACGCAAGCTATCATTAGGAGAGCTCGACAATGATGGGAAACCTGGAGCATTTAATTGTTTAGTGGTAGCTAACCCCCAGCACGTAGTTTGATAAATGGAAGAATTCAGAAACACGATTTGGGCTGGGATAAGGCATGCGCGGTGCAAAGCCTCAGTGCCCTGCACCTGCCATGGCCTCGAACCCCATATTGATTTTAAATCAACCGTATCTTTCCAGTACTCATAACCACCCACCGCCAAGGCGCTCAAAAAGGAACCCGAATAAAGTAATTTGGTGTGGGTCAACATTATTTTTTGAGTCAATGGGGCACCCAATTTAAAATAATAGGACCCAGGGTTTGATCGATTAAAATCAGTGAAATAGGTGAATTTATTTCGAAGAGTCTGGGAGCTACCGGGTAAGGGGTTTGGACAATGTTCCCATTGGGTGTAGGTAACAGGGTTGCGTAATGCGCTCGGTTTGTGGAGAAAATGGTTGCCCCAATGCTGGTAACAATACAAATCGGCATAATTCGCAGAATTCATATACAAATCCTCAGCATTAAAGGAAGCATAATATTTTAAATCAGCAAACAATGCTTCAACGGCATGCACATCCCAATCGTCAGAATGAATATTACTTTTTACTACATCACCCATCGAAACTCGAAGGACATTTGGTACATTAATAATTTCTGTCGGGCCATGGATTTGAAAGTTTACCGCATCCCATACGATGCCATCAGCAACTGGAAATGCCGAAATGTTCACAAATGTGTGGTCACGCTTCATGATGTGTGAAGAAGAATGTGGAGCCAAAGTTCCAGCAACACTGTTCACAGCAGAGCGTTCAGGTAAATAGTGACCATTGATGAGTAGAAAAAATACTGTGACAAAGCCAATGGACATAAACAAAAAAATCAAGAAAAGCACCAACCAGATATATGTCCAGGGTGGAACCAAAAAGTTATCTCGAAACCAGGAGACAAAAAGACTGAACTTGGACGGGATTGTTGATGAGGTGGAATCCGAATCAAAGGAATAACGTGTCGGGCTCAGTGGCGTTGTTGGTTGGTGTGCCACCGACTCTGTTGCGGGATAGGTATACTCGTCCTCGTCAATACAGGGGGATACAGTGGGTTCGAATATATTTTCAGGCAAATCAACCATCTCAATTGTAACATCAGTGACCGTTCGGGCAGGTGGGCCACGAACACATGTCCGGTAAATGGCAGGACAAGAGACCGCTGGTGTTACACTATTCAGGATCGGCCAGATGTTGTAGCTTGACATGTTCCACTGAGATGTATCTGTTCTCCTTGCGACCAGGAAGCGGTGGTAAGATGACTGTACGTGTTCCCTTCAAGCCCAGGACTGGAACCGGTGCACGATAAGAGGGGCCGAATTCTTTTTGTTCTCCACCTTCTCTCGAACCAGGTCACCAATCTTCGGAAGCCAGCCGGCAACCGGAATCTGCAAGGCAGGGTCTGTGGTTGAAGGCAAATGTGCAATTGCAAGTTTGTCGCGGGCTTCTTGTAAGTCCTGTAACATAGTAGAATGGTTATCTACATCAAACTTGGCGGATTGCGCCGCCATGTCTAGACCATCAAGGTCAGGCACAAACATTCGTATGCCAAAGAGCATTTCGTAAGGGGTCCGCCCACCCAGAGGTCTTCTAGGGAGATTATTAAGTGCACGTTGAACAGTATACAAGTGGGCCAGCCAGTTCCTGCCAGTACCTATAACTCTAGCTGTCAAGGATTGCTTTAAGTCACGGTTCATTCGTTCAATGATAGAGTTGCCCTCAGGCCTATACGGAGACGAAAATTTCACCCGCACCCCCAAGGAACCCATTGCGTCCTTGTAAGCCTTAGAGGCAAACGCCGGACCTTGGTCCGAATGGAAGGTGCCGCATGCAAAAATTCCCACAAAGACACGCAAATCCCTGATGACAGTTCGAGCGTCAGCACTCTGTTGTGGCCAGACCCAGATGAACCGTGTGCACGAGTCCACTGCCACTAAGATATATTTATAGGCAGTGTCTGAAGAAAATGGACCGCAGTGATCCAGGTAAACACACCCAAAGGGTCTGTTGGAAATGCCTAGCGAGGTCTGTGGTGGTCGTGTAACCGTGGAAGGCTTGATCTGTTGACAAACGTCACAGGAAAGCACATAAGTACGGGTATCTTTATATAAACCACGCCACCAGTAACGCTGCTGCAAGATGGAAACAGTCGCAGATACACCCGCATGTGCCGAAGCCATGCCTTCGTGCGCTGCCGTTATCAAGGAAAGCCTGCGGTCCGCGTTGGGGATCGCAGGAGAAACGTCTCGTCTAAGATCTCCAAGCCTTGGTTCAATGATGGCCTGAACTCGGAGCGTAGACATCTAAGAGTTGCAGAGCGCCTATGGAAATCGGCTCCTACCACGGATAACCTTGAGCACCTTAGAAGGTTAAGGAATTCTTACAATAGGAAGATCCTTAAGGCAAAGGCAGACTTTTTGAGAACTCAGCTGAACCAAGCTATCAACCGGCCAAAAAAACTCTTTGAAATCGTCAAGCATCAATCATGCAATACAACTAACTCTAGGGAATTAAATGACCTGGCCACACCTACCTGTGATGTGCTTGGCAATTTCTTCCACGAAAAGACTAAGACCATTGAGCTAGACATCCAATCCAAGATGGCCCTCCCGCAAACTATGATCCAAGATCCTAAATGGGGCGCTCTATTCGAATTACATTTTAATAATCCAGGGGAAGTCACAAAAAACAATGCCTCTTGGCACACCTTCTCGCCAATCTCTCAACAAATTATCGACAACACTCTTCAAGCAATCAACCCCTCCAATCATTTCTCTGACCCCCTGCCTCCTGCCCTGTTCAAAATTTTAAAAACATCTATCCTACCATTATGGGCTAAAATTGTAAATGCCTCCTTGAGTCAAGGTGTCATTCCGGACTGCCTTAAAATAGGGCAGGTCACACCTATACTAAAGAAAGCTGATGCCTCTCCATCTGATCTAAACAACTACCGTCCTATAACCAACATCCCCACTTTGGCGAAACTTTTGGAGAAATGTGTACAAATCAATTAAGCAACCACATTGAGAATTACAACCTCTTAGACAGTCACCAATCGGGCTTCCGCCGAGGACACAGCACAGAATCTGCACTCACACACATCATGGATGATATACTAAAAATGCTTGACCGCAATGAATCATGCCTTTTGATACTTCTTGATCTGTCCTCCGCCTTCGATACGGTCAAGCATGACAACCTTCTGTCCCTATTGGAACGTAGGATGGGCCTCTCGGGCACAGTGTTGCAATGGTTCTCCTCCTTCCTGAATAACAGAACTCAAAGAATGAAGATGAAGAATTCACTCGCAACCTTCTATGGTCACACTTGGTGTTCCGCAGGGATCTGCCCTATCACCCATTCTTTTCAACCTCCTAATGGAGCCTTTGGCGAATGCACTGAAATCAGCGAACATTCTATATCACCTGTACGCGGATGACACCCAGTTGTATCTGAAAATCACCTCGCCAGATGACTTCATTGCCCTCAACACTATTCTTCTGAACACGCAAAGCTGGCTCACTAACAACCACCTCATGTTGAATACCAAAAAACGGAATTCATTCTCATCTCGCCACCAAGCCACACACCAAAGCTAGACCTATGGTTAAAACACCTAACCTCCTTTGACTGTGTCCCCCTCATCATTGACTCAGCAAAATCCCTAGGAATCTCCATAGACAAACATCTGAATATGCAGTCGCACATCTCTATGGCCACCAAGGGAGCTAATCACAAGATGAGTATATTAAGGAAACTCAAACCCTTCCTCCCTCAGGCAGATCTAAAAATGGCAGTACAAGCCCTAGTGCTACCAAGATTAGACTACGGAAGCACCACCCTCTGTGGTCTCCCCAAATACAAGTTGGCTCCGCTGAGAGCAGCACTGAATGCTGCGGCTAGACTGGTATCAGGAACCAAAAGAAATAGTCACATCTCACCAACCTTGAAAGCACTGAATTGGCTGCCTTACGAGGCAAGAATACACCTTAAAGTGGCCTGCATGACGCACAAAGCAATTCACAACAATACACCCAGTTACTTGGCTCTAAAGCTGGAAAGGTCTGGAGGCTGCAGACAACTACGAAGTGCGAGCACTTTCCTTCTGAAACCTCAATCCTTCCATAAGAGGAGAACTGGTTGTAGAGCTTTCTCAGGGATTGCACCAAAGATTTGGAACTCTTTACCCCCACTAGTGCGTGGAATCACTTCCTTTACCGCATTCAAAAGGAAGTAAAAAGACTACTAATGAACAAATTCATGTCCTAAGTTTTAATTATAGGATGTTACCGATTCATCTCTAAGATTTGAATACCATTGCCTATCTCAGATGGATTGGAAGAGTCTACTGTATGTAAGACTTATATCACAGCCTTTTCTTTTTTTTACTTTTTTTCCAATAATGGTATGTAGTGTAAAGCTTAATTGTCTGTGGGTCTCCTTGGTCATCTATACATTTTATATCCACTATGAATCGATAGAGGCTATAATTTGTATGTTTGCTCGCACAATCACCTAAAGTCCATTAACTGTCTATTGTACAACGTCCTGCAGAATCATGGTCCGCTATGTTTGTTTATTCATATTTTTTATATTTCTATTGTACAAAGTGGCACATTTGAATGCGTGTATACCACCTCAACCTTTTATGTTCCTATACTGTAAAGCGCTCTGATACCCTCGTGGGTCACGTTCGCGCTATATAAAACTTTATAAATAAATAAATAAATAAATAAATAACGTCAGGTATTGTTACATAAGGAGCCTGATCGGGACCTAACTGGTAAGAATATTTGGAAGGGAAACCCCTAGGGTAATTCGTTCCTTCCTTTGTTGCAGCAATAGCTGCCATGATATCAGTGTCTATTTTAGACATGGATCTAGTAACTGCTGCTACTGAACACGTGACTACTGCTGATTTGGCAGCTTCATCTGCCAAATCGTTACCAACAGCGTGTGCGCCCACCCGCTGATGGCCTAGGGTGTGAACCACCTGTGTGAGTGGCAGATGTTGCTGTAATTCTGCCACTCGAACCCAAAGCGTTTTATGCTTGATTGTGTTGCCTTTTGCGTCTCTATAGTCGTTTTGCGACCAAAAGAACAGATTGTCATTGTATGATTGGACACAGTAGTAAGAATCGCAAACAATGAGAGTGGTCACATCAGGATTAACGAACTCCAGCGCAAGCACCAATGCACGCAGTTCGGCCAATTGTGCAGTACTGTCCCCGAGTGCTTGAGTGTGCACCACCGTGGATTTGAACTTTCCGTTCACAAAAGTACCAGCAACAATGGCACATGCGGCTGAATAAGCATGCTTGGATCCCGTGGCCGGTTGTGCCGAACCATCGGTGTAGATCACACAGTCATAATCCTCAAGCGGCAATAAGGACAGAGGAGGAGGATGAACGAATTCATACTGTAAAAACTCCTGAGTCTGGAGGGAAGAATCAAAAATGAAAGAGACATCCGAGGATGTCAAAGAGGTAGCCCATTGAATCCAACGGGGGTGCAAAGCTTTAGAGTTCGGTACACTCGCTTTTGTTACTGCCTCCAGGGCAGGATAGGGTGTTACCACCAGAATACGCTTTCCCTGGGCCAGTGCGCGCTCTTTTAGGATCGCCATTTGCACTGCTGTTAAAACTTTTTCCACAGATGAAAAGCGCAATTCGGCGGAGGTGTACAGATGTGACTTGTATGCGATGGGTACTGTGTCACCTTCGTTAAAGGTTAAGTACGTGAAACCCACTGCCCCTGGAATTATTCTAATCACCAGGTTTGTGTGGTTATCACGAGTCAAAAGATATTTAGACTCAAGAAGGTCTGTCTGCAAAGACTGCAGAATGGATGTATGCTCTGACAGCCAGCAAGACCTCGAATAGGTAGGTTGTATCAATGCATAAAGAGGTTTGATACGCTGGGCGTATTCGGGAATGTAAGTACGCCCGAAGTTCAGGAAACCCAGCAAAGACTGAAGCTTCTTCAGAGTATTAGGAGGGCACAAAAGGGCCCATTTTTCTAGGAAGTGGGGGGCTAGGCCCATACCTTCATTGTTGAGCTCGTAGCCCAAGAACAAAACGGTAAATTCAGCTATATGAGATTTTGCAAAGTTAAATTTGTAACCTTGCACCGCAAATTCAAGAATAATGCGGTCTACTCGGGACAGATGCGGAAATAATTTGTCGTCCGTCAAATAAATGTCATCGACGTACGAACACACATCTGGATCTATGCCGTCTAACAAAGAGACAACACGAGCGGCAAATACTCCCAGACTATTTTGTAGCCCATGGGGAGACGCCTGAATTGAAATAATTTGCCACCGGATGTAAAAGCGCGCCATTGGCCACTCTCCGGGGCAAAGTTGTGCGTGTAGAATCCATTTGAAAGGTCAAGTGTCGTTTTATATTTTTTACGAACAAGACTGTCTACGAGCGCAGAACTGTGTGTATTTTGCACCGCAAAGGTCCGACAATGAGAGTTCAAATGCCGGTAATCCAAAACTAAGCGGTACGATCCGTCGGGTTTAGAAACCGCGAAAAGGGGATTGTTCATAGGTGATACACAGGGTTCAATTACACCCTGATATTCCAACTGAGTCAGAATTTCGGAAACGGGGCCTTTTGGCCTCACGTTTTATGGGATATTGGGGTTGTGGCTGCGGTAGTGACCGCAAAGGTATTTCATGGGGGGGAGATTCCTCATCCCAACCCACGTGGTTGCGGTATAACGCAGGAGCCAGGGACACTGCCCATTCAGCTGCTAGAGCCTCCGCTTTGTCCTTTGGGACATGTCGAGAAAAGCTCGGAAGGATTACCTCCTCCCCTTTGCGTGCAGCAAGAACAAATGGGGGTGGCCAATCCACAATATATCGTAGGAAGAAGTTAGATTTTCCCAAAAAATCCCTTTAATTATGCGTTGTATATCACCTTCAATTTGAATGACAATATTATAAAGTCGGTCAGGGGGAGCCACTCTAGTGTCAGCTGTCTCGACAGTAATGAATGTTTCAGTTGCTGTCGCCTCCATATGAGGACGTAGCGCCTCCCGCACTATGGTAACTTCCGCGGCGCTGTCTAGGAGGGTTACTGCCCACGTCCAATTCAGGAGCCTCGCTCTCACCGTCTGTGGCATATTTCGCTGTTACAGCGGCAACCTTCTTCTTCTGAAATTGCGGACGAGAATGTTGAAAGTCTTCTGCCTTCCCTCTGACTTGTTGTCGAGGCTGGTCTCGTCCCTGTGGAGCCTCGCGGCCCCTTCCTCTATCTTGTCGTTCTCCTCCACTGGCTTGTGACGACGTCTGTGCCTGTGAAGAACGAGGAGAACGCGTGTCAGGGATCTGAAACCTATCCGGTGATTTAATTCTCGCCCTATCGCGTAAATCATAAGTGCGTTCAGAAGAAACTGAAACCGGGGATGCACCTCTCGACCCCGGCTTTTGTTGTTGCTTACCCTGTTTTTTCAGCCTCCAGCTCTTTTTAGTGAAGACTGGTCTCTCATCTTTCTCAGATTGAGGTTTAGATTGTTGTTGTTGTGGTTGCGATTGTGTTTGCTGTTTTGCAAAAGGCTTGTTACCCAGGCTATTTCTACCAATAGTTTTGTAAGCCTGAGTTATAATCTTCGGTAATTCGCGAGGCCTGTCCAATTCTGGGACCAGAGCCAAAGCGTTCGCTACTTGAAAGTTCACTGCATCGCCCTTGACATTCGCAAGGATCAGCTCAGCTACTACATTAAACACTCCCACCAGTCTCATCCCTAATTCCACAGCCGCTTCAGGGCCATGTTCATCCTGCACTTTTTTAATTACAGAGGGGAGAACTGTCATGGAAGGAGTACCAAAACATTTAGAATATACTGCTGCGAAAACCTTACCCCAGTTTTCACATGCTGTCAACTCGGGTATCAAGTCTTTTGGCAAACTAATCGTAAGAATGCGGTGTTTATCCACTGGGGTTGTGTGTGGAAAAACAGCCTCTAACTGGTCAAATTTTTCTGCAAGCCAATAAGGAAAATCATCCTTATTTTGTGGACGTTTGCCCATCACTGAGTTCACCATGACAGGACTTATGGTCACTCCGCTTGCAGCAGCTGGTGGGCCGGCAACTCCAGGGGCGGCTCCATGGAGACTGCCTGTAACATATCGCACTAAGGCTCGGTGCACGTGCACTAAGGCCGCATACATAGTGCGCAGTTCCGCGACTGGTATAGTCATATAGCGCGGATGTGGGGTGTACCCGGCCAAAACAGGCCAAGTGGCCCCCTCAATAGATAAGGGGCCTAAACGAACCGTGGTAGTCGGTTGTGGGAGGGCGCCATTAAACCAAACACGGTGCTGCCAAGCCGTGAGCGGTACTTCGAGATTAGTATAAGGTCGATAGACAGCAGGAACAGCAGTAGGTTCATATTCATGAAACAGATTATCAGTAGCATCCACTGCTGGAAAAGTGACCCAAGAGTAGAACACTTCAAAGTGGAAAGCCGGGTCGGCTTGAACCACAAAGACTAGTTCAACTCCCGTATCTGGCACTCCATACACCCGTAAGTGATCCCGGGAGCGCTGTGCGGCTATGCGCCGCTATGTCTATACCCGCCATTATGAACGGGATAGGACGACAACCTAACACGAGGCAACACAAAAAGGGTTATGATTAAGAAACCTTTTTAACAACTTCAAGCTTGAAAGAACCTACAAAAACTTCAATATAGGAGGTATCGCCGTCACGTACGCTTCCGGAAGCGTACGTGAGGGGTTTGTGGACAAGCACAAGTACTACTCAAGCGTCTCGCAGATAAGCTGCCCCACTCATTGGTCGCGCCATGTCATACGGTTTCTGCACATACAGAGCTATGCACAGGATTATAGGACCTCGGAATATAGTGGTGAGCCAACCATATGCCTTAGCACCCAAAACCCCAACCCAACTAGCCTTAGCGTCCCATCAGCACCAATGTGCCAATGATTAGACAACCCAGAACACGGTATCTCTCTCAGGACTCGCAGAGGCAAGAACACTCTTTCGTCACACTCGTACCTGTCCACAATATGCGTAAGAAGAGACACAGTATAGGTTAAAATGTTTATTTCAACTTACGTGCTCTAAGATACAGTACACGTGTCAGTACTATTAGCATAATGCCTAGAAATAATATAATCAGCATGGTTACAACTCCATAGAATACAAACGGGGAAAGCATCTCATAAAGCAGTGGATATATGTCTATCTAACATTACCACCCTCCCCGTGCTGGAAGCTAGTTTATTATAAAAATAGAAGACCTCTGGGCTTTGACTAGCGAACCCCCATACCTCAGTCTCTAGATTCAAAACTACATCAGCAGACAATCACAGCTCTTCTCTCTGGAAAGGTTCTCTCCATCTGTTTGCTAGTTTGCACTAACTGGCATATTAAAAGCAGCTGTACATAGTGTTATGTCTAGGTGCGAGGGACTGGCCAAATCAGCAAGAACAAGAAGACGCTGTTATTCGACCTTGTACATGTTGTGCAGTCTGAGCCCAAATCGAACAAGAGAAAAGGTGAGAGACAGAATATGCAGACAGCACTAAAATAACTTGGCAAGAGCAGAGGTCGATAGAACAACGGCTCAGAGTAATGTGTGCAAAGAAAAGCGGCATGACAGCCAGGCCTAAGACAACATAGCAAGGCAGGCCAGGAGGCCACAAACCACAAGACAGGGGGTCGTGTTTTAGGGTATAGGGTAGTGCAGTGGTGTTTGGGTAGTGTAGGGGGTCATGCTGCGGTTAGTGTTTTAGGGTTTAGGGTAGTGCAGTGGTGTTTGGGTAGTGTAGGGGGTCGTGGCTGGGGGTAGTGTTTTAGGGTTTAGGGTAGTGCAGTGGTGTTTGTGTAGTGTGGGAGGTCATGCTGGGGGTATATTTAGGGTTTAGTGTAGTGCAGTGGTGTTTAGGTAGTGTAGGGAGTCGTGCTGGGGGTAGTGTTTTAGGGTTTAGGGTAGTGCAGTGGTGTTTGGGTAGTGTAGGGAGTCGTGCTGGTGGTAGTGTTTTAGGGTTTAGGGTAGTGCAGTTATGTTTGGGTAGTGTAGGGTGTCGTGCTGGGGGTAGTGTTTTAGGGTTTAGGGTAGTGCAGTGGTGTTTGGGTAGTGGAGGGGGTAGTGTTTTAGGGTTTAGGGTACCAGCCACAATATCCGTGGACAAAGGGGATCCTGACTCTTTGGAACGCTCCGTCAATTGAATAATTTGGGTCAAGGGCCCTACCACGTCCAAGACCTATCAATTCCTTTCTTGGGATCCCTCATATACTTGGAGAAAAAGGTACATAGTTTCTCATCAATTTCAGGCGTGTGTGCCACCTTCCCCTTCAGTGAGGGCCTGGGGCATTCTCCCTCATCCTATTCCTGACCTCCCTTTCAAGGGGTTGATGGATTTTCCCCACCACATACTCTGCCACTTTGGTGTCAGGTGTCCACTCTGCCGACCTAGGATGGTAAATTTGGGTAGGCTCGAACATGTCCGAGTGGACCCCGTCCCCAACCGGGGACTGAGAGGAGTGGGACTCTGGACGCCAGGGATGCCCCGAGTCCTTATCCTCATCGGAGGAGAAATCGTCCTCCGATACACCTCTCCCTCTAAGGGAAACCCGCCGTCGGGGTCTACAATAGTGGTGACAGTGTCGCAATTTTCTCCGGGCCCCTCCTCCTCCCGGCAGGGTGCATGTTTTAGCGTTCGCGCACTCTTGAGGAAGGTCTCCGTAAGTTTATCAAATCCTTCCAAGTGCCCCGCGTTATGCTTAATGGCCCTTTTATTCCCCATCTGGGAGCTACTTGGACCCGCCACCACCAGATCTGGGTCACTGAACACCCCAGGGATGCTTTTCGCCAGCTTATCAACCTGATCCCTAAGAGGAGCCAGCGCCCTAGAAATAGCCAGAGAGAGGGCTTGGTCCACTGCTGGAGGGAGAAGTTGGGGGGCCATTCCTCCTCCACTTCCTGGTAGGAGGAGTAAAAATGGTCTTCTGGAGAAGACATGATAGCAGAGGGTGTGAGCACAGAACAAATGCCCTTAAAATCCTTAAGACAGCCCCTCGCCGGTGCTCCAACAGCTGGGCTTTCCTGAAGCTGTTATAAGAATAGACTGAGGCGCAATACCAATTACCACCACCAGGTGGCACTGGTCACTAACGTGGCCGTGTGGGGAAATCACCGCGTAGCGGTGTCAAAATTAGGCGAGGGTTGGTCGGAAATCAAGCGGACACTAAAGGAGTGACCGGATTCCCAAACACGCGTAAAGACCAGCGGGAGCGCTCGACGGAGCTGCCTCGCTCGGACCAGACGCGCCTGACAGGATCTCACCGTGCGCAGAGCACACAGCGGGAGAAACTGCGAGGGGGAGAACGCGCTTGGGCAAGAGCCTGCTGCGCAGGGAATATGAAACAATACGAAGGCAATAATGCTAATAACGTGCACAAGAAACCGCTATACAAACAGCAACAAAGTCAGATTAAGCCAAGAATGTAAGGAATGCACTTAACTGACGAGCAGTGAAGAAAGAGGAAGCGGAAGTGACGTCACGATATTATATACGTATGGACTGTGATTTGATTGGACTATAGTTGCCTTGGAGACTACCCCTAATGGTTCATGGGTTGTGTAGTCTTTTGTTTAATGATTGTTGTGTTACGTTTCTTTGAACTGCTATGCAAATAAAGTGAGGAAAGGTATGCATAATCCTCGCCTCCGTCCTGCCATAGAATTCATTAAACTTTATTTGATCTGATTTAGAAACATAGATCATAAAAGTGTACATAAAAACAGTAAATCCTCTTTCCTAATACAATACAGTGAGAATTAATTAAAACCAGTAGGTAAAAACGGGTGTTACAAAGCCCGGTTCAGAGCAACTTCAGGTTAACAGAATCGTAAAGTTCAATGTTTCGCAAGATCAATCTCATGTACTTCGTGCAAAATACGCAATAAGGGGTCCAAGTAAGATGTAACGCTCCAATACCCGACTATATAAAACTGCAGAAAAATAAAAATAAAAAGTGTTTTGCACACTTCTGTCATTGGGCTATATGTGGGCTACATCTGGGTGATATTTGTGCTACATTTGGGCTCTTTTTTCTCTGGTGGCCATCTTGGGAGACTTATTTGTTATGAAGTTTCCTAATTTCGTCATTTACTGCAGTCTCCTCAGTAGGAAATGCTTTCAGTTTTTTACTTTGATTCCATCAAGAAGGCATTCAGATGTGTCACACATTTGCCATAAATTCAGAATGTTAGCACTCTAGTTGTTCATTAGATCACTGTAGTAAAGCTACTGCTCACCAGGGAGTTAACTGGAAGTCTACTGCTGGTAATGAAAGTGATTGGTTCAGTCTGCATGTCAGAATTTTCTAATGAAATAGAAGAGGATTTGAGATCTCACTTAAAACATGCCCTAAATTTCTTTCTGCAGCACTAACCATAATTTCTATGGCAAAATGAACCCCCTCATTTTGTTCCTTTTTAAATTAAATGTTTTAAGTGTTACCAGTTTATTCCAATCAAGATGGCTTCAGGTGTGCCATACTTTTGTCATAAGTAAGACTGTTAGCGCTCTAGTTGTTCTTTAGAACACTCTGGGAAGCGGCAGTAGAACACAAAGGCATCAACTGAACGGCTGCTCCTGTTGAAATATAACAGGAAGATATTTGAGATCTCACTTAAAACATGTCCTAATTTTTCTTTCTACAGCACTAACCATAATTTCTATGACAAAATGAACCCCTCATTTTGTTCCTATTTAAATTAAATGTTTTAAGAGTTACCAGTTTATTCCAATCAAGATGGCTTCAGGTGTGCCATAATTTTGTCATAAGTAAGACTGTTAGCGCTCTAGTTGTTCTTTAGAACACTCTGGGAAGCTGCAGTAGAACACAAAGGCATCAACTGACAGGCTGCTCCTGTTGAAATATAACAGGAAGATATTTGAGATCACACTTGAAACATGTCCTAATTTTTTCTTTCTACAGCACTAACCATAATTTCTATGACAAAATGAACCCCATCATTTTGTTCCTTTTTAAATTAAATGTTTTAAGTGTTACCAGTTTATTCCAATCAAGATGGCTTCAGGTGTGCCATACTTTTGTCATAAGTAAGGCTGTTAGCACTCTAGTTTTTTCTTTAGAACACTCTGGGAAGCTGCAGTAGAACACAAGGGCATCAACTGACAGGCTGCTCCTGTTGAAATATAACAGGAAGATATTTGAGATCTCACTTAAAACATGTCCTAATTTTTCTTTCTACAGCACTAACCATAATTTCTATGGCAAAATGAACCCCTCATTTTGTTCCTTTTTAAATTAAATGTTTTAAGTGTTACCAGTTTATTCCAATCAAGATGGCTTCAGGTGTGCCATACTTTTGTCATAAGTAAGACTGTTAGCTCTCTAGTTGTTCTTTAGAACACTCTGGGAAGCTGCAGTAGAACACAAAGGCATCAACTGACAGGCTGCTCCTGTTGAAATATAACAGGAAGATATTTGAGATCACACTTGAAACATGTCCTAATTTTTCTTTCTACAGCACTAACCATAATTTCTATGACAAAATGAACCCCATCATTTTGTTCCTTTTTAAATTAAATGTTTTAAGTGTTACCAGTTTATTCCAATCAAGATGGCTTCAGGTGTGCCATACTTTTGTCATAAGTAAGGCTGTTAGCACTTTAGTTGTTCTTTAGAACACTCTGGGAAGCTGCAGTAGAACACAAAGGAATCAACTGACAGTCTCTGCCCTTGTTGGATGTACATGTTTTACTGAGAATGTCAGACTTCATTCTCACATGACTGAGAAAGATAATGTGAATTTACAGAAAATATGCTCTCATTTTAGCTTCTGGAGCACCTTCCAAAACTGTATGGGACAAGCATGTGAAAATTGTTTTCTCTCAAACATGATTCATGATATCCCAGCAGAAGGTTTTTCACAGGGTAAAATCACCTTAGAGCACACCACAATTCCTGAAATTAGTATGGTACCTCAACAAATGAATTCTAATGTAACTAAAGTCTGTTATCACCCTTTATAGTTCTCCTTTTGGTAACCCTCAAAATCTTCGATTCATTACAATGCATTTCAATGGGGTACTATCATTTATATTGGTCCCAAGATGGCTGCCAGCAATTCCAGGATGAAGTGCTGACAGCCAATCAGATCTCACGATGACATGTGTGGTTAGGCTCCGCCCAGATATATATGTGTTTTCTTTTTCAAATTTCTCAGGAACTACTGAACGGATTTACACCATTTAAGCAAAAGGCACGGCTCTGAACCAAGGGCTACCTTTTTGCCAAATTTGGTGTACAAAATTGGTGTACTGGCGACCGCCAGTAGATAATATATATATATATATATATATATATATATATATATATATATATATATATATATATATATCCAACAAAGTTCGTCCCACCAGGGGAATAAACGCACTCTCAGGACAAATCCAAACGACACTGGAATGATGCTCAGGTAAGTTTACTGGCTTCCACGCAACGCGTTTTGGTTGACCTGCAGCCTTGTTCACACTTAAACAAGCTGTGTCTCCATAGGGTAATATGTATAGGCAAAATAAACATAAACAACAGACTCAAATGTCCTATCCTTGGAATACAGGGCAACAGCAAACATTTCGGTCATCTTGCACAGTAAAATTAATAATAATATAAACCAGGGAAACACATGATAATCCAAGCAAATATAATACATGTCATTAAAATCCATGTCACTTAATAATGCTTAAATAACTGTTTTGTGGTTCCACATTAGTTGAAGATAAGTGTGAAACAGTGTTTCCTTCACACGAGTAAATTTACTCCATTGTAAGATGCCGCACATTCGTGTAAACAGGTGCGCTGAGCAAAATAAGGGGACATTGTGATCCGGCCGGCAGACAAGGGCGGGAATATTGTGGTGCTAGATAAGGATATATCTATCAAGGAAGCATACAATCAGCTCAGGGATGAGAGGTTTTACATTGAGGTATCAAGGGAGGTCTATTCTGACAGTGTGGAAGGTATTTGGGAAAAACTTGGGGACTGGAAAGACAAGGGTTTACTGGAATGGGAGGAGTATTGTTTCTTGAAAAGAGACTACCCTATTCTCCCTGCCCTGTACCTCCTCCCCAAGATACACAAAAATCCATCCAACCCCCGGGGAGGCCTATTGTATCCTCGAAAGGTAGTGCAACTGAGAATGTCTCTAAATATGTCGACTACTTCTTGAGGGATCCCGTAAAAAATCTCAAATCCCACGTTAGAGACACCAAAGACTTCCTGGGGAAGCTAGAAAATGTTACATGGGAGGAGAATTTTCTGCTCATGACCCTTGACGTGAGCTCCTTATATACTATCATTGCACACGAACAGGGTATAGCAGCATGCCAACACTTCCTATGCACCAGAGATATAAGGTACAAAGCTCATACAGAGATGATCTTGGAAATGATCAATTTCTGTTTAACCAACAATATATTTCTCTTTAACGACACCCTCTACAAACAGGTCCTCAGGACTGCGATGGGGACCTGCTTTGCCAACTTGTTCTTGGGGCAGTGGGAGGAAGACATATGGAAGGACAAGGAGAACTTTCCAGAGATTGAACAGGTCGTCTTGTGGCTGAGATTCATTGACGACCTGTTCATTATCTGGAGGGGGTCTCAGGAGGAAGCCAACAATTTTGTGGACAAACTTAATACCAACACCAAGAACATCACTCTCACAAGTAACATAAGCAGGACTACAGTTGAGTTTCTTGATACCAGAATTGAGATTGTTGAAGGCAATATACAAACTAAGTTGTTTCGTAAGGATACAGCGGGGAATAGCCTCCTTCATGCCCTCAGCAGTCATCCCGACACCCTGAAATGGAGTATACCATATGGGGAACTGCTGAGGGCTAAAAGGAACTGTAATACTGAGTTAGGCTTTGAAGCAGAAATGCAGACTATGATACTCAGATTCCGAGAAAGAGGCTACCCACAATGGGTCCTCAACCAAGTGATCAAGAAAGTCATGGAAAAGGAAAGAAAAGATTTACTGTTTGTCCCCACCAAAGATACCAAAGGGGAGGAAGGTAGCGGGAATCGCATCATCCTTACATACAATGAGAGATCACAGGACATTAGACGCATTGTGAGTAAGAGCTGGGAAATACTGACTATTGACCACACAATAGGACACCTCATTCAGGAAAGACCTTACATCACCTACAGAAAAGGACATAGTTTGAGGGACAGCTTGGTCCATAGTGTCATTACTGGTAAGAGCACTAATAGTGAGCACGGTTTAAAAGGTTTTTTTCCATGCGGCCATTGCAAGGCCTGCAAACACAGCTTTATGAAAAAACAGTTCACGTTACATAATGGGATAGAGAAACCCATAGCACAATTTTTGACGTGTAGTACCACATTCGTTGTGTATATGCTTGAATGTCCCTGCAAATTGAAATATGTGGGCAGCACCACTCAGATGGTGAAGAAGCGGGTTTTGGAACATATGAGAGCCATAACCAATAATGACCATCACTATCCCGTAGCCCGCCATTTCCAAAAACATCACTTTTTCAATAGCTCTCTCTTTACCTTTGCAGCCATTGAACAAGTTGGCAAAGTTACATAGAGGGGGTAACAGAGTATTAAAACTACGACAAACAGAATCTAAATACATCGTAGATCTCCAGACCAAAATTCCAAGGGGTCTTAACACCGATGAAGAACTAGGAGTTCATTTGTATGATGTATGATTTTATGTTACCCCACATTTCAGAAAGTCCCCTCTATTTTGCTGCTTCTATGATGTATGTTATTGTCAGCCAAGATTTTATTGTATATACACTGCTCTGAATGAGCGATTTCATTGTCTTTTCACTAATTCTTTTATTCTTTGTTCTTTTCACAGGAGGAAAGGAAGGGGCCCACCCAGCACTTTTAATCACGTTCACGGGCTACCTAACCTTTTCTTCAGCAGCACTCGTATGGGCACCGATCACAGATAAGACGTTTGTTGAGTTATATGTACAGGCATTTATTTCATGTTTTTTACGTGTTGTCCACAGCATGTATAATTTCTCTGTACTTGGGGGCACTCGCCCAATATACTGGATCCAAACGTTAAGCCTACTGGTACTTGATGTAGTATTCCCTTTTCCCCTTGGACCTGGGATACAATGAGGGCTTTTTTATTCCCCGCCAGCCCACTTGGGCATTACTATTAAATAATATTAATTTATCATATTAATGTGTTGGGTGGTCTATTTCCCGACTGCTTAGGGGAGTGCTTTGCAATCTCTTGTACAATTTTTAGAGATTCCCGTTTTGTCTTATATTTGCCCTTGAATTAACTCGTTTGTAGATTTTCTAAATAGGGCTAGAACACTTTTGAAGTGTCTAAACTTTATTAGCATTTTGCCCCAGGCACAATCCCTGCCGATCACGTGACTCGTCACCATGACTTAGTCCTTACTCTAGGTCTACTGAAACATACGGACTGTGTGGCACGTAGTTTGCATGCTCATCTGTTCTTGGTATTTCATTTATTCGTTTCGGGCAGTGTATCGCCTTATTTTTGCTCAGCGCACCTGATTACACGAATGTGCGGCATCTTACAATGGAGTAAATTTACTCGTGTGAAGGAAACACTGTTTCACACTTATCTTCAACTAATGTGGAACCACAAAACAGTTATTTAAGCATTATTAAGTGACATGGATTTTAATGACATGTATTATGTTTGCTTGGATTATCATGTGTTTCCCTGGTTTATATTATTATTAATTTCACTTTGCAAGATGGCCGAAATGTTTGCTATTGCCCTGTATTCCAAGGATAGGACATTTGAGTCTGTTGTTTATGTTTATTTTGCCTATACATATTACCATATGGAGACACGGCTTGTTTACGTGTGAACAAGGCTGCAGGTCAGCCGAAACGCGTTGCGTGGAAGCCAGTAAACTTACCTGAGCATCATTCCAGTGTCGTGTGGATTTGTCCTGAGAGTGCGTTTATTCCCCTGGTGGGACGAACTTTGTTGGATTAAGTGGCCGATGGGCTTCATTGGCATACGCACCACCTTCCAAGGGTCCGTGGTCTGGGAAGAAGCGTGTGGACCCATATATATGTGAACAAGGCCGCATGTCTGGCGGCCGAAACGCGTCATTTGGACATCTGATGTTTGAATAAACCAACACTATTTCTTGAAACTTTGCCCACGGAGTCTGTTTCCTGGTGTTGCGCCGTTCCTGTGGATGGTTGTACCTTTGGGATCCTATTGTGATATATATATATATATATATATATATATATATATATATATATATATATATATATACAAAACACGCCGTCTCTGCACTTCCCGCGCTGCCAGGGGAATGGAGACAACACGAATCTCAGGTATTTGGCACTGATGAAATTTATTCACAGAGCTGCAATATATATATATATATATATATCAAAACAAAACCCTTTCAGGCATAGAGTGGCGAATAAATTATGCAAAAACAGAAGCAGAGAACTCTGGGTAGTTCTCAAGTTTAGGTGGAAAGCAGCTCCAGTAAGAGTACTCTCAACACCAGCGACACTCTAAATTTGCTCACCTCAAATGTCTGCTTTTCTATCAAAGTTTTTAAGCATAGGGTTAGCACAGTGCTATCCACGCTGAGATTGAAAGGGATAAAGTCTTTTGCTATTTTTACAGCAAAGTCTTTAAGCATAGGATTAGCACAGTGCTATCACTGCCGCGCTGTAAAATGGCCAAAGCCTTTTACCACTACAGGCACAGTATTACAGCTTTGGATTGGTAAAGTACCATTCAAGCCAACCTGAAATGAATAAAAGCAACCCCTGACACGTGTTTCGCTCTCGTTAGAGCTCTTCAGAGAGGTATAGCTTTGTCCAGACACAAGGGAGCACCCAGTATAAGTCAAATCAAAACCCTTTCAGGCATAGAGTGACGAATAAATTATGCAAAAACAGAAGCAGAGAACTCTGGGTAGTTCTCAAGTTTAGGTGGAAAGCAGCTCCAGTAAGAGCACTCTCAACACCAGCGACACTCTAAATTTGCTCACCTCAAATGTCTGCTTTTCTATCAAAGTTTTTAAGCATAGGATTAGGGCAGTGCTGTCCACGCCGAGATAGAAATTCAGCAGTTATAGTTATCTGAGCTAACTATAACTTACGCCCCCACAATGTACTGCTTATGACCTTGCATATTAGATCACTCATGACATGGTCAGTGACATCACTGATGACATCTCAAATGATATCACTGATGACATCATCCAGTGAGTGTAAGTGTTTTCTAAGAGTTTTTGAGTGTACAGATATCTACTAATCTACTACAAAAGTTAGATTAGTATACTAGGTGTACTACTAATGAATTATACTATTTCTAACATATGTGCCCTGAGTGGCTGTGTGACTGTTTGTATAAGTGTGTGAGTGGGTGTCTGAGTGGCTGTATGGCTGTGTGAGTGGGTGCATGAGTGGCTGTAAGGATGAGTGAGTGGGTTTCTGACTAGCTCTTGCATGCGTGTGTGATCGAGGGTTTGAGTGGTTGTATGAGTGTGTGAGTAGGTATCTGAGTAGTTTTGTGGGTGTGTCAGTGGCTGTATTGGTAAGCAAGTGGCTGTATGGGTGGGTGAGAGGGTGTGTTAGTGACTGTTTGGGTGAGTGAGTGGGTGCCTGAATGGCTGTATGAGTGAGTGCCTGGGTATGTAAGTGGATTTCTGCGTGAGTGGCTGTTTGAGTGGGTGTTTGGTTAAGTGAGTTGGTTTGTGAGTGGCTGTATTGGAGAGTGAGTGTCCATTGAATAATGGCCAGGCCCCAGGGTATGGGGTCCCCAGGGCAAAAACATCCCGGGAGAGGGGCTGCGTGGCCCCCCTCCCCATTCAGGTCCTGTGGAATAGGGTCTCCGGGGCTGAAATCCGCACAGATAGGTGGGCTGTGTGGCCCCCTCCCCCATTCAAATGTGGTAAAGCCCAAGGGAATGGGGTCCCCAAGGTGGAAACCAGCCCAGGGAGGGGGGCTTCGTAACCCCCTCCCCAATGAGATTAAGGCAGCCCCCTCCCCCATTTCAGAGGGAGTAAATAAGCAAATAAAGGGCAGAAAAACGAGCAGAAAAGGCAAAACAGTTGGTAGGAAAATTAGCAGAAAAGGCAAAATAGAGGGCAGAAAAACTAACAAACAAGGCAAACAGAGGGTAGAAAAAAAAGCAGGAAAGGCAAAACAGAGCAGAAGAGGGGAAAACAAAGGGCAGAAAAACGAGCAGGAAAGGCAAAACAGAGGGCAGAAAAACAAGCAGAAAAGGCAAAACAGAGCAGAAGAGGGCAAGACAGAGAGCACTCAGATACACACTCCCACTCGAAGACCCACTCGGAGACTCTTGCACCCATTCACAGACCCACTCAGGCTCATGCACCCTCTCACAGGCCTACTCAGATACTCATGCACTCACTCACAGACCTACTCAGAAACTCATGCACCCACTCACAAACCCACTCAGACATTCACCCACCCATTCACACACCCACTTATACACTCATGCACCCACTCAGACACTCACTTCTTACAAACCCACTCAGAGACTCACACACCCACTCACAGAATCACACACTCACTCACAGACCCACTCAGAGACTCATGCACTTACTTACAGGCACCCTCAGAGATTCATGTACTCACTCACGCACCTACTCAGACACTAACAGACCCACTTAGACACTCACACACCCACTCACAGAACCACTCAAAGATTCACGCACCCACTCATATACCTACTCAGAGACTTACACAACCACTGACAGATCCACTCAGACACTCTCACACCCACTCACAGACCTACTGAGACACTCGTGCACTCACTAACACACTTGCTGTCAAAAGTTAGTGGTTACAGTTAGGAAGTAAAATTTAAAAAACAAAGGTTACAGGGATGTTATGTTAAAACATGAAATTCAGCAGTTATAGTTAGCAGAGCTAACTATAACTTATGCCCCCGCAGTGCACTGCATATGGCCTCATATATTACATCACTCATGACATGGTCAGGGACATCACTGATTACTGATTACATCACTGATGACATCCCAAATAACATCACTGATGACATCATCCAGTGAGTGTTTTCTAAAAGTTTATGAGTGTTAAACATACTTCCCAAGGTATTACAAAAGTTAAAATAGTATACTTTCTGTACTCCTAATGAGTGATATTATTTTGTTTCATATATTATGTGAGCAACTGTGTGACTGTGTGGATCCATGTGTGAGTGGGTGTCTGAGTGACTGCATGGGTGTGTGAGTGGCTGTATGGGTATATAAGTACGTGTGTGAGAAGCTGCATGGGTGAGTGAGTGACTGTGTGAGTGACTGTATTAATGAGTGAGTGGGTGTGTCAGTGGCTGTATGGGTGAGTGAGTGGGTTACTGGATGATTATATGAGTCAGTGACGGGATGTGTAAATCATAGTTAGCTCAGTTAACTGCTGAATGCCACTGGTTTTGAACGAATGAAATGCAAGCCTAACTATAACGCCTCTGTAACCTTTGTTTTATTCAGTGAATATGTAAATATATATTTATAGGTTATTAAACGGTGGCAAAGTTATTATCAAAAAAAATGTTTTGGCTATGGGAAATGTTGGTCCTAACTATAACCACCTACTGGTTATCGTATCTATATCTATATCTATATCCTTCTGTGCATGACGGAGTGGATGCTATGTGAGGAGCTCCGACCGCGTTTTGAAGAGACGCTTCTACATATATATATCCTTTTACATCCTTAGCGTGGGTTTCCCTGTATTTTTGCCTTTGCCTCCTGTGTTTTCACTGTGTGTTGGAATTCGTTTTCGCTGGTCTAGATGCTTAGGGCACTTTGCCACTGCTGTTCAGTGCCAAAGTGCAAGTGCTCCCACTGTAAATTGTTGTAATGAATTGGTGAGTCCATGATTGGCATATTTGATTTACTGGTAAGTCCCTAGTACAATGCACTGTGTGTGCCCAGGGCCTGTAAATCAAATGCTGATGATTGGCCTGCAGCACAGATTGTGCACCCACATAAGCAGCCTGTAAATGTAACTCAGAACTGCCACTGCAGTGTCTGTGCGCTGTTTGGTACTGCCCTGTTGACCTGGCAAGTGCACCCACTTGCCAGGCCCTAACCTTCCCTTTTCTTACATGTGAGTCACCCTTCAGGTAGGCCCAAGGTACCCCTGTGGGCAGGTTGCAGTGTATGTGAAAGGGTTCAGTGATAGAATATCGATGCTAAAAACATCGATATTCTAAATATCGACTACAAAAATATCGACTCCAATACCTTAACAGGTAAGTACAAAAATATTGAATCGAAAATATAGAGTTAAAAATATAGATGTAACAAATATTGATTAAAAAATATAAATACAATAAAATAATGTATGTTAAATATATATATATTAATATAATCTTTAACAAAATTATTTACATTTAATATATATTTTAACTAAATATAAAAAATAAACTTAATTAAAAAAAATATTAACACACAAACATAATAATTTATACAGATACATATATTTACTTTAAAATAATGTATTAACTATTATCTTTATTTAATTTTTAAACTTTTAAATTATATAGAAATAAAATACATACATACATCAGTAATTTAAAATAAAAAATAACCATTCTATAATTAACCCCTTCTATGCTCATGACGAGCTCAGCTCGTCATGCTGCGCGGTGGGCGTGTGCGCATGACGAGCTGAGCTCGTCACGCCCACGATCGGAATGTCCAGCACCTGGGCGGAATTCCGATCGCGGCGAAGCGGTTAATTAAAAGTGTAACTATTATAAAAATTAAAACGTACATTTTGCAATTCAATAAATGCAATAGTATGGAAAATGTTGGATAGCGGAATAATTAAATTTACTATTCCAACTCCAGTAAGTGCAACAGTATGGAAAGTGTTGGATAGCGAAGGGTAAAAATTACTATTCCCACTCCAGTGAGTGCAACAGTAGGGAAAGCATTGGATAGCGGAGGGGTAAAAATTACTATTCCCACTCCAGTGAGTACAACAATAGGGAAAGTGCTGGATAGCGAAGGGGTAAAATTACTATTCCCACTCCAGTGAGTGCAACAGTAGGGAAAGTATTGGATAGCGGAGGGGTAAAAATTACTATTCCCACTCTAAACAGTGCAACAGTAGGGAACATTTTGGATAGTGGAGGGGTAAAAGTTACTATTCCCACTCCAGTGAGTGCAACAGTAGGGAAAGTGCTGGATAGCGGAGGGGTAAAAATTACTATTCCCACTCCAGTGAGTGCAACAGTAGAGAAAGTGCTGGATAGCTGAGGAGTAAAAATTACTATTCCCACTCCAGTCAGTTCAACAGTAGGGAAAGTTTTGGATAGCGGAGGGCTAAAAATTACTATTCCCACTCCAGTGAGTGCAACAGTAGGGAAAGTAATGGATAGCTGAGGGGTAAAAATTACTATCCCCACTCCAGTCAGTGCAACAGTAGGGAAAGTATTGGATAGCGGAGGGGTAAAAATTACTATTCCCACTCCAAACAGTGCAACAGTAGGGAAACTTTTGGATATTAGAGGGGTAAAAATTACTATTCCCACTTCAGTGAGTGCAACAGTAGGGAAAGTTTTGGATAGCGGAGGGGTAAAAATTACTATTTCCACTCCAGTGAGTGCAACATTAGGGAAAGACTGTTAGCTCTCTAGTTGTTCTTTAGAACACTCTGGGAAGCTGCAGTAGAACACAAAGGCATCAACTGACAGGCTGCTCCTGTTGAAATATAACAGGAAGATATTTGAGATCACACTTGAAACATGTCCTAATTTTTCTTTCTACAGCACTAACCATAATTTCTATGACAAAATGAACCCCATCATTTTGTTCCTTTTTAAATTAAATGTTTTAAGTGTTACCAGTTTATTCCAATCAAGATGGCTTCAGGTGTGCCATACTTTTGTCATAAGTAAGGCTGTTAGCACTTTAGTTGTTCTTTAGAACACTCTGGGAAGCTGCAGTAGAACACAAAGGAATCAACTGACAGTCTCTGCCCTTGTTGGATGTACATGTTTTACTGAGAATGTCAGACTTCATTCTCACATGACTGAGAAAGATAATGTGAATTTACAGAAAATATGCTCTCATTTTAGCTTCTGGAGCACCTTCCAAAACTGTATGGGACAAGCATGTGAAAATTGTTTTCTCTCAAACATGATTCATGATATCCCAGCAGAAGGTTTTTCACAGGGTAAAATCACCTTAGAGCACACCACAATTCCTGAAATTAGTATGGTACCTCAACAAATGAATTCTAATGTAACTAAAGTCTGTTATCACCCTTTATAGTTCTCCTTTTGGTAACCCTCAAAATCTTCGATTCATTACAATGCATTTCAATGGGGTACTATCATTTATATTGGTCCCAAGATGGCTGCCAGCAATTCCAGGATGAAGTGCTGACAGCCAATCAGATCTCACGATGACATGTGTGGTTAGGCTCCGCCCAGATATATATGTGTTTTCTTTTTCAAATTTCTCAGGAACTACTGAACGGATTTACACCATTTAAGCAAAAGGCACGGCTCTGAACCAAGGGCTACCTTTTTGCCAAATTTGGTGTAATTCCGTTCAGCAGTTCGGGCTGTAGCTGCGATGAAAGGTTCCTATAGAAAATTGCATGGGGAAAACACGTTTTGGGCCCCCCCTTTTTTCTCGGCCCCCGCTTGCTGAATCACCCCGAAACTTACAGGATAGGAGCGGACCGGAGAGGGCCATAAGTTTTGAAAATTTCGCGAAGATTTGTCTACCGGCGCCAAAGTTATTTCAAATAGAATGTTGTGGATTTCCTATGGAAAATAGGTCCTAACTATAACTATCTACTGGCGACCGCCAGTAGATAATATATATATATATATATATATATATATATATATATATATATATATATATATATATATATATATATATCCAACAAAGTTCGTCCCACCAGGGGAATAAACGCACTCTCAGGACAAATCCAAACGACACTGGAATGATGCTCAGGTAAGTTTACTGGCTTCCACGCAACGCGTTTTGGTTGACCTGCAGCCTTGTTCACACTTAAACAAGCTGTGTCTCCATAGGGTAATATGTATAGGCAAAATAAACATAAACAACAGACTCAAATGTCCTATCCTTGGAATACAGGGCAACAGCAAACATTTCGGTCATCTTGCACAGTAAAATTAATAATAATATAAACCAGGGAAACACATGATAATCCAAGCAAATATAATACATGTCATTAAAATCCATGTCACTTAATAATGCTTAAATAACTGTTTTGTGGTTCCACATTAGTTGAAGATAAGTGTGAAACAGTGTTTCCTTCACACGAGTAAATTTACTCCATTGTAAGATGCCGCACATTCGTGTAAACAGGTGCGCTGAGCAAAAATAAGGGGACATTGTGATCCGGCCGGCAGACAAGGGCGGGAATATTGTGGTGCTAGATAAGGATATATCTATCAAGGAAGCATACAATCAGCTCAGGGATGAGAGGTTTTACATTGAGGTATCAAGGGAGGTCTATTCTGACAGTGTGGAAGGTATTTGGGAAAAACTTGGGGACTGGAAAGACAAGGGTTTACTGGAATGGGAGGAGTATTGTTTCTTGAAAAGAGACTACCCTATTCTCCCTGCCCTGTACCTCCTCCCCAAGATACACAAAAATCCATCCAACCCCCGGGGAGGCCTATTGTATCCTCGAAAGGTAGTGCAACTGAGAATGTCTCTAAATATGTCGACTACTTCTTGAGGGATCCCGTAAAAAATCTCAAATCCCACGTTAGAGACACCAAAGACTTCCTGGGGAAGCTAGAAAATGTTACATGGGAGGAGAATTTTCTGCTCATGACCCTTGACGTGAGCTCCTTATATACTATCATTGCACACGAACAGGGTATAGCAGCATGCCAACACTTCCTATGCACCAGAGATATAAGGTACAAAGCTCATACAGAGATGATCTTGGAAATGATCAATTTCTGTTTAACCAACAATATATTTCTCTTTAACGACACCCTCTACAAACAGGTCCTCAGGACTGCGATGGGGACCTGCTTTGCCAACTTGTTCTTGGGGCAGTGGGAGGAAGACATATGGAAGGACAAGGAGAACTTTCCAGAGATTGAACAGGTCGTCTTGTGGCTGAGATTCATTGACGACCTGTTCATTATCTGGAGGGGTCTCAGGAGGAAGCCAACAATTTTGTGGACAAACTTAATACCAACACCAAGAACATCACTCTCACAAGTAACATAAGCAGGACTACAGTTGAGTTTCTTGATACCAGAATTGAGATTGTTGAAGGCAATATACAAACTAAGTTGTTTCGTAAGGATACAGCGGGGAATAGCCTCCTTCATGCCCTCAGCAGTCATCCCGACACCCTGAAATGGAGTATACCATATGGGGAACTGCTGAGGGCTAAAAGGAACTGTAATACTGAGTTAGGCTTTGAAGCAGAAATGCAGACTATGATACTCAGATTCCGAGAAAGAGGCTACCCACAATGGGTCCTCAACCAAGTGATCAAGAAAGTCATGGAAAAGGAAAGAAAAGATTTACTGTTTGTCCCCACCAAAGATACCAAAGGGGAGGAAGGTAGCGGGAATCGCATCATCCTTACATACAATGAGAGATCACAGGACATTAGACGCATTGTGAGTAAGAGCTGGGAAATACTGACTATTGACCACACAATAGGACACCCTCATTCAGGAAAGACCTTACATCACCTACAGAAAAGGACATAGTTTGAGGGACAGCTTGGTCCATAGTGTCATTACTGGTAAGAGCACTAATAGTGAGCACGGTTTAAAAGGTTTTTTTCCATGCGGCCATTGCAAGGCCTGCAAACACAGCTTTATGAAAAAACAGTTCACGTTACATAATGGGATAGAGAAACCCATAGCACAATTTTTGACGTGTAGTACCACATTCGTTGTGTATATGCTTGAATGTCCCTGCAAATTGAAATATGTGGGCAGCACCACTCAGATGGTGAAGAAGCGGGTTTTGGAACATATGAGAGCCATAACCAATAATGACCATCACTATCCCGTAGCCCGCCATTTCCAAAAACATCACTTTTTCAATAGCACTCTCTTTACCTTTGCAGCCATTGAACAAGTTGGCAAAGTTACATAGAGGGGGTAACAGAGTATTAAAACTATGACAAACAGAATCTAAATACATCGTAGATCTCCAGACCAAAATTCCAAGGGGTCTTAACACCGATGAAGAACTAGGAGTTCATTTGTATGATGTATGATTTTATGTTACCCCACATTTCAGAAAGTCCCCTCTATTTTGCTGCTTCTATGATGTATGTTATTGTCAGCCAAGATTTTATTGTATATACACTGCTCTGAATGAGCGATTTCATTGTCTTTTCACTAATTCTTTTATTCTTTGTTCTTTTCACAGGAGGAAAGGAAGGGGCCCACCCAGCACTTTTAATCACGTTCACGGGCTACCTAACCTTTTCTTCAGCAGCACTCGTATGGGCACCGATCACAGATAAGACGTTTGTTGAGTTATATGTACAGGCATTTATTTCATGTTTTTTACGTGTTGTCCACAGCATGTATAATTTCTCTGTACTTGGGGGCACTCGCCCAATATACTGGATCCAAACGTTAAGCCTACTGGTACTTGATGTAGTATTCCCTTTTCCCCTTGGACCTGGGATACAATGAGGGCTTTTTTATTCCCCGCCAGCCCACTTGGGCATTACTATTAAATAATATTAATTTATCATATTAATGTGTTGGGTGGTCTATTTCCCGACCGCTTAGGGGAGTGCTTTGCAATCTCTTGTACAATTTTTAGAGATTCCCGTTTTTGTCTTATATTTGCCCTTGAATTAACTCGTTTGTAGATTTTCTAAATAGGGCTAGAACACTTTTGAAGTGTCTAAACTTTATTAGCATTTTGCCCCAGGCACAATCCCTGCCGATCACGTGACTCGTCACCATGACTTAGTCCTTACTCTAGGTCTACTGAAACATACGGACTGTGTGGCACGTAGTTTGCATGCTCATCTGTTCTTGGTATTTCATTTATTCGTTTCGGGCAGTGTATCGCCTTATTTTTGCTCAGCGCACCTGATTACACGAATGTGCGGCATCTTACAATGGAGTAAATTTACTCGTGTGAAGGAAACACTGTTTCACACTTATCTTCAACTAATGTGGAACCACAAAACAGTTATTTAAGCATTATTAAGTGACATGGATTTTAATGACATGTATTATGTTTGCTTGGATTATCATGTGTTTCCCTGGTTTATATTATTATTAATTTCACTTTGCAAGATGGCCGAAATGTTTGCTATTGCCCTGTATTCCAAGGATAGGACATTTGAGTCTGTTGTTTATGTTTATTTTGCCTATACATATTACCATATGGAGACACGGCTTGTTTACGTGTGAACAAGGCTGCAGGTCAGCCGAAACGCGTTGCGTGGAAGCCAGTAAACTTACCTGAGCATCATTCCAGTGTCGTGTGGATTTGTCCTGAGAGTGCGTTTATTCCCCTGGTGGGACGAACTTTGTTGGATTAAGTGGCCGATGGGCTTCATTGGCATACGCACCACCTTCCAAGGGTCCGTGGTCTGGGAAGAAGCGTGTGGACCCATATATATGTGGAACAAGGCCGCATGTCTGGCGGCCGAAACGCGTCATTTGGACATCTGATGTTTGAATAAACCAACACTATTTCTTGAAACTTTGCCCACGGAGTCTGTTTCCTGGTGTTGCGCCGTTCCTGTGGATGGTTGTACCTTTGGGATCCTATTGTGATATATATATATATATATATATATATATATATATATATATATATATACAAAACACGCCGTCTCTGCACTTCCCCGCGCTGCCAGGGGAATGGAGACAACACGAATCTCAGGTATTTGGCACTGATGAAATTTATTCACAGAGCTGCAATATATATATATATATATATATCAAAACAAAACCCTTTCAGGCATAGAGTGGCGAATAAATTATGCAAAAACAGAAGCAGAGAACTCTGGGTAGTTCTCAAGTTTAGGTGGAAAGCAGCTCCAGTAAGAGTACTCTCAACACCAGCGACACTCTAAATTTGCTCACCTCAAATGTCTGCTTTTCTATCAAAGTTTTTAAGCATAGGGTTAGCACAGTGCTATCCACGCTGAGATTGAAAGGGATAAAGTCTTTTGCTATTTTTACAGCAAAGTCTTTAAGCATAGGATTAGCACAGTGCTATCACTGCCGCGCTGTAAAATGGCCAAAGCCTTTTACCACTACAGGCACAGTATTACAGCTTTGGATTGGTAAAGTACCATTCAAGCCAACCTGAAATGAATAAAAGCAACCCCTGACACGTGTTTCGCTCTCGTTAGAGCTCTTCAGAGAGGTATAGCTTTGTCCAGACACAAGGGAGCACCCAGTATAAGTCAAATCAAAACCCTTTCAGGCATAGAGTGACGAATAAATTATGCAAAAACAGAAGCAGAGAACTCTGGGTAGTTCTCAAGTTTAGGTGGAAAGCAGCTCCAGTAAGAGCACTCTCAACACCAGCGACACTCTAAATTTGCTCACCTCAAATGTCTGCTTTTCTATCAAAGTTTTTAAGCATAGGATTAGGGCAGTGCTGTCCACGCCGAGATAGAAATTCAGCAGTTATAGTTATCTGAGCTAACTATAACTTACGCCCCCACAATGTACTGCTTATGACCTTGCATATTAGATCACTCATGACATGGTCAGTGACATCACTGATGACATCTCAAATGATATCACTG
Organism: Calotriton arnoldi; assembly: GCA_963921515.1. Classification (NCBI taxonomy): domain Eukaryota; kingdom Metazoa; phylum Chordata; class Amphibia; order Caudata; family Salamandridae; genus Calotriton; species Calotriton arnoldi. Next base: position 685,259 of record CAWUFW010008670.1, read on the forward strand.
ATGACATCATCCAGTGAGTGTAAGTGTTTTCTAAGAGTTTTTGAGTGTACAGATATCTACTAATCTACTACAAAAGTTAGATTAGTATACTAGGTGTACTACTAATGAATTATACTATTTCTAACATATGTGCCCTGAGTGGCTGTGTGACTGTTTGTATAAGTGTGTGAGTGGGTGTCTGAGTGGCTGTATGGCTGTGTGAGTGGGTGCATGAGTGGCTGTAAGGATGAGTGAGTGGGTTTCTGACTAGCTCTTGCATGCGTGTGTGATCGAGGGTTTGAGTGGTTGTATGAGTGTGTGAGTAGGTATCTGAGTAGTTTTGTGGGTGTGTCAGTGGCTGTATTGGTAAGCAAGTGGCTGTATGGGTGGGTGAGAGGGTGTGTTAGTGACTGTTTGGGTGAGTGAGTGGGTGCCTGAATGGCTGTATGAGTGAGTGCCTGGGTATGTAAGTGGATTTCTGCGTGAGTGGCTGTTTGAGTGGGTGTTTGGTTAAGTGAGTTGGTTTGTGAGTGGCTGTATTGGAGAGTGAGTGTCCATTGAATAATGGCCAGGCCCCAGGGCATGGGGTCCCCAGGGCAAAACATCCCGGGAGAGGGGCTGCGTGGCCCCCCTCCCCATTCAGGCCCTGTGGAATAGGGTCTCCGGGGCTGAAATCCGCACAGATAGGTGGGCTGTGTGGCCCCCTCCCCCATTCAAATGTGGTAAAGCCCAAGGGAATGGGGTCCCCAAGGTGGAAACCAGCCCAGGGAGGGGGGCTTCGTAACCCCCTCCCCAATGAGATTAAGGCAGCCCCCTCCCCCATTTCAGAGGGAGTAAATAAGCAAATAAAGGGCAGAAAAACGAGCAGAAAAGGCAAAACAGTTGGTAGGAAAATTAGCAGAAAAGGCAAAATAGAGGGCAGAAAAACTAACAAACAAGGCAAACAGAGGGTAGAAAAAAAGCAGGAAAGGCAAAACAGAGCAGAAGAGGGGAAAACAAAGGGCAGAAAAACGAGCAGGAAAGGCAAAACAGAGGGCAGAAAAACAAGCAGAAAAGGCAAAACAGAGCAGAAGAGGGCAAGACAGAGAGCACTCAGATACACACTCCCACTCGAAGACCCACTCGGAGACTCTTGCACCCATTCACAGACCCACTCAGGCTCATGCACCCTCTCACAGACCTACTCAGATACTCATGCACTCACTCACAGACCTACTCAGAAACTCATGCACCCACTCACAAACCCACTCAGACATTCACCCACCCATTCACACACCCACTTATACACTCATGCACCCACTCAGACACTCACTTCTTACAAACCCACTCAGAGACTCACACACCCACTCACAGAATCACACACTCACTCACAGACCCACTCAGAGACTCATGCACTTACTTACAGGCACCCTCAGAGATTCATGTACTCACTCACGCACCTACTCAGACACTAACAGACCCACTTAGACACTCACACACCCACTCACAGAACCACTCAAAGATTCACGCACCCACTCATATACCTACTCAGAGACTTACACAACCACTGACAGATCCACTCAGACACTCTCACACCCACTCACAGACCTACTGAGACACTCGTGCACTCACTAACACACTTGCTGTCAAAAGTTAGTGGTTACAGTTAGGAAGTAAAATTTAAAAAACAAAGGTTACAGGGATGTTATGTTAAAACATGAAATTCAGCAGTTATAGTTAGCAGAGCTAACTATAACTTATGCCCCGCAGTGCACTGCATATGGCCTCATATATTACATCACTCATGACATGGTCAGGGACATCACTGATTACTGATTACATCACTGATGACATCCCAAATAACATCACTGATGACATCATCCAGTGAGTGTTTTCTAAAAGTTTATGAGTGTTAAACATACTTCCCAAGGTATTACAAAAGTTAAAATAGTATACTTTCTGTACTCCTAATGAGTGATATTATTTTGTTTCATATATTATGTGAGCAACTGTGTGACTGTGTGGATCCATGTGTGAGTGGGTGTCTGAGTGACTGCATGGGTGTGTGAGTGGCTGTATGGGTATATAAGTACGTGTGTGAGAAGCTGCATGGGTGAGTGAGTGACTGTGTGAGTGACTGTATTAATGAGTGAGTGGGTGTGTCAGTGGCTGTATGGGTGAGTGAGTGGGTTACTGGATGATTATATGAGTCAGTGACGGGATGTGTAAATCATAGTTAGCTCAGTTAACTGCTGAATGCCACTGGTTTTGAACGAATGAAATGCAAGCCTAACTATAACGCCTCTGTAACCTTTGTTTTATTCAGTGAATATGTAAATATATATTTATAGGTTATTAAACGGTGGCAAAGTTATTATCAAAAAAAATGTTTTGGCTATGGGAAATGTTGGTCCTAACTATAACCACCTACTGGTTATCGTATCTATATCTATATCTATATCCTTCTGTGCATGACGGAGTGGATGCTATGTGAGGAGCTCCGACCGCGTTTTGAAGAGACGCTTCTACATATATATATCCTTTTACATCCTTAGCGTGGGTTTCCCTGTATTTTTGCCTTTGCCTCCTGTGTTTTCACTGTGTGTTGGAATTCGTTTTCGCTGGTCTAGATGCTTAGGGCACTTTGCCACTGCTGTTCAGTGCCAAAGTGCAAGTGCTCCCACTGTAAATTGTTGTAATGAATTGGTGAGTCCATGATTGGCATATTTGATTTACTGGTAAGTCCCTAGTACAATGCACTGTGTGTGCCCAGGGCCTGTAAATCAAATGCTGATGATTGGCCTGCAGCACAGATTGTGCACCCACATAAGCAGCCTGTAAATGTAACTCAGAACTGCCACTGCAGTGTCTGTGCGCAGTTTGGTACTGCCTCTGCTGACCTGGCAAGTGCACCCACTTGCCAGGCCCTAACCTTCCCTTTTCTTACATGTGAGTCACCCTTCAGGTAGGCCCAAGGTACCCCTGTGGGCAGGTTGCAGTGTATGTGAAAGGGTTCAGTGATAGAATATCGATGCTAAAAACATCGATATTCTAAATATCGACTACAAAAATATCGACTCCAATACCTTAACAGGTAAGTACAAAAATATTGAATCGAAAATATAGAGTTAAAAATATAGATGTAACAAATATTGATTAAAAAATATAAATACAATAAAATAATGTATGTTAAATATATATATATTAATATAATCTTTAACAAAATTATTTACATTTAATATATATTTTAACTAAATATAAAAAATAAACTTAATTAAAAAAATATTAACACACAAACATAATAATTTATACAGATACATATATTTACTTTAAAATAATGTATTAACTATTATCTTTATTTAATTTTTAAACTTTTAAATTATATAGAAATAAAATACATACATACATCAGTAAGTTAAAATAAAAATAACCATTCTATAATTAACCCCTTCTATGCTCATGACGAGCTCAGCTCGTCATGCTGCGCGGTGGGCGTGTGCGCATGACGAGCTGAGCTCGTCACGCCCACGATCGGAATGTCCAGCACCTGGGCGGAATTCCGATCGCGGCGAAGCGGTTAATTAAAAGTGTAACTATTATAAAAATTAAAACGTACATTTTGCAATTCAATAAATGCAATAGTATGGAAAATGTTGGATAGCGGAATAATTAAATTTACTATTCCAACTCCAGTAAGTGCAACAGTATGGAAAGTGTTGGATAGCGAAGGGGTAAAAATTACTATTCCCACTCCAGTGAGTGCAACAGTAGGGAAAGCATTGGATAGCGGAGGGGTAAAAATTACTATTCCCACTCCAGTGAGTACAACAATAGGGAAAGTGCTGGATAGCGAAGGGGTAAAAATTACTATTCCCACTCCAGTGAGTGCAACAGTAGGGAAAGTATTGGATAGCGGAGGGGTAAAAATTACTATTCCCACTCTAAACAGTGCAACAGTAGGGAACATTTTGGATAGTGGAGGGGTAAAAGTTACTATTCCCACTCCAGTGAGTGCAACAGTAGGGAAAGTGCTGGATAGCGGAGGGGTAAAAATTACTATTCCCACTCCAGTGAGTGCAACAGTAGAGAAAGTGCTGGATAGCTGAGGAGTAAAAATTACTATTCCCACTCCAGTCAGTTCAACAGTAGGGAAAGTTTTGGATAGCGGAGGGCTAAAAATTACTATTCCCACTCCAGTGAGTGCAACAGTAGGGAAAGTAATGGATAGCTGAGGGGTAAAAATTACTATCCCCACTCCAAACAGTGCAACAGTAGGGAAAATTTTGGATATTAGAGGGGTAAAAATTACTATTCCCACTTCAGTGAGTGCAACAGTAGGGAAAGTTTTGGATAGCGGAGGGGTAAAAATTACTATTTCCACTCCAGTGAGCGCAACATTAGGGAAAGCATTGGATAGCGGAGGGGTAAAAATTACTATTCCCACCCCAGTGAGCGCACCAGTAGGGAAAGTATTGGATAGCAGTGGGGTAAAAAAATACTATTCCTACTCCAGTGAGTGCAACAGTAGGGAAAGTGTTGGATAGCGGAGGGGTAAAAATTAATATTCCTACTCCAGTTAGTTAAAAATTAAAAACAAACAAGATATCACCAACACAAAATATTAAAAAATAAAATAAGATCAAAAATATATAAAAATATTAAACAAATCTAAAAAGTAGAAACATCTTATGTTAAATTTATTTGACAAATACCTAGAAATATTATATTAAATACATTTAAAAATAATTTACAAACAAATAACTATTTTTAATTAGAAATTATGCATAAACAAAAACATAAATTTTTACATAAATGTAATCTTTTTTATTTCCTACCCTATAACACCGCACAATTCACAACACACATCTAAATTTTGAAAAAATGTACCTCCATAATTAACATAATTAACTATCAATTAAAGAAATATTATTAATTAAAAAACAAATTAAAAGTGATAAAAAATAATATACTCCCCAAATGTTAGCCCTATAAAGCCAAAACACACATGAAAAAAAACAATTACCCTAATTAATTATCAATTGATAAATTAATATTAATGACCAACTAATTATTAATTAATTAAACATATATTACTTTCCACCCTCTACCCCTATAAACACCACAACCCACAACTAAAAATCTTTACACAATTTCCATAATTAATTTAAAAATACAAAATTAATATCAATTAACAACTACTTAATAATTAATTACAAATAAATTACTTCCCACCCTTTACCACTATAAATCACACAACTCACATCTAAAATTAATTACACAAATACCGTATTTAAATTTTAAATAATTAATTAGCATTGATTAACAAATAATTATTAATGAATTTAAAATAAATTACTTCCCACTCTTTACACCTATAAACCCCACAATAAGCTCCTAAAACAATGACACAATTAACTTAATTGGCCCGTACCTGGTCTTAAACCCCCTTGCTGTTATTTTGCACTACAATCTGGAGCTTTTAATGATTTGCTGCTACGATCCTTTTAACTTTTTAAAACTTTATTTGTGTGTTATAGAATCGACTGTTGTATTTGAATTTGAATCTGACATTGTAATCTTATCGGAGAGAGGTGACTGGCAGTTCCGGTCTGTCCCTCGGCAGTCTCCGTACGTTAGGCACGCTGAGTGACGTAATTCTCTCACGGACGCACTCTAGATCAGCTGTATGTATATTAACAGGGGCGCTGAGCGGACGCGTGCAGCGGGCGCGCTGCTGTTGCACCCAAGGCGCGCCTAAGGCAAGCCCGTCTGCGCCCATCAGCGTCCCGGAGGCGCGCGGTGTACGGCGTGCTGCCGGTTTGACCATAAATGCTGATCAGCTTATTCAGTAAAATAGGAGGACCCTTCTCCGTCTGGATGAGGCAACTAAGTGTAAAGGCAATAACATGGATTGGACGGGAGATTTAACCCACATCTGTGCAGACTGTAACTGGCGGCCAGTGCAAAACACTATTTCTCCCAGGCAGTGTGATGGTGAAGCATCGGATGACAATAAGATAGACCTGAGTTCAGGATTTAAAGCTTTCTTATTGAATACACGTTCTTTACAGAAACATGAACTTGAGATTTTTGACCTACTGCAAGAAGCTGCACCAGACATGTTGTTTCTTACGGAGACTTGGCTCTCATAAGATTCCAGCCCTACCATAGGGACGGCAATTGCACATGGTTACAAGATCTTGAGATTAGATCGCCAAGTAGGCAAAGGAGGAGGCATAGCGATTATCTATAAGGATAAATTTATATGCAATCAGATTACACTTGGAGAACTGGAGGGTGCCGAATGCCTGGGGTTCCAATGCACCCTATCAGCTCAACAATCATTAGTGGGTGCCCTTATCTACAGGCCCCTGGGCCTGAGTAAAGCTTTTTTAAATTCAATTAGTGAGCTGATGGCTCCTCTGGCCCTGCGTTTTAACCATTAAATGATTTTGGGGGATTTTAATGTACATATGGATATCCCTACGGACTCAGAATCCAGGATACTTATTGAAGCTCTTTCTGTCCTGGAACTGGATCCGGTTGTTATGCTCCCTACTCATAATAAAGCTCACACGCTTGACCAGATTTTCACAAATATATCTTTGGAGGTAGAGACTCCTCTTCCGCAGGTATGGTCCGACCATTTTCTCATTAAGTTTAAGATACCCCAATTGGGAACGGATTTCCCGATGACATCTTTGAAGAAAGGTACCAAATTCAGAGCTTTCCACTGGATTAATGCGGTGGTTTTAGGGGAACTGCTTGAATCTTCCACCCCCCAGTTGCACGGTAACACCAAAAGCGTTGTGTTGCTGCTTGATTCCTGGTTACTACAAAATGTCCATCAATTAGCCCCTTTGCAGTCATTACCATCTAGAACTACAAAACGTTCAGCGCCCTGGTACAATCAACTGCTCAAAGTTGTAAAATTGTATGCAAGAGAGTGGAAAGGAAATGGAGTAAGAACTATGACCTGGATACCAAAAGAGAATATAAACAATTGCTTAAAGCCCACTATAATAAAGTCTTTGAGACTAAAAAAAACTATTTTGAAAATAAAATAGAATTGTCTAAATCGAAAAGCAAAGAGCTATTTAAAATTGTTAAATCCTTTACAAACCCGGCTTTGGAGATGAAGGCCGCTCCCTCCACGGCCGACTAGCCAGTACTATTGGCAACTTTTTTTCATGAAAAGATCAGAATGATTCAAGAAACTCTGAGGGCAAATCCGCCAATGGCGGGCGAAATATTATTTAGCCATGCTCCGGAGTCAGCGGTAGGAGTTTGTCACTCGCTACAACAATTTCCCCCGCTGTCTCTGGAAACTTCACTAGCCAGCATCAAAGGCCTGAAGTCAGGCTCCCCTTCCGACCCCTGTCCTGTAAAAGTGCTATTGTCCATAGCTCAGGCTATTAATCCAGTGGTAAATAAAATCTGCAACGTTTCGTTAGAATCTGGCCATATGCCATTGAGTTGGAAGCAGGCTAAAATTCTCCCACTGATTAAAAAACAGACCCGAAAATGCCGGAAAGTTACAGGCCCATCTCTCTTCTCCCTGCCTTCTCTAAGGTGGTGAAGAAATATGTTAACTCGGTGATTACTGACTATGTGGAAACTAACAATCTTCTCCACAACAGTCAGTCCGGGTTCCGATCCAACTATAGTACTGAGTTCGCCCTCTTAGAAGTATCTGAATACATCAAGGAGACCTTGGATGGAGTTGGGATGGTCATTCTGATCTTGTTAGATTTATCAGCGGCCTTCGACACTGTGCCTCATGCTAAACTATTGGACAGGATCCAGGTTCTTGGCATCGGAGGCTTTGTATTAAAGTGGCTAGCCTCATATCTGAAAGATAGAGATCAGGAGGTTTGGTGTCCTCCCTTCGCAGCTAGAATCCCTAAAATGGAGGTGGGAGTCCCTCAGGGCTCCATCCTGAGCCCCACATTATTCAATCTATACTTGTCCCCATTAGCTGTCCTGGCAGAGACTTATGGAGCGAAAATTATCTCATATGCTGATGATACTCAGCTCCTTTTCTCCTGTGACAAAGGGAAGAGCTTTGAGGGATCCATGATTAAAACTTGCCTATCCAAAGTGTTTGCATGGCTTAGATCTAGCCAGATGAAAAAGTTGGAAAAAGTTGGAAATTATTTTCTTCGGCACTCAATCGCCAAACGACTGGAGACTCTGGTGGCCTGAAGATATGTTGCCACCCATTTCGGCGCAACAAAAAGTTAAGAACTTAGGCGTCTTGATAGATGACCGCTTATCAATGAAGGCCCAAGTCCAATCAGTGGTAGGAACATGCTTTGGTCTCCTCAGGATGATGAGGAAATTTCTTCCTCTCCTGTCTCTTGAACACAGGAGATCTGTGGTTCAAGCACTAATCGCTTCAAGATTGGACTATGTTAATATACTCTATTTTGGCCTTCCAGAATATCTGCTTGGGCACCTGCAGGTGGCACAGAATGCCGCAGCTAGAGCCATCCTTAGGTTACAGGCAAGCACGCACATGTCCCCCTTCCTTAAAGAACTTAATTGGCTCCCGATTAAGAACAGAATCCGATTTAAGGCGATGGTGCTATTCTTTAAAGCTTGGCATGCAACTGGGGCCAAGTACCTGTGCAGAAGGACCTCTCACTATGTTTCCTCTAGAACGTTGAGATCCTCTTCAATCAATCTAGCTAGGGTCCCCAGAATTTCTCGCGTTCGCGCTGGGGGATCCTCATTTGGGCTGCTTGGCGCCCAGGCCTGGAATGCGCTCCCCCCCTCACTGAGAGCGGTGACGGATCTTACCATTTTTAGAAAGCGTCTCAAAACCTTGCTTTTTTTCCCAAAACTTTGAGGAATGTCCCGCGCTTTCTGGCGTCCTTCTTTTGCGTCTCTTTGGTGTTTCTGTTGTTGATTGGGGGGGTTTAAGTTAAGTCAGGGGGCCCTTTTGATGCGCTGGGACACTCTTCTGAGTAGCTGTGCGCTATATAAGTGCCTTTATATTCATATTCATATTCATAAATAGTTACCATTTAATTAATTAATAATAATTAACAACCAACTAATAATTACTTAATAATAAACTACTTCCTACAATTAGCACTATAACATATAATATAAAATAAATATTAATACATTTAAATAAATCATTAATTTATGATAATTAAATTACTTCCCACCCTTTACCCCTATAAACCCCACAACCCGCTCCTAAAAAATAATACAATTACCATAATTTATTACCAATTAATTAATTAATATTAATTAACAACCATTTAATAATTAATTAATAATAAATTACTTCCCACAATTAACACAAATAAAATCTAAATTAAATAAATATTACTCAGATAAAATGATCATTAATTGATTATAATTAAATTACTTCCCACCCTATTCCCTATAAACTCACAACCCACTACGGAACTAAAAAACGCAAAATTTAATTAAAATAAAATTGATAACTACTAAAAATATATATTTCATATATTAAAAAACAAAAACAATACTTATACAAAAAAATAGATCACATACATTTAAAATACATACTAAAATACATAACACTAATTAAAAAATCGATATTTTGAACAACTATATTTTTGCAAACGATATTAATGACTTCGATATTTTACAAAATGATATTTCTTACCTAAAAGTCGATATTCTTGGCCACGATATTCTTGCTGTCGATAGTTCTGTGTCACAAGATTTCCAACTCGATATTTGTGAAAGTAGACATTTCCAACTCGTTATTCTGTCTGCATACCTACTTTCTGTCCCTGTCCTGATGTCTTGATGTAGAAATATTTGTGAGCATAGCTGGTGGTGTGATTTACAGCCGACGTGAGACAAAGATAACGTATTGTGGCGAGATCAACAGCATTACCATATTCTTGGTCGCTTATTGTGTTTTGTAGCTGCTGTGAATTTTTGCAAAGATGCAACAATCATACTTGAGTACATGCTCATCCAGGCCACATATTGTTTAATTACATGCTTCAAACTACCTCCTTTTTAATTAACTGTGTAAGTAGGATTGAAGTTCGTCTCTAAGGGTTTCACTTCTGTACTGCTGATCGTGCAGACTGTAGTTTAGGATTTCTCTGTAATTCTGTTTATCTAGGTTTCACTGCAGCATTGTTGATCATGCCCATAGTGGCATAGGAATTCTGTATTCGCTGTGTTCCTTTAACCCTAAAAGAAGATATAACTTTATTTACCTACTTAATTGTTTTTTGCATCCACATCATAGCATTTATCTGCTAACACTGCAAAATGGTGTTTTTAGCCGAAAAGCCTTGATGTTTCTCTGAATGACCGGTGGTTGAAATATTATATGTTTGAAGAGGAGTGACCAGAGTATTGCCATCCTATTTGTCACACCTAGCCTCTCACAATGTGACACACTCACCTAGGCAGCTGCCATCCTGGAGAGATGTTTGTGATAAAGTAAAACAAAAACCATTGAAGACGGCAGCCGTTAGTTCACACTCATAGCCAAATTTCAATGGGTTTTGCCAAAAAGATGGCAAAAAAAAACGAGTGTCAGAAAAGTCTGTTGCCGTGCATCCCAGTGTCATTGGCGAGACTTTTCGGCAATGCCAATGCTTGGTATAATTTGATGTAATTTGATTTAAATCTATTCAGTGCTTTTGGAGTTATTAAAGAAGTAAAACTTTGAATATCGAGGGACGCGGATGCAAACCCCATACAAATTCACTGAAAAACCCAAAGGTTACTGGGGCGTTATAGTTAACTTCACAATTTACCCATACAAAGGCATAGAAATTCAGCACTTATAGTTAAACTTATAGTTATATTAAGTGAGTTAGTTATACTAAGTTAAGTAACTTTAGGCAACAAGTGTTAGTTTCTTAACATAAGTGTATATATGTATATATATATTACCTACTGGCGGTCGCCAGTAGGTAGTTATAGTTAGGACCTAGTTTCCATAGGAAAAGCGTTTTTTGTTTCCCCAATAACTTTGGCGCCGGTTGACGAATCTTCACGAAATGTTCAAAACTAGTGATCAGCTCTAGTCACCTCCTGTCTTGAAAGTTTCGGGGTGATTCGCCAAGTGGGGGCCGAGAAAAAAGGGGGGTCCCAAAACGCGTTTTCCCCATGTTATTTTCCATAGGAAACTTTAGACAAAGCTACAGCCCGAACTGCTGAACGGAACTACACCAAATTTGGCAAAAAGGTAGGTCTTGGTTCAGAAAGAGTCCTTTTTGTTAAATGGTGTAAATCCGTTCAGTAGTTCCTGAGAAATTTGAAAATCTAAAAATATCAATATCTAGGGCAGGGGTGGGTTCGCGTACCCTCCCGACCACGAGCTTCATTCTAATTCGCTGCCAATACTCCAAACCAGGAAGTGTTGGCAGCCATCTTGTGACTCGGTAACCGAGTCACAAGAAATCAGAACAAAACGTGAAAAACAAGAAAAGGGGGCAGGGTAGAAACACCCTGACCCCCTAGGCCTGCTCAGGGGGTCTCACAGGGATGTCATGCTTCATCATTTGGGCTATGCTCCTCGTCGGGCCGGCGCTGCAATGCCCGACGGGCTCCCGCGAAGGGGCTCTTTTTCGGAGATCTTTTAAGAGACAGCCGTTTGGTGCGTGTTGACCGTAAGAACATACTAGACCCTACAAGAGCATTATATCTAGATAGGGCACATCATGTTTTTAGCTAGGTCAGTACACTCCTCGAATAAAATAGTTCTGCTAGGGCAGTACTTTACCTATTTTAATCACAATTCACACTCTAGTCACTACCCTCACCACTTACCCTCACGCACCAAACGGCTGTCTCTTAAAAGATCTCTGAAAAAGAGCCCCTTGGCGGGAGCCCGTCGAGCATTGCAGCGCCGGCCTGATGAGGAGCATAGCCCAAATGATGAAGCATGACATCCTTCGGGGTGTGTGAGGGCAACATATAAGAGACCTGTCTGCTCCCCCCACGGTCCCCATCACAGAGGCCAGGCCCCGGGGGATGGGGTCCCCGGGGCCAGGAGTGGCCCGGGAGGGGCGCCACGTGACCCCCTCCCCGTAATAAAAAAAAATATTTTTTTTTAAAGGAAAGGCCTCAGGAGGGGGCCATGCAGCCCCCCTCCTTAAAAAATACACTTAAAAAAAAAATTGTGGCTATGCCCCGGGGGATGGGGTCCCCGGGGCCGAAATTGGCCTCTGGAGGGGGGCTGCGCGGCCCCCTTCACGTTTTTTTTTAAAGTAAAAAATGGGTCAGGCCCTGGGGGATGGGGTCCCCAAGGCCCAAAATATTGAAAAAAAAGGGAGGCCACACAGCCCCCCTTCGACAAAAATAAAAAAAAATTTAAATCCGGCATCGCGCCGGAGGCCCCGCCCCCTCCCTGCAGCACTCAGCAAACGCACCCCCTGGCGCGTTGTAAGTTGGGGAATTAATTCCCCTTGAATACTGGGGTCCCTGGGGGCCAACTAGCCCACCAAGTACCTCCAGTATGCGCCACAGGGCTGTGTTGCAGAGAGGTGGTCTGAGGCCATGCCCCTTTTTGCACCTCTCTGCAACGCAGCTCTGTGGCGCTTACTGGAGGTACCTGGTGGGCTAGTTGGCCCCCAGGGACCCTCAGGATTCAAGGGGACTTAATCTTCCAAGTTACAACGGGGGCGCGTTTGCTCAGTGGTGCAGGGAGGGGGCGGGGCCTGATATGGCAAGTGTGCAAACGCACCCCCTGGCGCGTTGTAACTTGGGGGATTAAGTCCCCTTCAATCCTGAGGGTCTCTGGGAGCCAACTAGCCCACCAGGTACCTCCAGTAAGCGCCACAGAGCTGCGTTGCAGAGAGGTGTAAAAAGGGGCGTGGCCTCGGACCACCTCTCTCCAACGCAGCCTTGTGGCGCTTACTGGAGGTACCTGATGGGCTAGTTGGGCCCCAGGGACCCTAAGGACTCAAGGGAAATTAATCCCCCAATTTACAACGCGCCAGGGGGCGCGTTTGCACAGTGGTGCAGGGAGGGGGCGGGGAGGGGGCGGGGCCTAACAAAACAAGTGTGCAAATGTGCCCCCTGGCGCATTGTAAATTGGGGGATTAAGTCGCGTTCAATCCTGAGGGTCTCTAAGGGCCAACTAGCCCACCAGGCACGTCCAGTAAGTGCCACAGAGCTGCGTTGCAGAGAGGTGGTCCAAGGCAACGCCCCTTTTTACACCACTCTGCAACGCAGCTCTGTGGCGCTTACTGGAGGTACCTGGTGGGCTCGTTGGCCCCCAGGGACCCTCAGGATTCAAGGGGACTTAATAGGGACGTTATAGATAAAAATTCGCATTTAAAAAACCTTTGAAATTCACTGATAAAACCATAGGTTTCAGGCATGTTATAGTTAGAAATTAGCATTTAAAAAAACCTTAGAAATTCACTGAAAAAAACCATAGGTTTCAGGGACGTTATAGTTAGTTGGAGATTTCACTCGTACAGAACCAGAGAAATTCCACCATTATAGTTAGTTCAGCTAACTATAACTCGCGCCCCCGCAATGCACTGCTGATGATGTCACATATTTAATCATTCATGACATGGTCAGTGACATCACTGATGACATCACTGATGACATCTCAAATGACATCACTGATGACATCATCCACGTGATAATGTGATGCACCTCCTCACACCCTAATATAACCTTTGATACACCCACTCTAAAATACAGACTACAATTTGCGAAACCATAGACACACCAATACCAGTTACTACATACGTACTCACTGATTCCTAGGTCTACACACACATCCACTCATTCACCCATATAGTCACTCATACATGCAGTCTACCATCAATGCGGCACTATCATATGCACTCACATATCTATACAGACACTCACACACTGTCACTCATCCATACAGTTACTCACACACCTAGTCAGTCATGCAAAGAATCAATCACACTTCCATTTACTCACCTATACAGTTATACACACACCACATCACTTATTCAAACAGAAACAAACGCATACTTACTCTCTTATACAATCACTGATACATGTACACACTGATCCATACAGCCACTCTCACAATCACTGACTCTCACGTATAGTCATTTATATACTCCAACTCTCCCATGCATTCAGTAAGACACATTTAATCACTCACTTAAACAGTCAGTCACGCACCTACTAAATCCTCCATCCAGACACTTATACACCCACTCATTCTTCAATACACCTTGGCATATATATAATACATATTTAAACTTTAAAGAAACACACAGTCACGTGGATGATGTCATCAGTGATGTCATCAGTGATGTCATTTGAGATGTCATCAGTGATGTCATCAGTGATGTCACTGACCATGTCATGAATGATGTAATATGTGACGTCATCAGCAGTGCATTGCGGGGGCGCGAGTTATAGTTAGCTGAACTAACTATAACGGTGGAATTTCTCTGGTCTGGTACGAGTGAAATCTCCATCTAACTATAACGTCCCTGAAACCTATGGTTTTTTCAGTGAATATATATATATATATATATATACATCGCTAAATTTTCAAAACTAATGGGGCGCTCCGGTCAGCTCCTGCCTTGAAAGTTTCGGGGTGATTCGTCAAGCGGGGTCCGAGAAAAAAGGGGGGGTCCCAAAACGCGTTTTCTCCATGTTAATTTCCATAGGAACTTTTATCACGGCTACAGCCCGAACTGCTGAACGGAATTACACCAAATTTGGCAGAGAGGTAGCTCTTGGTCCAGAGTGCACTCTTTGCTTTCAATGGTGTAAATCCGTTCCGTAGTTCCTGAGAAATTTAAAAATAAAAAATATTGATATCTGTGACCGAGGAGGATTCGTGAACCCTCCCAATCACGAGCTTCATTCTGATTGGCTGCCAACACTCCAAACCAGGAAGTGTTGGCAGCCATCTTGTGACTCGGTAAAACAGGGTCACAAGAAAACAGTAAACAAAAGATAAAAAAACAAGAACAGGGGGCAGGGTAGAAACACCCTGACCCCCTAGGCCTGCTCAGGGGGCCTCACAGGGACCCCCAGGCTAAAAAAAAACATTTTTGTTTAATTTTCCATTGGAGTCACGCTGGGTGCGCAAATCTGGCAGAAAATTAAAAAGAAAAAAAGAGCGGATTCGTTTTCCTTAAGCCCCCGGGTGGGCCAGGTCCCAGGGGCAATCAAAATTTATGTGCGGGGACCCACAAGGGCCCCCTCAGCCCTGGGGACCGCCACCTCCCCGGGGATGTTTTTTAAAAACTGCGTAGGGGGACTCCTGCCCCCCCATGCTGCCCTGGGGACCGCCACCTCCTCACGGCATCTGTAATTATGTGCGGGGGCCTCGCGGGCCCCCCAACCCTCGGGCCGCCACCTCTCCGGGGCTTAAATATAAATAAAGAAAGTGTGGGGGGGCTCCTGCCCCTCCCCACACTGCCCCGCTGACTACCACCTCCCCGGGGCATCCATAATTATGTGCAGGGGGGCCTCATGGGCCCCCCCAAACCCCGGGGACTGCCACCTCCCCAGGGCTTAAATATAAATATTTAAAGTGTGGGGGGGCTCCTGCCCCTCCCCACACTGCCCCGTGGACCACCACCTCCCCGGGGCAAACTTTAATTACGGGTGGGGGTCTGTTGCCGACCCCCGGCCCCGGGCACCACCACCTCCCCAGGGCTTTTTATACAAAGGAAGAGGGGCCGCGCGGCCCCCGTCCTGGAGCCCTCTATGCCGTGGGGACCGCAACCCCCAGGGCCAGCTCCAGCAGTGTCCCACGGTGCCCACCCCTGGAACATTGCAGTTTGCTCCCGCCCTGTCATTGCAAACTATGCTTCGCTTCATGGAAGCGAGAGCAGAAAACCTGCTCTCGCTTACATGAAGCGAGCAGTATTGCTTTGGACAAGGGGAGCTGCATGTCAGCAGCTCCCCTTGTCCAAAAGCACTGCCGGCTCCCGCAGGATGCGGGGAGTCGGCTGGGACTGCGGGGGCATTGGGGCTCCCCTTGCAGTCCCCAACATAAGGCCTGGCCCCGGGGGATAGGGTCCCCGGGGCCATAATTGGCCTCAGCAGGGGGTCACGTGGACCCCCTCCAAAATAAATAAAAATCAAATATGGCCAGGCCCCGGGGGATGGGGTCCCCGGGGCCATAAGTAACCCAGGGAAGGGGGGCCACGCGCCCCTCCTACCGTCAAATTAAAAAAAACAAAAAAAAAACGAGGCCAGGCCCCTGGGGGATGGGGTCCCCTGGGCCAAAAGTGGCCCAGGGAAGGGGGGGTCACGTGGCCCCCCTCCTGTAATAAAATAAAAAAATTAAATAAAATGAGGCACAGCCCCAAGGGATGGGGTCCCCAGGGCCGAAAAAGGCTCGGTTGGGGTATTGAGTTCCCTTGAATCTTAAGGGTCCTTAGGGGCCAACTAGCCCACCAGGTGCCTCCAGAAAGCCCCACACAGTGGGATTGCTGAGAGGTGGTCCGAGGCCATGCCCCTTTTTACACCACTCTGCAAACGCGCCTCTTGGCGCATTGCTGGTGGGGTGAAGAGGTCCTCTTGTGTCCTGAGGACCTCAGGACTAAAGTGGACTTCATTCCCCGGGGCAGCAGTGCGCCAAGAGGCGCGTTTGCAGAGTGGTGTAAAAAGGGGGCGTGGCCTCGGACCACTCTCTGCAATCCAGCTGTGTGTGGCTTACTGGTGGTACCTGGTGGGCTAGTTGGCCCCCAGGGACCCTCAAGAGGCAAGGGGACTTAATCCCCCAACCCAGAACATGCCAGGAGGCATGTTTGCAGAGTGGTGGAGAAAGGGTGTGTGGCCTGTGTCCACCTGTCAGCTATCCCACTATCTGGGGCATACTGGAGGTATCAGGTAGGCTAGTTGACCCCTAAGGACCCCCAGCAGCGAAGTGGACTTTAATCCCCATCCAAGAGCGCGCCAGGGAGTGCGTTTGCAGAGTGGTGGGGAAAGGGGCGTGGCCTGCAATGAGAACTTAGCAATGCTGTTTTGTGGGACTTACTCGAGGTAATAGGAGGGGTAGTTGGCCTCCAAAGTTGTCCTTGGGGCCAACTATCCCTCCTGTTACCTCCAGTAAGTCCCACACAGTGATATTGGTAAGACATCTTTGGAGGCCATGCCCCTTTCTCCACCGCTCTGCAAACACGCATATATATATATACATTCAATTCTCACCAAGTTCCCGGTAAGAAAAACGAGCCACTCCAGTTGCGGATGTGCTTCACTTCAGTTTATTGGGCACAAAGACGACGCAAATTGACCTCTCTCGGGGTCTTGGTCACTGTCTATCTATCTATCTATCTATCTATCTATCTATCTATCTATCTATCTATCTATCTATCTATCTTCACTGAAAAAAGCAAAGGTTAAAGTAACATCATAGTTAGGTGTAATAGAAAGATCTGTTTTTGTGTTAAAAAACCTTAGAAATTCACTGAAAAACATAGGTTAAAGTGACATATTAGCTAGGTGACTAGCTTAGTGACAACATTTACATTTTGAACTCAGAAAGGCTACAGAAATTTACCAGTTATAGTTAGCAGAGCTAACCATAACTTGCGTCCTCGCCAGGCACTGCTTATGACATCATATATTACATCATTCATAACATGTACTATGACATCATTTATGACATCACTGATGACATCTCAAATGTCATCATTTTATAGTGTACATTATATTTATTTAAATGTTATTCTAATATATAACTCCTGCGAGAGGCTCACAAGAGTCAGGCATACAATTTATTATCTGTGTGGTGTCCTAGGGGGCAGAACTTCCTGTTTCACTCTTGCGGACCTCTAGCGATACCATATATTTGAAATTGTATTGATAATAGTGTCTGATTGTAATTCTGAAAGAAGTCTGATCCTACACGTTTTCTAAAAGTAACAAAATGTAACTATACATAGCAACATTGCAAACCTACAATAATGTTTGTTAAGTTCTTGTGAAACACCAGCAAACTACTTGTGAGAGGTCCGCAAGAGCAAAGACACACCCAACAAGCATATTATGGTTGGTTAATATCAATGTCATTAGTTGCAAAAGAAATAATCCATCCCTTTCCCCTCATTCGTGTTTTGAATTTGGCTGTGGACCGAGATTCTAACAGTCTTTCTAATGATCCAGTCTTTTGTGTACTGTTGTTTGAAGAAAATGGCTTCTTCAGGCAGTGATGAGGAGGTTGCAGGACTAGGCACTACACCAGTGGACCCGAAGACCATGAAGACACCCCTTGTTAGGGATTCGTTTTATAATACCTGAGAGGTGCAAAAATGGTCTCGGTTAAAATTGTCACATGCAAAATCTGCTGCAAAGAGTTCTTGAGAGGCACCAGGCATAAATGTAACTTTGGCACTACTGGGATGTGGCTCCATTTAAAATCTATGCACCCAGCATGCCTTGTACATGCTGAAATGCAGAGAAGTGTAGAGGAGGCATCCTCGTCAAGTACTGCTGCTTCAGCACAAGTTAGACAACAAGCCCCTTCTGAGGTGCAAAGACAGGCGAGGCAATTCAACTGTGCCTAAGTCCTCTACTGTCAGTTGTGTAGGACAATAATATTTGTGCCCGAACTTTGCAGTAGTGCATGGAACAAATTGGTGCAGGAGCACCAACGTGCTCCCAAAAAGTATTTTTTTTTCATCCAAGTTTTCATTCCCAGTTTGAGAATCCATGATTTTTTCTTCACTTAAAACAAAAATTACAAAAAAATCAAAGCAATTGTTTAAAAAATGCCAACAAATTTACTTTTTTCAAAAAATGTCAAGAAAAGGGCTCTTTTAAGAGCTACCCTATAATTTAATTATCTACTTTGCTTATATTGTAACCCTCTTTTTAAAAACAAAACCAAATAAGTCCTGTGAGACTGCTGTGGGAGCTCGATGACCTAAAAGCAGGGCTATTGTATATTTATCCAACTTGCACATCGTTTTCATTTACAGTATATTATTTAATATTATGCTAGGGTAAATATCTAATAATATTTTTTTCAGTGATTACAATGTAAATTTTCTATTATAGTTTCAGTACAATGTATGTGCTATAACAATTTAAATGTTTCCTTATCTGTTGTGACTTTGCCCTTCTGTCATAGGTGTGTGTACTACAGTATGAAGAGAGACTACCTCTCTACTAAGACTCTTGCATACAATGACATGACAGCTATGTATAGTATAGTATGAAGAGGGACTGGCCTCTGTATTCAGAAGTATTTCTTTGAGGTCACCTGTATGTAGTAGACCATAACAAGATAGTTGCCTTTCCACTAACACAATTGTCTTTAACAAACATTCTTTGCAGTAGGGTGTGGAAAGTGTGCCCTATGTCCACTGATACCTTTCTTATGAATATTTGTGTTTAGTATGGTATACAAAAATACACAACTATAGTCCTTCACCTCTTGTCAACATTATAGCTATTTGCGATAGACACTATAGAAGAATTTAAATTTTTTATAGAAATTGTCACTACAGACATACTGTTTTCCAGTATAATGATGAATGTATGTAGTAGAGTATGGAGAGGTAGTGACATCTCCACTAATATATCTCTCAGGGTGATGATTGTTTATAGTACAGTTTATTTAGCTGATAGCATGTCTGCTGAAAACTGTCTGTTTGATGTTGGGTGTACATAGAAGGATGCAAATAGAGACTGGCCTCTCTACTAAGAGATTTGCACAGTATTACAGTCATAAGTAGTAAGTAGTAGAGATAGATTGCACTCTTGGTGACATCTTCTCCCAAGGTGATGGCTGCACATAGTAGTGCGTGAAGAGGGTGTAATAACTCCACTAAGACCTCTCCCTAGGCGGAGACACATGCATACTATAGTAGTATTAAGAGAGACAATAGAATGTAAGTTAATAATTAACTCTGGAATTAAAGGTGCATTGACGAGAAGTATGTGTAGTAGAGTTTGATAAAGGACTGTACTATGTACTTCCACCTTTGTTTGGATCAAACATGTGTGTATGGGAGGACTGGCATCTCTCTTGAGACTTCTCCTCAGGTTAACAATGGTTTGCAGTAGGGTATGTAAAAAGACTGACCTTGTTTGTGACGCTTCCTATACAGATAGAAAAAAGAGAGAATATAATAACTTATTTCTACTCAAACGTCTTACTGCTATAATGTAAATATTAAACTTATTCATTATTATTCTAAAATATTTTTTTGTTATTCTCAGAAATTGCATTCACACTGAATATATCCTGATATTACATATATATATATATATATATATATATATATATCACCAGGATTCCTTTTGAGGAAAGAACCACTCGCACTCACGGGTAGTGCGAGTGGTTCTTTCCTCAAAAGGGAATCCTTGGTGACATATCACGGCTGGACTCTGCCGTTTTCCACGGATCGCACCGTCACAGAGCGCCGCAAATGCCGTCAGGACGAGTCCTTTGTTGGTGATATATATATATATATATATATATATATATATATATATATATATATATTCACTGAAAAAACATAGGTTTCAGGGACGTTATAGTTAGACATTAGCATTTAAAAAAACCTTAGAAATTCACTGAAAATACCATAGGTTTCAGGGACGTTATAGTTAGTTGGACATTTTACTCTTACAAAACCAGAGAAATTGGGCCGTTATAGTTAGTTGAGCAAACTATAACTCGCGCCCCGCAATGCACTGCTGATGACGTCACATATTACATCACTCATGACATGGTCAGTGACATCACTGATGAAATCACTGATGACATCTCAAATAGAGATCAACCTTGGGGGCCAACTACCCCTCCTATTACCTCCAGTAAGTCCCGCACAGCAGGATTGCTAGGTTCTCGTAGCAGGCAACGCCCCCTTTCCCCACCACTCTGCAAACGCACTTCCTGGCACGCTCTAGGATGGGGATTAAAGTCCCCTTTGCTGCTGGCACTCCTCAGGGGCCAACTAGCCTAACTAATACCTCCAGTGTGCCCCAGATAGTGGGATTGCTGACAGGTGGACTCAGGCCATGCCCCCTTTCCCCACCACTCTGCAAACACGCCTCCTGGCGCGCTGTTGGATGGGGATGAAGTCCCCTTTGCTGCCGGGGGTTCTTAGGGGCCAACTAGCCTACCTGTTACCTCCAATAAGCCCCAGATAGTGGGATTGCTGACAGGTGGACACAAGCCATGCCCCCTTTCTCCACCACTTTGCAAACGCATCTCCTGGCGCATTCTGGTTTGGGAGATTAAGTCCCCTTGAATCCTGAGGGTCCCTAGGGGCCAACTAGCCCACCAGCTACCTCCAGTAAGCCCCACACAGCTGGATTGCTGAGTGGTCCGATGCCACGCCCCTTTTTTACACTACTCTGCAAACGCGCCTCCTGGCGCACTGCTGCTCAGGGGATGAAGTCCAATTTAGTCCTCAGGTCACAATATATATAATTCCTCCAAACTTTCCCTTGGGCTGTAATCGCCGCCTCCTGAACGCGAGTCGAGTCGTCTGTTGGGACCCCCCAGGAGCTGGTCCGTTAAATCGTACACAATTCCTTTCAAGCCAAGGATGACAACATCTCAATCGTACGCGTTTCGGAGCGTCCTGCTCCTTGCTCACCCATAATAAAGTTTTGAAAAGCAGCCATTTTTAAACTTTTTTTCTGTGTGGTTTCTACGTGACATGTGCAAAACTACAAAATAATAAAAGGTGAACACAGACTCGTAGGTTTTCACTTTGCTTAGCATTTCTCCACATTGATCTTTTACACAATTGTAAGAACTTTACGATGATAATCGTCTGCAGTTACAAAATCACATGACCCCATTTGCGTAATTCATTTGTGGCAGTTTTCTATTACAATTGATACAATTGGCAAGCACTTATCACTCCTTGTAAGTCCCTAGTAGATGGTACGAGTAGTACCCAGGGCAAGGGTGATAAGAGGGGTCCCCAGGGCTGCAGCACTTTATTGTGCCACCCTGGGTGGCCTGATTAAAAAGTATGTCTGCAATTCTGCCACTGCAGCCCTGCACAATCAGCCTGTCTTCTCGAGAGTTACTCTGCACACACCATGTGCTGCAGAGCCACACCACTGCCTTAAAAAGTAAGTCACTCCTAAGGTGGCCCTCCTAAGCCCAGGAGGTAGAGTGCATTCAATTAAAGGTGTGTATATATATATGTTACACATATATATCCCTACAGTAACCCTGTAAAGCGAGGTTTTCTGTAAGTGACCGGCTGTCCATAGACTAACATGGACTGGCTACCGAGGAAACTCGAGATAGCTAGCTCTATTATGGAAAGACCAAATTCTGATGTGCTTGGTAATAAACACCATGCTTTTTCACCCCAAACACAATTCTTGTGTCAAGGGTGAGCTGGCATGCACAGGGGTGCCACCCTATATGGTTACCCATTTAGGATACAAAGCTCCAGTGCCTTGGCTGGCTTCTCTTAGCCATTTGCTGCCAAGACAAAAGTCTGCCCTGCTGATGGGATGTGCTCACACTTCCCCAGGATGGAGACACATGGCCTGGGCAGGAAGGAGGTCACACCTCCATCCTCCCAGGATGGCTAGTGTTTACAGTGATCAAGGCGGTGAGCCTCAAAGGCTTTCACTGCCGTTGATATGTAATCTTGTCCCCCGCTCAAGGACAAGGTCCATCCAAAGACACCCACACCGCCAAAACCAACCTCCACGAGGGAATGAAGGCCGTCGCCGACTGGATGAGAAACAGCCGGCTAAAGCTGAACTCGGACAAGACGGAGGTCCTCATCCTCGGATCCACCCCCTCGGCCTGGGACAACTCCTGGTGGCCAACCACACTAGGAACAGCTCCTACGCCCACCGACCACGCACGCAACCTAGGGGTCATCCTCGACTCCACCCTCTCCATGACGAAGCAGGTCAATGCTGTCTCCGCCTCCTGCTTCAACACCCTCCGTATGCTCCGCAGGATCTACAAGTGGATCCCCACCGAAACGAGAAGGACGGTCACCCAGGCCCTCGTCAGCAGCAGACTGGACTACGGAAATGCCCTCTACGCAGGAGCCTCGGCCAAACTCCTGAAACGGCTCCAACGCATCCAGAACGCCTCCGCACGCCTGATCCTCGACGTCCCTCGCCGCAGCCACATCACACCCCACCTGAAAGACCTGCACTGGCTCCCCGTCAACAAGAGGATAACCTTCAAGCTCCTCACCCACGCACACAAAGCACTCCACAACACCGGACCAGCGTACCTCAACAGCCGACTCAGCTTCTACACCCCCACCCGTCAGCTCCGCTCCGCCGACCACGCCCTCGCCACTGTCCCCCGCATCCGAAGAGTGACCACCGGTGGCAGATCATTCTCCCACCTCGCCGCCAAGACATGGAACACCCTCCCCCTCTGCCTACGGCAGACCCAAGCCCTACTGACCTTCAGAAGACTCCTCAAGACCTGGCTCTTCGAACAGTAGCAGCATTCCCCCACCCCTTAGCGCCTTGAGACCCTCACGGGTAAGTAGTGCGCTTTACAAATGCTTGATTGATTGATTGATTGATCCCACCCTGTCCAGCCAACAGGTGGGAAAATTAGGTAGCCAGGAGGTGTATACCCACAAAAGGCTAGCCACACCTTAAGGGTGGGTTAAGAGGTCTGTACAGCCAAGGAAGGGTTCTGCCATTTTGAAAGACCCCAAAATACAGTATTATGGGTAGTACAGTGACGTACACAGGTTGTTGTCCCTACAGGGGCGGGTTACCCGCAGCGACCAGTTAGTTGTTGGCCACTGTCCCTCATGCCCCTAATGCCCACTAAAGTAGGATTTAAGGGGCTCCCCTGGCACCAAAACTTCAGATCAATTTTGGAATCCAAGAAGAGACACAAAGTAGATGTTGTCACCGAAGACAGGACTTTGGACTCTGCCACAGCACAAAGAGAGGACACTTAAGTGCCCTGAAGAGACCATATACTGAACCTGAGTATCGATGTGTGCCCAGGGTGGAAGCTCATTGCTCTCAGCAAGAGGGACTCCAGAAAGCCAAAGCAGACTCCACTGATTGGTGAAACTAGTCACCTGCAACCTGCAGAAGAATCAATGTGCTGCATCACAAGATTTGCGACCCACTGGACCCGTAAAGAGTGAGACCAAAGAGAAATGCTGTCCTGCAATGCAGCAGTGGTAGCCAAGCTCACATGAAGTTTCGAGCCATTAGTCCACTCCTGTTGACCTCCAGCTGCCAATGTATCTGAAGACTACATTTGCCGCAGCCAAGGTTCGGTGATCGCCAGTCGGGTGATCGACACATTGAGTGCCAACTCCAGCCCGAGTGCAACACACAGTGACCAATGTGATCAATGACCCCGTTGCTGTGTCCCTGCATCCTGAATTTGGTGTCGTTGAGTGTGCAACAAAGCATCTTTGACGGTACCAGCCACTGGATATTGGCAGCTGCCGGCTACATCTGCACCCAGAGCTGCCGAGCAAAGTAGAAGTAATCCAGCTGTTCCACCCAGGTCCTGGGACCCCAAAGGCCTCTACTTCCTAAGGGTAGAGAGTAACTTCATCGTAAAGTGTGGTTTTGCCAAGTGCTGCAATTTTTACAGCTCCTGTGGATCCCGTCACCACCAAGGACAGCCAAGTAAACTCTGCACCCGGACTCCCTGGGCAAGGTAACAAAGTAGTGATTGTCGAGGCTTGGTCTAGGGCCTCGCAGATCGTTAATCACAAGAGAGTTCACTTGAACTCACCCTGCAACTAACATTTTGCTAAGTGTGATTTTCTCCCATTGGCTTTAATGGTGAACATTTGTCAGCTTTCATTGCATTTATTGTAATACTTTGAAAATCGATAATTACGGTTATCTGCAATGCAGCAAGTTCATTTTGGTGTCAATATTTATATAAAAATACAATCTATTTTCATAAATTGGTGTCATGTTTTCTTTCGAGTCGTGTCACTTACTTATCGTCAATGCTGGTACTGTGAAATGCTCAACACATGTTCCTCTGAGTATGCCGGACTGCTCTGTGTCACTCTACCAGGATTGAGCTAGGGCTGCACAGGGTGAATCCCAGGTCCAAATTTGTGCACTGTGTTAGTATTACATGATAAGGGCCTCCAGCCATATCACATAATACTTCCACCTTGCAACAGTAAACTAATGCAACATGTTTTTATTATGCACATTGATTCGTATTAAGTTATTTTATGAAAGCTTCATTTCTTACTATTAGAAAAAGTTCATTCATTATATGGTCATTATATTTGATAGGCTGCATAATGACAATGAATATGAACTTTCACACTTTGGGCCTATATATATGTACATAAAGTCTTGTAAACATTATTTTTATAGAACTGTGGTTCCAAAATATGAGAAAAGCGTTTGGAAATTTCCAAGGTTATATTTGCTTTACTGTAAGACACGTGCCCTTACATTCAGTCCAGCCAGATGGATTTTTAAGGTGCACAGAGTAGTGACCAGAGTTGATCAACTGTCCATGGTGGAAAAAAATGGCAATAGCAGTGTATGTTTTCCTGTAAATTGATATCTGGCCAGCTTTAAGGTTGGTGATATCAGTGTTTATTTTACTGCCATCTGCTCCACACCTTTGTAACATGAGAATAAGATATTTTGAACTGTGTCTGACAACTAATGTAGACAGCAGTTTCGATCTGCAGTCTGGACAGAAGTTATTCTACCCAGCTTTAACGAAAAAATATTTTAATAGCTACTGACTTGCAATCTGGTATTGTAAGGTACACAAATTGCTCTGAACCATGTGTGTTGTACTGGAAGAGGAACAATTAACACACTCATGATTCCATGAATAGCTTCTTCTAAAGAAATCATTAATTGAAATTGCCTAATTTTCTAGCACATTTACCAATACCATTAAAAATTCCTGTGCATTCTGTTGCACATTGAAAGTAAACTGTAAAGCACCATTACAGTGATCAACAATATCATGTATAATTGCAGTTGAGTAACACAGATGTTTTTCGGTCTGCACTAAACTGAGCAGACTTGTGAAAGCTTGACTTAAAGGTTTGTCTTTGTTTTGTAGAATTTTTTCAACCCCTGGTTGTAGGTGGATTTGAACATTGACTACTAGATTAGAGTAACATGAAACTCCTGAACTGGAAAAATGGAAAACCTATTACATTCTTGACTTCATTAGTTTTTATCTTTGTGGATGTCTTTGTAGATAATTCACTTAGGGCCTCATTTATGAGGAAGTCAAGCAGTGCAGCGCAGCAAGTTATCTTGCTGCATGACAGAGAAGGGTAGGAATGCAGTGTATTTAAGTCAATACAGTGTATTCCTGTCCTTTCCCTTGTGCTGACATCCTTTTGGCAGCCTAGCACCAATGCAGGCACTTCTGCACCATGGTGCAAGGGTGCCTGTGTTGCATGCAGGATTGTTTTTGTACAGGAAGGGGCACCTTCCTGCACAAAAACAATCCTGGGAGGCATATTCCTCTTTCTATGTGTGTTGAAGAATGCAGCACACATAAAAAGAGGAAGAAAAAAGGGGAAAGAGAGATTTTTCTACTCATTATCCCTCCCCTGGAAAGGTGTACGTTTTTGGCACATCCCCAGGTTTACAAGTTCTTGTAAATCTGGGGATGCATCAAAATCCATTGGAGTCGCATGGTACGCCCACGCAATGCCCATGGAATGCCTACCCAGGGAAGAGTAACACAACGCTTTGCTATGTGTTGCGCTTCTCCAGATTTTGAAGCCACTCAGAGCCATGCAAAATGGTTTTGCGTGGCTTAAAAACCTGTCTTAAGGGCTGCGTGGTGCATGAGCAATTCAAAGAAACTCATAAATAAGCCCCCCAGTTTTGAAACTTTTGAAAAATCTTCAACCTCAGCTTTTTTTTGCTTCCTGTAACATCTATATTTCTCAAGAATCTGAAATAGGCTCAGATGAGGAGCATACAGCCCTCTCAAACGATTTTATTCTATCACACATGATGAGTCAGCAATGACTTTGCTCTCATCAAACTGAAGAAGGTACAATGCTGACAATGGCCTAACACATGTTAAAGCAACATGAGACACCTTCTTTGAAGACTGTGTGATCAATATCAATCATTGCTGTATCCAAACTTAAACCTTGAGATTTGTGAATGGTAACAGCACATGCGATACACAGAGGAAACTGTTGTCTTTTTACATAGAGATCTTTCACTTACAAAAATCTAGCAGTACATCTGCCACTTTTTTTACCTCTCCAAATTGATCAAATTTAATCAAAATATACCCACACTAGTCTCTATTGGGATATGCAATGAAGTCTATCACATTCCCCATTGCTCCATTTACTAATCCCTCCTCGACGTTGAGATTTCACAGCAAAATGGTTCTGGAATTTTTACACAGAGTCTTTTCTAAGCAGGCAGTATGGGAAAGTGTTTTCTCTAGGTATTCTAGTTTCTTTACCACTGAATGATATAGAGTTACGTTTAAATCTTGATATTCCAACTTATGTTTACTATTAAGACTTACAATCTCTTGTTTTTCCAAATGAAGCATTTTTAAGTTAAATTTAGCACACTCATCTAGTGTTGGCATGAGGCAGACAATCTGTTGGTGACTTTTTCAACAGATGTCGCATTACAGAAGCAGGTGAGTCATTGTGTGGGAACAGATAGTTAACCATGTGTGAAGGAAGAGCTTTCTTTTGCTTCTTTCCTTGTAATTCCTATTTTCATGCCTTTTAATATATTGCCATACTCCACATCTGCAGCTTGTCTCTTACTTTGTATGAACTCAGCGTACTGAAAATGGAATCATTTGTTAACATTTGCAATACTTCCTAAGGACTTATTGGTTTCTTCATGAAGCAGTTCCTTAAAAACTGGTTGACCTTTGACTGGAGTCAACTGTAGAAGGTCACCAAAAACTATGATGTGCTTACCACTAGAATATCATAGTCATTTATGAGGATCTCTTGCATCTTCAGATTAATGAAAGCTAGCCTTTAGGTTTGATATCATACTAATCTCATCAATAATATGGACCTTCAACTTTTTCAGAACCCTGGAAACTTCATGACAAGCATCACAAGATAACTTCAACTACTCTAGCTTGTTGTCATGTTCCACAGGCAACATAAGTAGTCTATGCAATGTGATTCCTTTAATGTTGTGAACAGCTAGTCCAGTAGGAGCAGTCACAACACATGACAGATCACAAGTAGTCTTCCTGTGAACAAATGCAGCCACCACTTTAATCAGAAAACGTTTTCTTGTACCTGCCTGACCACTAACATAGAGAAGTGTAGGCTTGAATGTTGTACATGAACATTCAAGACTTATCATGTAAAAGTCCATGCTCTACTGATTTACTTAATTGTTAAAAAAATGACTAGCTTTTCTTGATTCAGTTGAGATTTCACATTTTCTAAATCAATGCTCTCACTTCTCCCTTGGCCAATGACGTTTTCCACTGCATTCATAGCTATGGATGCCTTATTTTCAATGATAGGCTGGCCAAGGAGATCTTGACTATTAGGCCCTGAGCTCTGGCTGTCTTGTGAACTGTTCTTTGCAACCTCTTGCAACCTATTTACTCTTGCTGAATTTCTGATGCGTGGGAAACACTTCACATTTTATTTGCTTATTTATTTTTACACAGAGTTTTATATAGCGCGAACTTGACCCAAGGGTATCGGGTATCAGAGCGCTTTACATGAGCACCAGTTGTGTTACATGAGGACACATCACATTCATTTTTGTTAGGCACGGGGAGATTAAGTGGTTTGCCCAGAATCACAGGATGTTGCGCGTCTTTGTCGAGACTCGAACCGGGTTCCCCAGATTCGAGGTCGACCGCCCTAGCCATTAGCCCAATTCCTCTCCCCAAATGAATGTTGTCTTTCACTACATTGAAACCGTCTTCATAACAGTCATAGTCACTAGGTCATAGTCAGTTAGCAATTCATTCTCGGAACACCAAGGTTTAAAAAGTTGTAAAAGAGCCAAGTAAAATAATTCTTCACCTTTTTGGCTGCTCATTTACAATGATTATTGTGTCTTGGCTTTGAATGTCTCACTAAACATCCAGTACAGCCAGTCACTGCAAACTTTCCTTGTTCAATATTTTCAACCATGTTATTTCTGTATGTATAGTATTGCAGTACTTTATACACAAAGAGGTTTTCTAGATGAACAATTGTGTAATAAATGTCCATCATATTGGGTTAAGTAGGTCAGTGCTCTCTGGATCAAACTGAGCAACATACTCAATTTCCAGAAATGGTTTCAACACACGTTTTTATGTTGAGACCAGACCTAAACTTGCCTAAATTATTGAATTGGACTTTACGTATAAGCTACAAGAACTGAGGTTGTGGTAGGCTACATAAGATCCAATTTCTCTATGGGAAAATGTCTTTAAACTGAATCTGTAAAGCTTTTTACCTAAATGCTTCTCTGCTGCTATCTATTCACATACGTCCTTCATTTTCGTCTTTTTGGATCTTGTTACATACGAAGTAACATTTCGAGCAAAATCAATAGAAATGTCTGCTACAAACTGAATATCCATGTTGGCATTCCACATGGATAGGATTACAGGATGTAATAATTAATAAGTTTTGAAGCTACACTTCTCTTCAGGTTATAAGTGTTTTTAGGTGATTTTCCAGTAACAGCGTGTCTGACTGCAGATATAAAACTGTTCACTCTCCCTTTGGAGATTACAGGCCTAGAGAATCCAACCCAACACTTAAGGGCTGATTACGATGCAGTTCGGAAAGCATTCCGACTGAATCAGATCCGGGAGTACGACCGACAGATTACGATACTTCCGGATACCATTCGGTCGGACTCCCATTTACCTTAATGGGAGCCTGTGTTCCAACCGAATACACAGGCTCCCATTGAAGAAAGGGGTAGGTGGGGAAAAGTGTGCACCCTGTGGCTGACACCCCTTGGTGTCTACCACATTGTGCATGGTTGGAAAGGGGGGTCCCTTGGGTATACCCCCACGGGACCGATTCGGAAGGCCCCGGGTGAAGGGGGGCCTGTTACGGGCCCCAAAAGTCAGATTCCGACTGCCGATCTGAGTCGGAACAACCGATTTGGAAAGGCTGTCTGAATCTGACATCGTAATCGCTCGGTCAGAAACATGGTCCGAAGACCTGTACGAGTCGGCTCCGAACGACTCGGTTCCTCCGAATGCCATCCGGAACCAATTCAGAAAGTCCGAATGCTTTATGAACATCGTAATCAGTGGTTTGGAAACCTTTCCGAATCGGTCGGAAAGATGGGTTCTGAATCGGATTTGGAAGACCAGAATCTGATTCGGTGCCTTTCTGAACGTCATCGTAATCGACCCCTTAGTGTATTTCCCTTTTGCTCTGTTTCTCCAGCAACAATATTTCCCACATTTATGGGACTGGAACCGTAACACTTGTTGCTTAAAAGTTCTGTTGTGAGGCTCATGTGGAATCTCACAAGTTACATACTGCTCAATGAATGATAACAATGATTCATCAGTATCTTGACCAAACTTTGGTGCATAACATGTGTACATGTGGTGTACCTCTAGCTTGATATTCTTTCTCTCCCCAAAAAGTCCACAACATCCCCTAGTGGTGGATTATTTTTGTTACAAATAAAATGGATAGCTTCAAATATGTGCTTAAAGTAGCTACAAACATTTACAGGATCAATTGAACACAATTCTCCAGAAGTTTTACAATTAATGCCCGCAATGTTTGCATTAGCTTGCCTGATAAAGTCACGAAGATCATCCCAAGCATAGTCTGCACAGCTCAAAGTGACAAACCTGGTAGGTGCACCTAGATTGTGTAACATACACTTTAGCTGACCATATTCATTGGTACCACATTGGCAAGCCACGATGTTCATCAGATTACTCTCTACAACTTCATCTCTTCTGTATATTTTTTCCACAAAATCTCTGGCAGTGATATCATTAAACTGTGTCCCAGTTCTCATAACATCGACTACAGCATAAGATAGCACCCACAGATCACTCTCAAAGAAAAGATGGACAATGCATGGAATTTTTACCTAAACCGGGGATCTTAAGAATATAATCTACTTGATCTATATTCTACACCTTATCCTGTTGGGTACAAACTTGGAAAACACAGTGCTTCTCAGCTTTTTTCCCCACACACTTACCGGTTCTC
This sequence comes from Calotriton arnoldi, assembly GCA_963921515.1. Lineage (NCBI taxonomy): Eukaryota > Metazoa > Chordata > Amphibia > Caudata > Salamandridae > Calotriton > Calotriton arnoldi. The sequence goes on from CAWUFW010008670.1 coordinate 716,305, forward strand.
CTTTTGCTGGCTTCATCTGGCACGATTTTAAAGCATCACCCATCATGAATTTTGAATGTAGAGGATGAATGCTGTAATATTCATATATTTCTTCTACTTTACTTAAGTCAACCTTTCCAAACTGATCAAAAGGAGCTGAGGTGGAAGTGTCTGTTCTGACACAGCTAACACATCCCTCTACATCAACATCTTTGTAAAACATTTTTCTAGTTTAACATATTGCAACACTTTCTTAACCCTGTCAATGGTTACAAGTTCCTGCTACATTTTTCTATCTTAGTAGGAACTCCATATACTAGAACCACTAGTGGTTCTTCTTCTTCTCGATCTACACCTATAGTAGTTTTAATATTTTCCTTCATATTCAAAGGTAGATACACAACTTTACCTTTTAGACCTTTAAATAATTCAGAAGGAGGTAGTTTCTTATTTTTGGTCTGCATTCTAACAATTACTCGGAATGGATGCTCTGTCTGGATGAGAATACTCTTATACACATTGAGGATTTCAAGCTCAGGAAGAATGGGAAAATGTCTAATTTATTACGAACACCTCTTGCAGGCATTTTATTATCATCCATTTTAATACAATATTTGCATACAATCTGCCTTACAAACAAGTGAAAAAGATCTTTGGCTTTTAAGTAAAGAGCTATTTTAAACCACTACACTAGATCAGTGTCTTCTGTTTTCTCACAAATGTCAATTTTCTTTGTTTGTGCTTTGTAGTTTGTTCGCCTACAACAAACACAAACTTTGTCTGGAATTTCTGTGGATGTCCTAGCAAATGCATGAATTTCCTTTTAAATCTTTCTAAAACATTCTTAGCATTTGGTATTTCATTGTTAATCTCCACAATGTCCTCATTCTCTTCAGTGGGCCGTTCAGGACCAAAATATGTCATTTGAATGTCATCTATAACAGATGATACTTCAGAATGAGTACCTCTCATTAAAGTGTTATTTAATTTATGAAGGTGAAGGGCTGGGCTTTTCCCAAAATATGATGTTCTTACTAGGTTACACATTTTAGTGTGGTGCACAGACAGCTTACTTATGAGATGGAAAGTACTATCTCAAATCTGTGGTGAAAAGCAAGACAATGAATGTCCTTGAAGGTTTCTCATTTTTCTAACTCAACAAGGATCAAGGCTTTTCAGTATTTTGATTTTTTGTTTCACGTTCTTTTGTTGTACTTAGTTAAAAAATCTCTAAACTTTGAATACATTCTTTGCCTTATGTTGCAAATTTTCCTACACATTCACTCAAAAATTGGACATTGCGGATGTGGACCTAAGACTCATTGGTTATATCTTCTTCTACATTTTTAGGAACAACATTTTTCTTTCTCAATTTGTGTATCTTCATTCATTTCATTTGAACACCCATCTGTATCAATTGTAAAAACTATTTAGTTTGTCTGTAAGTAACAATCCAAATTTAAAAAGCTCACTACTTGAAGTGTATTTCTACTTTGCCTGGAAAACAGTACACAAGTTTGTTTTTTAACTTGCATCTTCTGACAACATTTCTTTTTAGGTGAACTAATCAGTTCATCTAAACATCTCATTCTGTTTAAAATCAGAATAAAAGGCTTTCTTTTAACACAAATGCCTTCTCGACTACTGACTCAACAAACTGTTAAATTACTGCTTTTCTCCTTTTCATTGCTTTCATGCTCCTCATCATTTTTTTCACAACTCTAGCACGGAAGAACGTCTGCCGTTATTCTTTGAATTTCTTCTTTTTACATCTTATTTCTCACAGTTTCTTTTCTACTTTTTTTTTCTTTGAAAAGGAATAACTTCTTTTCTTACACTTCAATGTATCTTCTTTAGCAGTTTCACCTGTATGAGAAAGGTTACATGATGTTATCAATTTTTTAATGACAGACTGTGCTCTTACCAGATTTTACTCTTTTATCATTTTTTCATGCCTCCTATTGTATAACATATTTGTTTCAGAACGAAAGAAGAAGCAAACCTATACAAAAAGTCTCCAGTATACTTTGAGCAATTACATATTAAAAAGGTGCATAATCTCTATGCTACAGCTTGATACAAATCAACTTCTTTTCTTAGATGTCTTTACAGGGTGAATGTTTCAGTTTTACAGCAACATAGCCTCTCTGGTGATAGTTCTCTACAGGGTGAGCAGTAGGTATCAATGCTTCTAGTGAGAAATTCACCAATCTGCAAAGACTTTCCGTCTCCGTCTATACTGAAACCTTTGTACAGAGTAAATACTTTGGGGTCGATTCCGATTCGGGCCGTAAAAAGCACCGACCGACTCGGATCCGGAAAAAATACCGACCGACACGTACCCGTGGCGCACGACACGCCAAGTACGATGCAAGGCGCGAAAAATCCGACCGACACGTACCGAAACCAAGTCGACCAACCGAGCCGCACGGAAAACAGCAATCCGGCCGGAAAAACACGCGAATCCAACCGACCGACACACACCCGGAACAAATCCGACCGAAATGTACACGCGAACTCCAAAACGCAAAGTACGATGCAAGGCGCGAAAACCACGACCGAGTCGGACGGAGGACAAGCCGTACGACAGACACGCATACAAAACCGAGCCGAAGCAACACAATACACGGCGACCGACGCGTACGCAGCATAGAAAACTGCACAAACACAGCGTGAACGAAACGGAGAACACCGTACGAGACCAATGCAGGTTCCGACTCGGTCACAAGAACGTTTCCAACATACACAAACAGCACAAAGGAAAAATCACCCAAAAAAGGCCAAACAAGCAATTACCAAGCCAATAAATACTGGGGGGTGGGGACAGAGAACAAAGACACACCCACAACTCCACCTATATAAAGGACACAAATCACTACCATGAGCCTTTGCAAATGCCATTCCACTGCCAGCACCCAAGAGAAAGCAACCACACACCCACAGCTCATCCCTCACACAAGCCACACACCATCAGCACACCAACAAATACCTACCTCACATACACCCAGCAAAACACACACTCACACACCCTCACCTGCACACCAACACACACATCACCCACCATCACCACCCATCACCATGCCCCCCAAGAAGAATCCCAAGTTCCTAGATAGTGAATTGGAAGTCATGGTAGACGAGATCCTCAGGGTGGAGCCACAGCTGTTTGGCACACTGGTCCAACAGACCCCCATGTCGCAGAAAACCAAGATGTGGGAGAGGATCATCAACAGGGTGAACGCCCAATCACCATGTCGGCGCACAAAGACCGACATCCAGAACAGGTGGTATGACGTGCGCAGGAGGGTACGGGACCTGCTGAAGAAAGACTACATCAACAGCCAATACACCGGCAGTGGCCCTCCTGCCAAGCCAATATACCTCAGGCCCTGGGAGGAGAAGGTGCGGGCCATCCTTCCGCCAGTGAGCGTATATGGACTAGAGGACATCCCAGAGCCTGGTGAGTACACAACAAATGTACACAATATACTGCCACAAAACACACACATCACTGTCAAGGGAGAGTCAAACCATGCACTCATAGCAATTACACAGCAACCAGAACAGAATCATCCCAAAATGTGTATGTCAGTCAGATAAACACAACACATGCCATCAAAAAAGTCACATCCAACTGTGCCAACACATGTACAAACACAACTACAACTACAGCTAGGCAGTGGCACAAATAGAACTAACAAACACATCCACACATGTAGCCACCACAACAACACCAACACACAGTGAAGACCACTCAAAGGAAGGAATTCTGTGTATGCTGGCCAAGTCAGTGTAGCCAATAGCATCATGGGAGTCGCAGTCACACATATTGCTCCCCCCACAACTGTCCCATCAACACCACCATGAACCATGCGCACATCACAGGGAGTGGAGAAGGACTCACAAGATGGCTGACACTGGCTACTGCTGTGGGGAGCACAAGGCCCTGCTGGCAACTGTGCACCAACAAACAGCAGGACACCACTGACTGACATCCTGAGAGACAACTTACACTCCCTGCAATGCAAGCACGTTCCATGGTGGGATAACTGGCTGGCTGGCTGGCTGGGTGGGAAGGAGGACTTGCAGCACTAACCATAGTCACAAGCACCTCCCCTCACACACACCCCAACACAAACTCCACAGTACCCACCTGGTAGAATGCAATGCCCCCATCCTAACACAAGATCCCACAAAGAACCACCACCCTGGGTTATGTTGTGTGAAGCACAGGGACACTCTTGGGACTCTTAGCCAAACAACTGCCAGGACAACACTCCCAGCCATCCTGTCAGCACAGCCAGCCCACCACACAGGGAAGCAGAATCAAAAGGAAGGAAGCATGGGCATGCTGGGAAGGGGGTGGAGGCAATAGCATGATGGGAGTCGTAGTCACTGATATTGGTCACCCCCACAACTGGCCCATCAACACCACCCTGAACCATGCTCACATCACAGGAAGTGGAGAAGGACTCACAAGATGGCTGACACTGGCTACTGCTGTGGGGAGCACAAGGCCCTGCTGGCAACTGTGCACCAACAAACAGCAGGACACCACTGACTGACATCCTGAGAGACAACTTACACTCCCTGCAATGCAAGCACGTTCCATGGTGGGATATCTGGCTAGCTGGGTGGGAAGGGGGACTTGCAGCACTGACCATAGTCACAAGCACCTCCCCTCACACCCCCCCAACACAAACTCCACAGAACCCACCTGGTAGAATGCAATGCCCCCATCCTAACACAAGATCCCACAAAGAACCACCACCCTGGGTTATGTTGTGTGAAGCACAGGGACACTCTTGGGACTCTTAGCCAAACAACTGCCAGGACAACACTCCCAGCCATCCTGTCAGCACAGCCAGCCCACCCCACAGGGAAGCAGAGTCAAAAGGAAGGAAGCATGGGCATGCTGGGAAGGGGGAGGAGGCAATAGCATGATGGGAGTCGTAGTCACAGCTCTACATCCCCCACCATATGGCCCAGCAAGCTCACACTCACGCATGCACATCCCACAGAGAGTGGAAAGGCCCATCAAAGATGTCTGACACTGTTGCTGTGTCGTGGGGAGCACAAGGGCATGCTGGGTACTGCACACCAACCAACAGCAGGACACCACTGTCAGCCATCTTGCCATTGCTCTCACACCCACACACACTGAACTCCACACAAATGCAAGTAAGTATGGGAATGCTGGAAAGTGGGGTGGAGGCAATGGCATGATGGGAGTCGTAGTCACAGACATAGCTCACCCCCACAACTGTCCCATCAACACCACCCTGAACCATGCTCACATCACAGGGAGTGGAGAAGGACTCACAAGATGGCTGACACTGGCTACTGCTGTGGGGAGCACAAGGCCCTGCTGGCAAATGTGCACCAACAAACAGCAGGACACCACTGACTGACATCCTGAGAGACAACTTACACTCCCTGCAATGCAAGCACAGTCCATGGTGGGATATCTGGCTAGCTGGGTGGGAAGGGGGACTTGCAGCACTGACCATAGTCACAAGCACCTCCCCTCACACCCCCCCAACACAAACTCCACAGAACCCACCTGGTAGAATGCAATGCCCCCATCCTAACACAAGATCCCACAAAGAACCACCACCCTGGGTTATGTTGTGTGAAGCACAGGGACACTCTTGGGACTCTTAGCCAAACAACTGCCAGGACAACACTCCCAGCCATCCTGTCAGCACAGCCAGCCCACCCCACAGGGCAGCAGAGTCAAAAGGAAGGAAGCATGGGCATGCTGGGAAGGGGGAGGAGGCAATAGCATGATGGGAGTCGTAGTCACAGCTCTACATCCCCCACCACATGGCCCAGCAAGCTCACACTCACGCATGCACATCCCACAGAGAGTGGAAAGGCCCATCAAAGATGTCTGACACTGTTGCTGTGTCGTGGGGAGCACAAGGGCATGCTGGGTACTGCACACCAACAAACAGCAGGACACCACTGACTGACATCCTGAGAGACAACTTACACTCCCTGCAACGCAAGCACGTTCCATGGTGGGATAACTGACTGGCTGGGTGGGTGGGAAGGAGGGCCGGCTGTCAACCAAACACAACCAATGCAGACCATGTTCACACCCCAGAAAATACATAGAAATGCCCAAATAATGCAGGACAATGTGCCACAACAATATCAACCCCTGACTGTGACGACTTAGGACAATGCAATGTACAGGCCCGCACCCAGAGGCACAGTCACAACTGTCATGTGTGTCAACCATTGATGCCTGCAGAAACATAACATACATTGTTTGTGTCTCCCAAAAACAGGTGATGATGGGGACACAGCAGCAGACGCTGAGGAGTCCCAGTCCCAGGCTCAAGAGGATGCCGAGCTCACTGGCGTCGTACAGCCTCTGTCCTCCTCGGACGATGAAGAACAACCTGGCACATCCGGTGCAAGTCAACATGCAGCACCAGCAGGACCACCAGCTGCAGCACCAGCAGGACCACCAGCTGCACCCCTGCACCCACCCCTCCAACGACTGTCACCACGAATACCATCCCTGCCGACATGGACAGAACAAGGAGCAACACCAGCACAGTGACCCTGGACCAACCTGGGGCCATGGACACCACCACCACCACCAACCCCAAGGTGGACCAGGGTTATCTGTGCGTGCCACTGCACACACTGCACATGTCAGCAGGGGTGGTGGGAGGGGTGGGAGACAGAGGTCGCTGCTTGCAGACGTTGCTGGTGTGCATGATGACCCACAACTGGTACGCATAGCTGATGCGTACCAGTCCAGCACCGGAGAGCTCAGCCAGGTAGTGGGGCTCCTCAGAGACATTAAACAGCAGCAGGCTGCCCATCATGCCCGCTTGGACTCCCACATGTCCCACGTGGAGTCACACATGTCCCGTGTGGACTCACACATGTCCCGCGTGGAGTCCAAGTGGGATGCACTGCATGAGATGACGGCGGTGCACAGGGACATTTTACAATGCCTCCGCCAGATGAACAGCAACCAGTCCACACCTCCCTGTGTGCCAACAACATCTGGTGCCGAACAAACTGCAACTGCCACAGGGAGGGAGGAGGACTCTGGCGGAGAGTCCCCTGCACCGCAGCAGCCTGTACTTGAGGGCCCCCCCAAGAAGAGGGGTCGTCCGAGGAGGGAAAAGTGAGAGGCCGATGGCCAAGCGCAACTCCCAGGAAGCCTGAACCTGTTCTGGATGTTCGCCTTTGTGCACAGACTGTTCACCCTGTTGACGGCAACACTACTCCCACACATTGCATGGGGAGTACAAGTTGGACCAATGTGTCAGACAACTGTGGCCCCGATACTGGGGATCCTGTCTACCAGGACTTTCAATTCACCTAGGAACTTGGGATTGCAAGATTTATGTACAGCACAACCCATCCTATGCACTATTAACACAAATGTATCACAATAAACACACTAATACACCATACTTGCCTCTGTCGTGATTCCAACGTGGGTGCTGTTATGGGGATGATGAACTGCAAAATTACACTGTGTATGCGAACTGCAACAGCAAGGACAACACAGGCATGTGAGTACAGGCAACGTGACACACATGAGGGAGACACACCACCAGGGCTACACAACACATACACACCTAGGCCATCTGACTCATTGCCTACACTGATGTTGCCAGGGAAGACGGTGCAATGCACAGACACCACACCCATTCCCAGTTGTAGTCAAGTAGCCCACAGGTGCAGTAAGCAAATGGCAGTCAAATGTGTGACCACAGACAACGCACATCACAAAGTGAAGCACAGGTTTATTACACAGTTGCAACATGCCGTAACCACTACAGATGCAAGGTAACCCCACCTGGCAGCGGGCACACAGTCAACAACTGTAGACGGAAGGAAGTCCATGGGTGTGGCGCACATCACCTGTAGGGACACAACAGCTACCAGCCTGGATGTGCAATCACGTCGTCGGTGGACACAGTTGACCAAACGAATCTGAAAGTACCCTGTGAAGGACAGAAATGACACACAGTCAAAAGCAATGGAGTACAGGACAGAACAGCAAAACTCATGCACAATACATGTTACAAGATACCCACCCAGAACCAAGTTAGCATGTCAACACTGTTGGGGAGTACAGCCCACCTGTCACCACACATCACAACACACATCCAGTCAAGTAGCCCATGGACACACTCCAACAGCACCAGAGCACCACCCACACATCATGCCAACTCACATCATTGACATGACACCTCAGGATACTCACATTCAGCTAAAGAAGTTGGTGATGAGCTGTGTGCGGACATCACCATCACCATCATCATCATCGTCACTGGCATCGTGGTCCAGGCCAGGATCCTCCACAGGTGGCGGATGTTGGTCATTGTCATCCTGGATGAGAGGCAACTCCTTCCGCACTGCCAGGTTGTGGAGCATGCAGCAGACGATGATAATCTTGCACACTTTCGCAGGGGCATATGGGAGGGACCCTCCGGTCTTGTCCAGGCAGCGGAAGCGGCTCTTCAGGAGACCAAAGGTCCGCTCAATCACTCTCCTGGTCCGACCATGTGCCTCATTGTAGCGCATCTGGGCTGGTGTCACAGGGTTCCTGAGGGGTGTCAGCAACCACGGCATGTTGGGGTATCCCGAGTCACCTACGGACAGACAAGTGCACATTAGCTGACTTGGAAAAGTGGGCGGAATACTACAGATCAGATCACACACAATGGCACAAAGTCAGTACACACCGACAAGCCAGGCACGCTGGTTCTGCATCTGTGCCATCATCCTGGGGATGCGACTACTCCTCATCACAAAGGCATCGTGTGCTGAACCAGGGAAACGGGCACACACGTGTGTGATGGTCATGTCTGCAAGACACACCACCAGTGCATTGACCGAGTGGTAGTGCTTGCGGTTCCTGTAGGCCTGCTCCTGGGCCTGTGGTGGTACCAAAGCCACATGTGTCCCATCAATGGAGCCAATTACATGCGGCATCCTCCCCAGGGCATAAAAGTCACTCTTCACGTCAGTGAGTCGTCGCAGTCTAGGGAAATAGATGTACCGGTTCAGGAAGAGCAACATTGCCGCCAAAACATCGCGGAGCACACGGCTGAACATGGTCTGTGACATCCCACCAGCAGTCGCCACAGTATGTTGGAAGGTACCAGTGGCAAAGAAGTGTAGGGCTGCCATCACCTTCACCTTGGGGGTCAGCGCTGTAGGATACGGCCGGCCAGGCTGCAAATGTGGGGACAACTGCACTGCCAAATCCTCAATCAGCTGCCTGGTGAAGCGGTACCGTCGGATGCTGTCCCGTTCCACCATCGTTGCCAGGTCTGGGAATGGCCGATGGACAGCAGGAGCCCTGCAGTGCAGAGGAGAAGTAAGCAAGATTGTCAGTCACCCCACATATGCGGCATTGAACACACTCAAGATCCCAACATACATCATTATGAGGCACAACTACATGAAGTGTGTAGTACCGGAAGGACATGTATGGTACATACATGGCCAACATCTGTCAACACGGTCCAACAGGTGACATCAATTAGTCCCAGGTTGGCCCATTGGATATCATGAGGCCATGTCACAGTTCCCATCTCCTGCTGCCGTGTCACAATAACCCCCCACAGTGACATGTGAGGACAGATGTGCCCCAGGCACCACAGCTCAACGACAGGTACATTCCCAGGGACCCTGTAATGCCACATGGACACTGGCATTACATGGAGTATCATGTATACACCACAGCAAAACAACCATGACCCCCACAGGTAGTGGCCCCACTTGCCACGGCAGGACAGACATGGACGTCTGTGACACACACGCACAACATCAGAGTCCATGCACACACAACGTGGATGTGGAGACTGTCTCCCATTGTGCACATGAAATCAGAGACATTGTAAACACTACATGCACAAAGACTGTGGAGGACCATCACTATTGTGCCACTGGGACACCCTGGCTCAAACATACCGTCCCACATGGGACTCACGGGGTATGTGACATGACATACACATACACCACTGTGAAATGTGACCATGGCACATGCACAGATATGAACAGTTGCACATCACAGTGGTCATGTACACGTAACACCCAGGATCCTGTCCCCATGAACACGTGCACAGCCTGGGGGTGGCTGCCCACAGGTGACACCCACAGGACAACATGTACACCAACATACACACAATAGGAAATGCATCCTTACATGCCTTATGATAAAGTTTGGACAGGCTGTCGTGATGTAGGTGTGCCCCTCACTCCCTGGGAGCTATCTGTGGCTGGCATATGTCCATCTGAGACAGGCATGCTGACATATGCCAGTCACATGTACAGTGATGCGTTGTACCGCAATGGACCGATCGGTGCCTCCGGCCGGCCCATTGCATTCAATGTGTGCGGGTACGCGTTGTACCCCTGTGCGCGTTGAACCGCAATGGACCGATCGGTGCCTCCGGCCGGCCCATTGCATTCAATGTGTGCGGGTACGCGTTGTACCCCTGTGCGCGTTGAACCGCAATGGACCGATCGGTGCCTCCGGCCGGCCCATTGCATTCAATGTGTGCGGGTACGCGTTGTACCCCTGTGCGCTGTTGAACCGCAATGGACCGATCGGTGCCTCCGGCCGGCCCATTGCATTCAATGTGTGCGGGTACGCGTTGTACCCCTGTGCGCGTTGAACCGCAATGGACCGATCGGTGCCTCCGGCCGGCCCATTGCATTCAATGTGTGCGGGTACGCGTTGTACCCCTGTGCGCGTTGAACCGCAATGGACCGATCGGTGCCTCCGGCCGGCCCATTGCATTCAATGTGTGCGGGTACGCGTTGTACCCCTGTGCGCGTTGAACCGCAATGGACCGATCGGTGCCTCCGGCCGGCCCATTGCATTCAATGTGTGCGGGTACGCGTTGTACCCCTGTGCGCGTTGAACCGCAATGGACCGATCGGTGCCTCCGGCCGGCCCATTGCATTCAATGTGTGCGGGTACGCGTTGTACCCCTGTGCGCGTTGTACCGCAATGGACCGATCGGTGCGCACCCATTGACAATGGGCTTGCCTGGCAACGGACGCGTTTTCGAATTTCGAACGAGTCGGTTGCTGGAAATTCAGTTGGTCACCCACAACAATGTTGCAAAATCATGTATGTCATGAAGTTGAGGATTTGAAGGATGCTGTGGGCGTGTTTTGGTGCTGCTATTCCATGGATTGGCCAGATTCAGAAGATGCAAACGACTTGGACCTATCACTTTGGACACAAGGGACAGTATCTGCCTCTCCAGCACATATATATTGCTGGCTGTTCCCCTGAGAGCTCACTTGCCTGCACTACATGCTCCAGGACGACATCTGCCACTGCACTGCTGCTGTCTCTGCCCCTCTGGACCCTGCAATGGCACGTACTGTGGAGAGAGCCCCAGCCTTCAGCCTTGAAGAGAACCAGGCCCTGCTGGACAGCCTACTTCCACAGTACAGCAAGCTGTATGGGACACCAGGGGAGCAGGTGAGTGTTCTGTGCACTGCCTTTCTGAATGTGCATTTTGTGTGACTAGCAAGGCTGAGAGTCTGCACGCCACTGGCTAGCAGGCTCACTGAGTAGTTGTCACCCCCCATAGTGTGTAGTGACTTGCACTGGACAGGTATGGTGCAGTGACAGTGCATTTGAACATGGTTTTACTTCCCATGCAATGATACCATGTAGTGACGTCTGGCAAACTGTCCATGGTCAGCTTTGCACTGCCTGTGTACATCATGTGCCCCTGTGATTGAGACATGTATATACAACTGTGTCATGCACGGATATGTTGCATGTGTGGTAATGGCCTTTTCACTTTGTCATCCTGACAGGTTAATGCCCATCGGAAGCAGGAAATCTGGAAGGACATCGTCCGGGCTGTCCGGTCCGTGGGGGTCTACAAGCGCCGGATCCGCAACTGCCAGAAGAGGTGGCAGGACCTTCGGGGCTGGACCCGGAGGATTGCACGGGTCCAGCTGAAGCTGTCGCCTCCTCGCAGGAGGGGCGGAACACGGACCCTGACCCCCCACATGCTCCAGATCCTGGCGGTGGTGTTTCCAGACCTGGATGGGCAGCTGAAGGCCAGACAGCAGCAAGGAGGGGGTGAGTCAAAGACTGCACTGTGAACTCTGTATTACATGCTTTGTGCCCTCCTCTGGCCTGGTTCAACTGCCACAGTGCAGCAGTCATGTTGTCCAGGAGCCATGTCCCTCTATTGTGCACTGCCCACTGCTCATCTGATACCCAGGTGTGGCCCTTACATTCAGGGAATTGTGTCACTTGGGACTGTGTCCTTGCAGTTTGCTTCACTAAAGGTGGGGGACAGCATCTGTTTCCCTAACTCTGTTGTGGGCATCATGGGTGGGTCCATTGTTCACACAACGCCTGGGTTTGGACATGTGATCTGCGTGTTGCTTTGATATGCGGTCCACTTGCTGAGCTGAGCCACCACATGTGCCTGGGGTATGTGGCACACGCACATGCAGCGGGTGGGAACAATGTTTGGGCCCCAGGAGTGTGCAGATTACGTGTGTCACACATACATAGCCAGCTATCCACTGTCCAGGGCACATCCCTCATTCATGTGGAGCAGGACAGTCATGCCTACTCCAGGCCATGCAATGCACTCTGTACTCCCACTCCCGTGTATCAGCTGACACATTGTGCACAGTGATTTGACCCCTCAGGTGTCTGCCTCTGTGTCAGTGTGCTGTGGATTAGTTGCCAGGACTGCTGGGGTGTTTCTTGGTAGGGGCTCAGCATGCCCCTGGAGATGTGACCATAGGAGACGATACTTGTGTGTCACATAGGTGTTTGATCAGCTGCCCGTGCAGACTGGGGTATGCGAATGTGAAGTTCAGGCAGCTGTTCCCCATTCACAGCAAATTGTGAGGGGCTCAGGTTCCGAGGGTAGTGTCACAGGTCTCCCATATGTCCAATAGGTGTGACCTGGACAGATGAGGGTTAAGATGATGTGTTGTGTGGGGGATGTACATGTGCACTTGTGCAGCTCCAGGACTTGCATTCCCCATGACCTACTATTGTGACACAGTGCATAGTGTTGTTGTCTGGCTGCCAAGTCATACATCACTGAGACAGTGATGTATGACTTAGCAGTCATGCCTCTGCCATGGCATGTGTCAACTTATTGGTGGTCCTGCAGGGGAGTGACATGTGCTACATGCACACCATAGTGGCGCTGGCTATCAGGACATGGGTGCATCATGGTGTCTGTCGCTGGTATGCATCACATGCATTTCCTATTTGACTCTGGGCATCCCTTTCATCCGGAAACCTGTACTGACTCAGTGGCAAGAGCTGTGATGTGTGCATGTCCACATGCCACACCGTGTCCTCTGCACTGTCCAACTACTGTGTACTTGGTGCATGTGTCCACACTGGGGTGTTGCAATCCAACAGACACCAGACAGATGGGTGCAAGGCCATGTGGGATGTGAGTGCCATGCTTGGCATCAGACTGACAATTGGCTTCTCCTGTTCAGTTAGGGCACTTTTAGCAATGTACAACTAATGATGCCAGGGCTTGCTCTGTAATGTGCTGTGCTCACAGTGGTGTGTGCGTTTGGTGCAGGTGACTGATGTCTGTCTGTTTCCCCATTGTTTGCAGATACATCCACGGCCACGGAAGGGGACAGCTCCACGGACCAGGAGGAGCCAGAGAGCCAGACTGGGTCAGCAGCCGAGGAGTGGTCGGAGGGACCCAGTGGCACGGAGGGCGAGGGGAGCCACACCGAGGAGTCCTCAGCACCATCCACCTCAGCTGAGGACCAGAGCAACTCGGAGGATGACTCCCTTGTGGAGGCGGGTGTCAGCAGCCACCACACCCCAGCTAGTGTTGCTGTCCCCGCCACCACCAGCACCACCACCGCCCTCCCATCGGCTCCCATTCCCCAGGTCCGTGGAGGCTCCCATGTTCGGGAGCGTGTCTCCTTTGGCCCAGGCACCGCACCCCCTGCCCCTGTGTCCCCTGCTGCCCTGAGTGAGGAGTCTGTGTACCTCCTTCGCCAGCTCCATGTAGGGCAGACAGCCATGCTGAGTGTCCTCCATGCGCACACCGCACTGTTGACTCAGCTGGTGTCGTTCATGGAGGGCATCTCATCGGGCATGTCTGACCTACAGAGGGGCAACAGGTCCATGGACTCCTCCCTGACGGCAGCAGTGTCCCTCCTCAGACAGTCCCTCACCCCTCCTGCCTCTGCTCCATCCACACTCCCCAGCACCTTACCCGTCCCAAGCACACACACACCGGCACAGGCACACACCAGCACACACACGTCCAGCACACAGACACACACGCCACAAACTAAACGCACACGCACGCACAGTCAGGGGACTGAAACCAGACTCACAGGGGATGGGGCCCTGGTACACACACACGCATCCACGGGCACTGCGCAGTCCTCAGTTGCCTCTCCCTCCAAAGCACCCTCCCTTGCCTCACCTGCAACCCCAAAGACCCAGCGCCTCTTCCTCAGTGACCTCGGCCTCTTCCCCTCCGATCCAGCTGCCCCAGCATCCAGGGGGAAGAGGAAGCCCCCCACACGGAGCAGAGTGCCCCTCGCCCCCGGACACCCTCCCCCAGGCGCAGACAGACTGAGGCCCCCACCCGCAAGTCCCCCCGGAGTGGTAAGAGCAAGCCCCCGCCGCCGCCCTGCAGCTCAAGCACCAGGTCTCCTTCCTCCATCCCTCAGGCCCCCACTCCACAGGTGCCCCCACCACACCCTGCCCCAGGTTCCCCCACCCACAGATATACCATCCCCAAGAGGCTCCGGCCTTCTCCCCCTGCCACTTGCTCTCCCGGAACCACACCCCTCGCTGCGCTTGTCTGTGCCACTGATGTGGTGAGGGTGTCCTCCCCCTCTGTCCAGCCCACCTTGCCTGTTCCCCATTCTCCTCCCCTGGTGGTAGGCACTGCAGTGGAGTCCACTACCACCCTGTCTGACTTGGGCACTGCAGTGGCGGACCTGTCCACTCCATCTGCAGGGTCCACTGCAGTCGTGCCGGCACCCACAACATCTGAGCCATGCCCCCCAGTTGTGCCGGCACACACCATGTCAGACACCTCCACTGCAGTTGTCAGTGGCTCTCCAGCACCCACCACCCCTTCCCTGCTTCCTCCTGGTGAGCCCTGATCCTGTCCCTGCGGTGCCTGGCCTACCCCCCCGGTTGCCCCTCCTAGTGGATTGTCCCTGGTTTTGTGCAGGCATGTGTAGGGTGGCATCTGCCACTGTCACCCACTTGTGACTTTGTTGATGGACTGGCCATTGGCCTTTGTTTATGTTCTACCGGACTTCTACTTTTAATGCCACATATGCTGAATAAAGCAACTTTCTGTTCTCTAGTGCTTTTGCTTCTGATGTACATGATGTTGATGATGCTAACCATGCCCTTGCTGCAGTGATGGTGATATTTGGTCTCATGATAATGAAGTGTTACTGTGCAGGAACCCATGTGGTCCAGGGGGAATGTGTCCTATCCTGTGGTGTATCCATGTCATCCATAGCAGCATCTGAGGGTGTCATGTGTTCAGTATTTGGCAATGGGATTTCCTACTTAGATTGGCAATTTCACATCTGTGGCTTCCACCCCTGCACATCTGTTGTGCCTGCCATTGTTCTATTCGTCTACTTCCCTGACCGTGTGGCCATCTCCAGTGAACATGCAGGTTTGGGCATCAATGGGGAAGGACTCATCTGTGTTGTCAGTGCAACATTGCTATACAAGTGTGTTGGATCTGTGCTGATGATTCCGTTGGCACTTCCATGACCAGGCTGATGGGACGGGAGCCCTCATTTGGTGCTAATTGTTGATTGTGTGTCCCATTGCTGCCATGGTATGGTATCTGTTCGCCTCACATCTGCAGTCTCCACAGGGTATCTGCATGTGTGTGCCCATTGGTGCAAATATGTGGGTCTGCATTCGGATGGTCACTTCTGTCATTGTGTCATTGATGATTGTTGACGGTGTCAGCCCCCATGGGTGTTGTTTGTCTGCACATGGCCAAAGTTATGTCTTATTTGCACTGCAGGATTTGGCTCCCCCAATTTATGTTGCAATGGGACACATACACTACTTTGCCACTGATGTGTTTGTTGTTCTGTGACTAGGAATCATCCATGCAGTTTGGCAGTTGCACCTCTTACTTTGTCAACACTTACCTTTTGGGCAATGTGATGATGGGTTTTGGACCCCATTGCCACAATGTTCAAAATGTGCTGCAGCTATGGACCCCACACTTACCTTTTGGGCAATGTGATGATGGGGGTTTGGACCCCATTGCCACAATGTTCAAAATGTGCTGCAGCTATGGACCCCACACTTACCTTTTGGGCACTGTGATGATGGGTGTTTGGACCCCATTGCCACAATGTTCAAAATGTGCTGCAGCTATGGACCCCACACTTACCTTTTGGGCAATGTGATGATGGGGGTTTGGACCCCATTGCCACAATGTTCAAAATGTGCTGCAGCTATGGACCCCACACTTACCTTTTGGTCACTGTGATGATGGGTGTTTGGACCCCATTGCCACAATGTTCAAAATGTGCTGCAGCTATGGACCCCACACTTACCTTTTGGTCACTGTGATGATGGGGGTTTGGACCCCATTGCCACAATGTTCAAAATGTGCTGCAGCTATGGACCCCACACTTGCCTTTTGGTCACTGTGATGATGGGGGTTTGGACCCCATTGCCACAATGGTCATGGCCTGCTTGCGTTGTGTGTGCCACACACATATTTGTGTGGCACATGTGCTAGGGGGTCACATTGTATGTTCGAAGTCATGTTCGGTGTTGTAGGCATTTGACACAGTCTACACACGCTTGTCATGGTGTTGGGGGATGTCTTCTTCTTGCATTCCCTAGGTTGTGGTGTGCTGGTTGTGTCATGCATTGTCCATCCTATGGGTGGGGGTGGTAGTGGTGGTAGGCATCCTGCCCCCCTGGGTGAGGGTGGTAGTAGTGGTAGGCATCCTGCCCCCCTGGGTGAGGGTGGTAGTAGTGGTAGGCATCCTGCCCCCCTGGCTGAGGGTGGTAGCAGTGGTAGGCATCCTGCCCCCCTGGCTAAGGGTGGTAGTAGTGGTAGGCATCCTGCCCCCCTGGGTGAGGGTGGTAGTAGTGGTAGGCATCCTGCCCCCCTGGGTGAGGGTGGTAGTAGTGGTAGGCATCCTGCCCCCCTGGCTAAGGGTGGTACTAGTGGTAGGCATCCTGCCCCCTGGCTAAGGGTGGTAGTAGTGGTAGGCATCCTGCCCCCCTGGGTGAGGGTGGTAGTAGTGGTAGGCATCCTGCCCCCCTGGGTGAGGGTGGTAGTAGTGGTAGGCATCCTGCCCCCCTGGGTGAGGGTGGTACTAGTGGTAGGCATCCTGCCCCCCTGGGTGAGGGTGGTAGTAGTGGTAGGCATCCTGCCCCCCTGGCTAAGGGTGGTAGTAGTGGTAGGCATCCTGCACCCCCTGGGTGAGGGTGGTAGTAGTGGTAGGCATCCTGCCCCCCCTGGGTGAGGGTGGTACTAGTGGTAGGCATCCTGCCTCCCCTGGGTGAGGGTGGTAGTAGTGGTAGGCATCCTGCCCCCCCTGGGTGAGGGTGGCAGTAGTGGTCGGCATCCTGCCCCCCCTGGGTGAGGGTGGTAGTAGTGGTAGGCATCCTGCCCCCCCTGGGTGAGGGTGGTAGTAGTGGTAGGCATCCAGCCCACCCTGGGTGAGGGTGGTAGTAGTGGTAGGCATCCAGCCCCCCCTGGGTAAGGGTGGTAGTAGTGGTAGGCATCCAGCCCCCCCTGGGTAGGGGTGGTGGTGCGCATTCAGGCCCCTGTGTGCATATGTGGCATTGGTGATGGGCATCCCGCCCCTATGGTGCTGCTGTGCTGGTGTAAGTATATTCTGCATCCCTGTGTGTGTGTGTGATGTGTCGTGTACGTGTTGTATGTGTTTTGTGGTTGGTGTCTGGCTTACCTTCTGCGCCGTACGCGTCCGTGCCTGTTCCGGTAGTAAATGTAGAATATTGGTATGATCGGGACGAAGGGATTCATGGTTGGTTCGTGTCGTTCATCCTTCTCGTTGCTTCGCGTCGTCCTCGTCGCTTCGCCTCGTCCTCGTCGCTCGCGTCGTCCTCGTCGCTGCCGTGTTCGTCTCGGAGCCGTGGATCGTGTTGTGGCGCGAATCGGAGCTTATGTGCGCCTCTCCGGATGCTTTGACGTGCCGTGCGTAGCGACGGGTTCGGCGCGTACGGAAGAGTGCATCGTACTTGTCCGGCCGGACGGGGCTGCATTTTTCCTTCCGTGCGACTCGATTCGGCGTTTCCGGATTCGCCTCGGTCGGAGAACAGGAGCTGGTTTGGGTGAGTACGGCTCGGCCGGATTCTTTGCTGTTGTGCGCATCGTACTTACTCGTTCGGTCTGCTGTACGGATCGGTCGGGAAACAGGCTTTCGCATGGCTTTTTTCCCGACCGAATGTTATTGGGTGCGCCTCCGACCGAGATCGGAATCGGCCCCTAAATGTAGAGCATGTTATTATATTATGATGATTATTATTATACTTTTAAATTTGATTCTTATTATTATAGAATACACAATGTATTGTTGTTGTTATCATCGACATTCTTATGATTATTATTATGACTATTATTATTTTATTATTAGAAATAATAATAACAATAATAACAACAATGATGACATTATTATTTGGAATGAACATTTTAATAATAATAATAATAATAAATGTAGAGCATTGGTTTATATTGTGATTATTATTATTATTTTTACAGAATGTGCGATGCATTGGTGTTTTTATTATTATCATTATTATTATTATTAATGATAATAATAATATTAATAATAATAATAATAATAATAATAATAATAATAATAACATTAAATGTGAAGCAAGTTATATTAATTCTTAGTAGTAGTAGTATTACGATGATTAATATTGTTTCGTTATATTATTAATCTCATTGTCGTCTTCAGCACTGATGTCATTGTTATTATTACAAGAATGACAGTGTGTTAATTGGATATCTTCTGGGAAGAGAACTTTCTCAATTATATCCATCGCTGGTAAATTATTCGAAGCTTGTTGTCTCTGTAACATTATTTGGTTTAAAGACTTTGGTGCGCGCTAACGAGTCTGGCGTTTCCTTGCGGGATTCCCGGGTCCCTGTAAATTAAGCACCCGGGACACGGGACAGAGGCTCGCGCTCCCCCCTCCCTCCCCGAGGTGTCTCCTGAGGTGTCTCCTGAGGTGTCTCCTGAGGTGTCTCCTGAGGTGTCTCCTGAGGTGTCTCCTGAGGTGTCTCCTGACTCTAATTAGCATCAAACTCTCTCCACCCCCCGGAGACGCCAACAGTGCTCATCCCAATTAGCAGCGAAGACTTTCCACCCCAGCCGAGAGCGGGAGGCTGAGCTCAGGGGGTGCCAGGGGACCCCAGAAGAGACGTCTCCGTTCTTTTACTCTTTTGGCCACAAATAAAGTATTTTTCCATAAAACCAATTCCTCTCTGGACCTAGGAGACCACGGCAGGGGCTCTGATGTCAGATTTTCAACGTCGCTTTTCAAAGCCCCCAGCGTTGTGTCCAACTGATGCAGACAAGCAAATGACACGTGAAATTAGGATCAGGGCCGGCTTTAGCGCTGATGGCGCCCTGTGCGACAATCACTTTTGGCGCTCCCACATGCCATGACCACCTCTTCGGATTCTCTCCCTACCACCTGCAAAAGTGCCCCTTATCTCTTCCATCATAAGATATTGCTAAACACAGCACCCCCCTGAGGTCACAGCGCCCCCCTCCACAGGTCAGCGCCCAGTGCGACCGTACCAGTCGCATTGCCCTAAAACCGGCCCTGATTAGGATAACGTACACGTCTGGATATTACAGACACTAATCTATGCATTCTCAGCATCTTTAACCTGGTGCAGGCTGTGTGGGTCCCATCTGTTACACAACATGACCTGGTGTACACAGATGGGTTAATAAAGACCCCGTGAGACTGTCCTTCTGCGTACACATGTGCAGCGGTTGTGTGGGTCCCCTTCTGTTACACAACATTACCTTTGGACACAGATGGACCAGTAATGATCCCAGGAGGCTGTGACGTATACACACGTGCAGCGGCTGTGTGGGTCCCATCTGTTATACAATATTACCTGTGGACACAGATGGACCAGTAATGATCCCAGGAGGCTGTGACGTACACACACGTGCAGCGGCTGTGTGGGTCCCATCTGTTATACAACATGACCTGTGGACACAGATGGACCAGTAATGATCCCAGGAGGCTGTGACGTATACACATGTGCAGCGGCTGTGTGGCTTCATGTTACATGTCATTGTTTACCTGCCTCAATGAACAGGGGTTGCATGAGCTGCAGAAGTGAATAACACATACACAAATAAGCATTGGCAAAGCTGAAAGGCCAGGCTTATTTTATGTGTGTGTGTTCTCTGCTGTAATGGCTGTATGTTGTTGTAATATATTTGGATGCGCAGTTAGCACAGAGAACTTCTCAAAAGACAACACCCAGAGGCACATACACAGAGACACATATGCAGATAACACACTTACAGGCACATGATGATAACTGTGAATGTTTCATGAATACATCAATACATTCATGGTTGCATTACTGGTGCAGGTATGTGTGGATAGGTAAATGCTTGGATGCTTGGATGAATGCTTGGCTGAGGGTGGAGGTGAACACATAGGTATGGGTAGACGTTGTGGGAAGATGGCTGTCTGGAGGCGAGGAGCAACAGATGAGCTCCTGGGTATATAAATACAAGTAGAGGGTTAGATTGTACATGGTGCGTGAGTGTGAGTTGAAGGTTGCCTGGATGGATGGATGGATGGATGGACGGATGGATGGACGGATGGATAGATAGATGGGTGGATCGATGGATGGAGGGAGGGATGGATGAATGGATGGATGGTAGGATGGATGGTTGGATGGATGGGTGGGTGGATGAATGGATGGATGGGTGGATGGCTGAATGGATGGATGGATGAGCGTGAGCAGGGAAAAGAAGGAAGACACCTCCTGAGTTGCCACCTGAGTCCAGGTCAGCTGGGCACCATGTTTCCAGTCCTGTGCTTTTATTTGACAAACTAATGCATTCTTAGAACTGACCAAGATGAGCAGGACTTGAATCGTAGTGAGCTGGTGACATGTAGTAGTTCACTGGCGGTGCTTGCTTAAGTGTAGAAACAGGGCAGCAGACAGCTTTGTTTCTCATGTCATCGGGCAAATAGTCCATCAATCCCTTGTTTCTTTCCCCAACCATCTACTACCTCCTTTAGGTGTCCCTTCAGGGTTGCCAGACTGTTAAGGCATGGCGTTCACAAGTTGTGAGATGTGGCGGCATTGCCACTTTACAATGGTAGTAAACCGCATATTACATTTTGTGCATCTATACAACATTCACTGAAAGAAACAAAGGCTATAGTGACATTAAAGTTAACTATGCTTATAATACCAAAACGTATGTTTAACAAACCTCTGAAATTCACTGGGAAAAATTGCAGTTAAAATGCACTTATGGTTACAAATCAAGTCTTAGAAGGAAACTGACATTTACAAGTTACGGTTCATTAAACTGACTATAACTTGCTCCTCTGTCATGCACTCCTCATGCACTGCTTATGACCTCACATTTTATATCAAACATGAAAGGTTAAATTACATCATTGATGACATCACTGATGACATCTCAAATGACACCACTGATATCACAAATGACAACTCTGATAACATCATCCAGTGATAAAATTACTCTGCCCATTTCAACAAAACTCCGAATTCCATTTTTCACTGCTGTAAGGCCTACCGCTCCCATATGATACCCATTGGTTCCTTATGAAATTTAATATTTGCTAACTTTTGTTAGAGAACAGGTAGAAATGTCATGTTTGGTCTCAAATGAATTGAAATTTAAAATCCTCTTTAATGGTAAAGTCGGATTGTAAGTCATAATTCTGAAAATTCTTAAATTTGACAAAGTTGACATATTCTTCTCCTATATGGTGCCTGCTGCCAGTGTCCTCGGTCACATAGCTCTGCTATTGGGCTTTGTGCATTCCTCCCAGACAGAGAGACAATAGAGCTTAAGAGTGGGCAGGATGGACCATCCTGACAGTATAGGTGGGGGCAGGGCTGTTCCATGGTCCACTTGCACTTCATTGGGGGCAGCCTCCAGCACACACAAAGAAACATAACACCAGCCTTTTGTGACCCTAGAGTTTTTATAGCCTTGACAGGGGATGAAAAGAACTTATCAGTACCAGATGAGGTTTTTGGTCAGGGTGTTCCCCCAATTCAAAGGCTGGCACCAGGTATAAATATTGGGCCCTCAGACCAACTCGTCAGTACTCACCTGGACCTGTGGAAGACTACAGAAGAACTGCCTTTTTCCCCAGGGGACTGTCCTGTGGCTAGAGGCTTGCCTGGGCTCCCAGAGTACTGCCCTGCTGCTAGATGACGTCCTGGACCCATGGAGGAAAGTCCTGCTGCTTGAGGCCTGCCTTACTGAAAGATAACTGGATCATCTCATGGTTCCCAGGCTACCTGAGTGACTCCAAGGGCCAGTTGACTGAACTCCTGTTCTGAGCTATAGTGTCAAAACAGGCTCCAGAGGCTTCTATGCAACTGTGTAACTGATCTGGTGCACTGGTCCTACCTGGACCTGCAGCTGGACCTACCTGAGCCCTTCTGGCCTCTGCTGGAGCGAGTCCTGATCCCCAAGAGGTGCCTCCCCAGGTCCTGGGCTCTTGGCTGGCATTAGAGAGAACTGCTACTTTCCTAAATTAAGGTACCATAAAATTCTTCATGAAGTAACCAAAGCCCCGCAAAGCCTCGCCGCACAGCTTAAAAGCTTAATTGAAACCAACACAGAGTGAAGCAAAGCCTCACTGCACAGTGAAAGCTTCATTTGAACGGATGCTATTGCAAAGCAAAGCTTTTCAAGGCCTTGCTGCACTGCTACAAGCTTCATCTAAATGGACACAGAGTGATGCAAATCCCTGCAAAGCCTCACTTCGCAGCTGAAAGTCTCATCGGAACCGACACCAAGCAACACAAAGCCATGCAAAACCTCACCACATACCTGAAAACCTTATTGGAACCAACTCGGAGCGATGCAAAGCCTTGCAAAGCAACGCCACACCAAGGACATCAGATACAATTCTCAGTAGGCCAAACTTGATCCTGTGCCCGACCTGTGCTCCATTGCTATTTGCCTGAATTTGTGACTTTGTTTGGGTCCAGTGTGACCAGATACCTATAATTGGTGCTTTGTGCTTCTTGGCACAATTTATATTAAACCTTTAAAATGCAATACCTTGAGTCCTACTGACTGGTTTCTTGTTGTATTGTTCACGTTTTATTTAATAACTGTAGGAAAGTGCCTCTTTTGACATGGTTACCCCCTACTTTGTTCCTGGTATCTGGTGCAACTTGGACCGAAAGTGTGCTGGGTTCCTGCTAGCTGGGTCTCCAGCACCTACGTTCTTTCCCCTAACTATACCATTGTTCCACAATTAGCACCCCCTTTATGCCCCATGTAAGTCACTTGTAAATGGCACTTCTGGTACCTAGGGCCTTGGACCTAAACAGGGCCCCTAAGGGCTGCAGCACGAATTGTACCACCCTGAGGGGCCCCTCGCCAAGCTCATGCAAACTGCCACCACAGCCTGCGTGCCTTGTTGTGGGGCAAACCAAAGAGTCAACATGGCACACACCCTTTTGTGCCATGCCAGCAAAACACTGCATGTGGTATAGGTAAGTCACCCCTAAAGCAGGCATCACAGGCCTAAGGCAGGGTGTGCTATATCCCATGTGTGGGCATATCTGCATGAGTAGATATGTCCCTGTGATATCCAAGCTGGGCCTTAGATATTACCATTGCGCAGGGAAGCCATAACGAGTACATGGGTTGGCCACCCCTCACTAAGAGTTGCCTAGCTATATGATGGCTTCACTGTACCCCAAGGTGTTTTGTACCAAACACTTTGTCTTAATAAACCGACAATGATGCCAGTGCTGGATATATTGATAAATGCCCCAAGAGGGCACCCTAGAGGTGCCCCCTGAAAACCTACCGACTACTATTGTGTGTCTTGACTAGCCAGTCACCATAGACAGGTTTCTGGCATCATGAGGCGAGACCCTTCACTCTTGGAGGCCAGGAACAAAGCCTGTTCTGGGTGGAGGTGTTCAAGCAGGATGAGCATTCCAGGGCAGGAAGCTCAAAGGCCTTGCTGCCTTTGTTTTCCGACCCCGGTCCTCTCCAGATAGTGGAGGTGCCCACTACCCTGCCCTGACCCCACTTTTTGGTGGCAAGACAGGTGGTAAAATTCATAAGATTAGGGTGTGTGCCTACATTCCGCCAGCACCACACCTAGGGTGGGCCAGCTGTTGCGGACCCCACTTTTCAGAGTCCTCCATGTTGTTTTAAACTGAATTAGCATTCTAGGGTCAGAGTTAGGTAGGTAGTCTATGGGCTACTACCTGTCACTCCCCATAAACATCCCTACATTGGGTCTTTAGGTGGCACCCCTGAACCCAAGAACTCAGATTTAAAGGATCAACAGAAGAAGGACGAAGAAGACTCCCTGCCTGGCAAGAACTGCAGACAAACCTTAAACTTTGGTGCGAAAATCTGCCGTCCTCAGCCTTCACTCGACGATCGTGACAGAGTGACTCATCCTGCAAGTTGGAAAACTACCGAAGCCTTGGGTAGCCTGCTAGCACTTCGAAAATCACCGACAGTATCCCTTGGAGTAAAGGAGCTACTTCCCTGCAGTCCGCAGGCACCGACAAGCTGTTTTTGGTCCACTACCTTGCAGCTCCCTGGCCTGACTGATGCTGCAGATGACCAAGAGAAGGTACTCATGCTCTGGAAGGTCAGATCTGTCTCCCCACTGATTGAGGAGACACCAGGACCAACTGGAGCCGTGCAGCACCAACCCCCCGGGTACTGGACACCCTGCACCAAACACCTACAGTGAGATTCCAGTCCGGATTCTCACTGCACCAGGACCAAGCAGCCATTGAGAAACATCAGCATCACTGAGACCTACTTCGAGAGTGGCCAGCTGCTTTGATTTTGCCCCTGCCAGCTATTGGTCCCTGACCACGAGGCACATCTTTGTGCACCAGACCCAGCTGCCGTCGCCACACTGTACCCAAGGCGTCTGGCCCAGGTCCTGATGAACCGCATGTGCCCTCATGCTCCAAGACCCCTTGCGACCTAAACCCCCATTTGAGAGCCCTCAGATTTGTCCACAAGTCCCCCTATGAAGCCTGTTTTTGGGTGGCCCCTCTTCACCGCATCTCACCGGCACCCTGCTCCTGGTAGAACCCGGACAGTTACAGAAGAACTGTTGTTAGTATTTGGACCTTGGCCCACTACAACTCCGAACCCTGGAGGTGAACCCCTGAAACCGACTGTACCTACCTTTATGCATCTTTGACTTTTACTCACCTAGGATTGTATTCTGTATAAAAGCGCACAGGTTTAAACATTTTACTTACCTTGGAATATTGCTATTGAAAACAGTATACTTACCTTTGAACTTAGTTCTTGGTTTTAAAACATAAATAAAATGAAGTGGTATTTTTCTAATTTGGTCTCTGATTTATTCTTTGAGTGTGTGTCTCATTTTTTGCCTCTGTGACTGCAACAAATGCTTAGCACTACCCTCTGGTAAGCCTAACTGCTCGCCCATACTACCGCACAAAAAAAAGCGTTTGTATTATCTACTTTTGCCTCTATAAACCAATAAGGGACCCACTGGACTCTGCACAGTGTACTTCATTTATGTGCACTATATAGCGAGGCAGGTTCCTACAATAACAGTTACTCAATTTTTTTTAATTGGCCTAGGATTTTCTTGTGTTGTGTTTTTACTTTATTACTGTTTGTGTGCTCTATAAATGCTTAACACAGTGCCTCTAACTGAAGCCTGACTGTTTTTGTGACAAGCTACTAGAGGGTTAAGCACAGGTTAATTTAGTGACTTTTCTGGGTCACCCTGATAAGGATTGTGGTTGTTGCTTGAGTGGGGCTTTCAGCCCCTCAACCATTAACCCAATTTCTTGCATTGTTGTTCAGTGGTGCCACTCAGTGATTTTTTTTAACAGCAAAATCCCATATTAATATGTTTATACCAGATTTAACTTTTAAAAACTTTCCTTGATTGGTTCTTTTGCTTTTTCCAAATTCACTTCCATTCCACCTGACGTTTTGCACCTGTAACTCTGCCTGCTAGTATAGGGTTTGAGCTCAAGAACCTGAGAATCTACACTGTGGCTGAGCTCAAGGGATTCTGCAGGGAAAGTGGGCTTCTAGCAAAGAAAATCCCCAAGAAGCAGGAACTGCAAAAAGCCCTCAGGGCCTGGAAGGGGGTCTGCCAGTTACATTCTGCAGCAAAGGAGCACAAGGAGAATGAGGAGGTGGACTTTGAGGAGGAGCGAGAGGAAGAAATGGAAGGGAGGATGACCACCCCCTGATTGTTGCACTCAAAGGAGAGAGGAGGGACTACAGCAGTGAGGACCCACGCCAGATCCAGACCAGGCACATCTCCCTGGAAGAGCTGGAAGACAGGAATGCAGATAGGGAGCTCAGGTTGCAGATGGTTCTTCTAAAAATGTAAGCAGCCAATGAGGATGCTGCTGCAAAAAGGGCTTTGGAGGAAAAGAGAATGGCTCATGAAGTAAGAATTAAAGAGCTGGACATTAAAGCCAAGCTTCTCTCAGTGTCTGAGTTGTGGAAAGTTTCATAGCAAGAAGCAGCTGAGAGAATTCGACAAATTGACAAAGACATTTTTTTAAACGGTTTTGCAAATAGTAGACAATGGTATGAATATGTTGTCATGACGTATGTTTCAGTAAATAAAATAGTGTCCTGTATACTTGACCTAATACAAGATGACATGAGCATGGCCAGGCTCAATTTAGAGCTATAATTCAATTAAATTGGGCACTACAAACACTGCATCCTGGCCATGTTCTTTGGCAGTTTTGGAACATTACAGAAAGATTTGAGCCATACATTTTGACTTTTACGCAGAGGACCATGGAAAAAGAATTCACTTACACATTATCAAAAATTGAACAATTAGACCAAATACCATTCTCAGTAGCTGACACCAGCTGTAGGTTTGTGCTTCCAGTTACAATGCTTCATATCCATGACTGCCAAATGTTCCTTGGGATTGTACAAAAGAATTTGTAGAATGTAGGATCAATTTCTACATCAGAGGTAGACATTACCATTTGAGTACAAGTGTCTGAATAAGACACAAAGATTTTTGTAAGTGTGTGCAGCTGTAAATACCCTCTTGTGTATTTGCTGCTGTGGGATTCAATATCTCATTGCTAGGATTATTGTGTTTTCTTTCAGGGACAGTGAGTATTGTAACATTTCATACATTGTTGACAAATGGGTAATATCTGCTTTCAGCAAATTCTAATTGTGAGTGAGGGGGGAACCTTTTTTAACAGTATCAAAGGTGATAAAATGCTGTGGAATAACCTTCTATCCCCTGCCTAGTATCATCATTGAAGATGTCCCTTGACCCAGAACACGAACCCAAAACATACATTTTGTCGAGCTTGTGGCTGTTCTGCTCCAGAAGGACATGGGGGCTTATTTACAAGCCCCTTGCGCCACCCTTACGTCACTTTTCCCATGTTAAAAATGACGCAAAAGTGGCGCAAGGGGCTTGTAAATCTGCCCCATGGTTTTTAACATCAACGGCAGAGACCTTTGATTTGCAAACCGCTTGCACCTCTTCAGAGATACAAATGCTGCTCAGGCCACAATATCCAACACACTTTGCTGACATGGTTCACCAAAATGGCCACAGTACAAATGGTGCTTTGTATTTTTTCAAGAGTACCGATTTTGGTCAAGTGACTGGATTTAAGACTGTGTTGGGAATAATACCCTAATTTTTTCATTCTTTATTCCTCAGTATTTTTTGAGAATTTTCAATAATTCTGCTGATCATTGACTGCGGGGTGCCATGATCTTCTTCATTTTCAATGGATGCCATGTCAAAAAGCAAAATGGGAATGAAGTACCAGCAGGAACAGCTGTGCTGAGACCAGCAAACTACTTGGGCAGTGAATACCTCACTGAGATCAGTGAAGAATGGCTGTTGTCATTTAGAAAAGTGGGCCTTCATTGAGTGAGATGAGTGATTTGCTGCATGGACTATTTCATTGAAATATGTCTGGAACTACATCTGGAACAACTACCTAAGGATTGCATAGGTGTAGAAAATCTTGTGTGACCGTTGAGGCTACATCAGAAGTTTTTTTTTTTAGAACAAATTGTATTGGTTTTAAATTATGAGCATAGCCCGGCGGGCCAATATATAAAAGATAAGAAATATAAGAATCAAAAGGCATAAACAAAAGCAAATACCTACTCACTTAGCCCCTCCCCACTCCCAGCTACGTTATAGCACTAAGATATATAACAAGTCTAATAATCTGATCCCTTGTTCTGCACCTTTCCAACCCCCTCTCATCCTATGAACATTCGAATTTCATCATTCACCAGTTGTCACAGAGAACGAACAGATTCCAAATCAATGCCTCTATAATCCACCCACACCTGCCATATCTTGTTGTGTTTCTGCAGACAACCCCTTGCCTTGTACAAGGGACATCAGGCAGGGCTACAATGTACAGGTCAGTTCATGGTGGAGCTGAAGGTAGCAATGAAACTGACTATTATGGAGCTGATACTCCACCTGCAGGGTGTGAAAATAATTAAGAACTGATCCCTATGAGGTCCCACTTCCAAAAGCCTCCCAATGCAGCCACCTGCTAAAGCAGGCGGCCCCACCAGAGCGCTGTCCACCATCCCATCTGATGAAGAGAATGTCTCCACTGATTAAGGACCACCCTAGTCACGCGATGAAGACCATAAACACATCTCCCATGGTATAGATATAAAACAAGAGGGATGTCCCCCACTGCCCACTTCTCAGGTGCTAAGGCGGGGTCGCGCTCGGTGATCGTACCGCCAGTCATTGATGATCAACAAATGCAAAGCACTGTAATATGACTCAATAGCCGCCGCAGTGATACCCCCACCATAGGTTGATTGTTGGAAGCTTTTACTGAGGGCAATATGGGGGTTTCACCCTCCCAAAATAATCAGTTAAGAATTGAATTCAGTTTTTGGAACCATTATGTAAAATTCTGTAGCTGGTACAGAAATCAGGGCAAGACACCATTTTAAAAATTACATACCTACCAGTCAGGGACTGTTGAGTAGTCCCTTTAAATCTATATAGGGTCTGCATGTTTAGACAACATAAACTAAGGGATTGGTGTCCAGACTGATTCCAGACACCCCCAGAGGATATGTTTGCCTTTAGACAAGCTAGTTCACAGTGCCCTCTGACCTTACAAAGTAACGAATAGTTTCTGGCAACTATTGAACATGACAACCCTTGATCCTTCAGGGATCGTGGAAACAGTGTACTACTTTTCGCTCAGTCACTCGTGCTCACTTGGTCTCAAAGAAATACACATAATAAGCGATGGGGCTGTTTTCAATAAGCATTTATTGAACCAGCGTCATTCCAGTATAAAATATGTGTGCTGTGACAACCATTAGACAGGAACAGATATATACGATTACAAGCACCAACAGAGTAATTAAAAGGTAAATTTCTACCATGATGCTAAAACAGGGAATATATTCATGAATATACATACATGGCAGTAACCATGCGTACACCTAAGATGCTAACCCTATCTAAGTGTACCTAAATGTACCTAGCATGTATGTAGGGTGTAAAGCCAAGAATCCCCTAGGGGAGAGCCAATCCCATTACCTGATAGGAGAGAACGAAGGAACCTGTCTTGGTCTCGAGTTGGACATCCCGCAAGGGAAGTCAGACCACTGCGTGCTGGAGTTTCTGCGTGCAGGAATCTCAGCGTCTTGTGTCGGCATGGAAGTTTCTCCTCTGGCTGCCCAGTGAAGATGTTCTTCTTTTATACCCGAGAGATACACTCAGGGGTTCTACCCAAATGTGTAATGGTACTTTGGGCCTGTCGTCCAAGGATGACGATAGTAGTGACGTTTGCACAGAGTTATAATACAGAAGATGGTAACCTGCAGGCAGGAGATTAAGATGTTATACTAAGAATCCTCATGCATAATAAATGAGGCTAGTCTTCGAAGAAAACCACAGTTTCGGCATGAAGGCTGTGAAGAATTCACTGGGGAATCTGTTGGGTTCCGGGGCTTTCTCAGGTAGGCTGCTGAAAGCTCCTCCCCGGTGAGCGCACCCTCCAACAGGTCACAATCTACAGACTACAATCTACAGACTACAATCTACAGACTACAATCTACAGACGAATGGGTTTAATGGGGAAGGGCATTAACAAACTCTACTATCTCTTCCTGTGATAAGACCTCTCTATGAGTGTCCACAGCTTCAAAATGAGTGGCAAAACTACAAGCCACCTCCCTTGGATCAGAGAGTTATGTGCCTGATGGGTCCTGAATGAGAGGGATGGAGGAAGAATAGTGAACACTCTGGAATAATCTCTATAGCATTTTACTCGACGTGTCCCCCCATTGATATATGCAGATCTGGCTGCCTGCCAGGACTGTGTGGCCTCTCCCAGCAGAGGTTACTGGTGTTGTTGTGCTAGGCCTAGGTGTCTATGAACCATGTGCCCATCTTCCCAGAAAATCTGTGCATCCAAATCTGCCGTCTTTGATTCAAGATCCGCCAAATCGAGCATCCGACGTCGGATGCAGGTAGACCAAGGGGGCTCGGCGGTGTTGATTCTGCTCGACTTATCGGCAGCATTCAACACCGTCTCCCCAGTGCGCATGGTCCAACGCATGCGAGAAGTGGGGGTCACGGGAAAAGCCTTGCAGCTTCTCCAGTCCTTTCTAACAGATAGAAGGCACACAGTTAGTTGTAGATGCTTCAGAACAAAAGCTTTTGCTCTCCCATGTGGGGTACCTCAGAGCTCTTCGCTCAGCCCTACTCTTTTTAACCTATATGTGACCCCTCTGGCCAAACTGGTGAGATCCTATGGATTTCAGGTGCTCTCCTACGCGGAAGACACACAAATCATTGTTTCTATCACCAACGACCTGCATCTAGTTGCAGAAAAGTTCAATACATGTATGTCAAACATCATTTGTTGGATGAAGGGCAATTCTCTAAAGATTAATACAGACAAGACCGAGGTATTAGTTTTTGGACCACAGAATTCCATCTGGTCTAAGGCCTGGTGGCCAACAGCTCCGGTAAAAACAGCTAAAAACTGGGGGTAATCTTTGATGAGGGTCTGACTTTTGATGCCCAAGTCAATTGTACAGTTGGCACATGCTCCTATATTTTAGGAACCCTAAGAAAGGCGCTTCCACTCATTCCCTCGGAACTACATCAGCCCACTATTATCGCTCTGATTACCTCTCGTCTCGACTACTGCAACGCCCTATACCTTAATATCACTGCTGCATCTCTGAACAAGCTCCAGGTGGTACAGAACGCAGCAGCAAGACTGATTTTAAACATTCCCAAACATCAGTCTGTTAGAGAAGGAATCCGTTCCTTACATTGGCTCCCTATCAGGGAGCGTATTTCATTCAAGGTCCTAAGTACAGTATATAAGGCCATGCATAGCAATGGCCTGCCCCAACTCAAATCCTTGTTTCAACGGTATACTCTAGGGAGGACTTTGAGGTCATCCATACAGTACAAACTGGTCTTGCCCAGATTTCGCAGATCTAGATGGGGCGGCCGCTCCTTTCGGTGGCCGCTGCCAAGCTCTGGAACTCACTCCCCCCAGCCATTGCCAATGCAAGCTTTCTTCCTACTTTCAGGAAACTCCTGAAAACATGGTTTTATCCAAAAATATCCAAACCGTGGTACAACGACAATCTAAACACGGAACGCCGCAAACTCAGGGCAGCTGAACATACCTGGAAATCCAATCCCTCCTTGGACCAACTAAAACTCCTTAGAGAGACTAGGAGCTTCTACAACAAACAAATCAAGAGCGCTAAAGCTGACTATTTCAGACACCAACTCGATCAAGCTGCTAACCGACCCAAGAAACTTTTCGAACTGGTCAAACAGCAATCAGTGGTAGGTCCAAAACACTCTGACTCTGGAGTCTGGAGGCAGCCCACCCTCATACGACGAACTTGCTGCTTTCTTCACAGAGAAATCAAGACTCATCACCATTGAGCTTGCCTCTAAGAAGGCTCTCCTGCCACCCTCTGTGTCTGTACCACCCTTTGACCCCTTAGAAAAGTGCAAATCTATCAGCCTGAACACTAAGAACAATGCATCATTGGGCACCTTTACCCCATTCAGTGAAAAAGACATCAACAAGATTCTTCAGAATATCAACCCATCTAACCACTTCAGTGACCCGTTGCCCCCGGCCATCTTCAAAGAAATCAAATATGTTCTCATCCCCACCTGGACAAGGATTGTAAGTGCTTCTCTATCACAAGGCACGATCCCTGACTGTCTAAAAGCAGCTCAGGTGTCACCTATTCTAAAAAAAAACAATGCAGATAAAGCTGACCTCAATAATTTCCGCCCTATCTCCAACATCCCCACCCTAGCCAAACTCCTAGAAAAAGGCATACAATCCCAACTTTGTGCTCACATAGAGAACTTCCAACTCCTAGACCAGCATCAATCTGGTTTTAGGAAGGGGCACAGTACTGAATCGGCTCTCACGCACTTTATGGATGACATTTTAAAAATGCTTGACCAAAATGATTCCTGCCTCTTAATCCTCCTTGACCTTTCCTCCGCATTCGACATGGTTAATCATGACAACCTCCTATCCATTCTGAAGAACAGGATGGGCTTCTCGGGTTGGGTGTTACAATGGTTCTCGTCCTTCCTCCACCACAGATCACAAAGAGTCAGGGAAACCACTCCCTCTCCAAGCCATCTCCAGTACTCATGGGTGTCCCCCAAGGGTCAGCCCTTTCTCCTATCCTCTTCAACCTCTTCTTGGAACCATTAGCAAATTCACTAAATTCCACGAACATTCTCTTTCATATGTATGCGGACGATACGCAACTTTACTTGAAAATCTCATCCCCGGAAAACATCATCTCACTCAACACTACCCTATTGTTTACTCAAAATTGGTTAACTGAGAACCATCTCCTGCTCAACACCTCCAAAACTGAATTCCTTCACATCTCTCCTCCGAACCACATCCCCAAGCCAGACCTGTAGCTGCACCACCTCACTGCTTTCAACTGCACCCCTCTCATTTCTTCCTTCACCCTACACAGCCTTTCTTTAAGTGGGTTTACTATTTTACTAACAACAGCAGATAATTTATCCCAAAAAGGTGCCCAAATGTGTGAGTCCATTTGATTGTGATCTTCAGAGCCTTCTCCCAATAGTAGAAGATCGTCTGGAGTTCGGGGGTGATCGGAGACTTTCTCTTCCATTTGGCAGCAGGTTTTTGGGCTCTAGTCTGAGCTCTTTCTACCCTTGTAGATGTTACTTCCGGGGTGGTGTGTAACGATCCCTGTTCACATTCAGCTGTCTTAGGAATCTGATCACTGTGGGCACTATCGCCCCTTGCTTGGTCGACTTGGTCTATTTGTTCGTTGACCATACCCTCGCCAGTAATTGTAGTGTTTATGCTTGTAGCACACCCCCTGTCAACAGACCCTCCATCTCGGCCCAATGAGGTGATCGACAGGTGCCGCTCTGCCACGTTAATTTCTTTTGTTAGAACTCCTACAGCGCGTGCCAAATAACTATCAATGGTGGTGGGCCACTTGGGTGTACTTAATGAGTCAGTTGCTGTTTGCTTAGTAGCCCCCATCTTTTTCCTGCCCATCTTTTAAACACGTGTGCCCCAATGTTGTATTCCGCTTTAGGTGTCCGTATATAGGTTTTCCTGAAACATGTCCTTATATAGGCACAATTCGCATTGCCCTTATATAGGCATAGAATCCCAGTCCTTATTTAGGCATTAGCCATGCACTCCAAATACAGGCATGGTCACCGACATCCGTCCACCCTAACGTCACAACGAGTTCTTAGAAACCAGACCCTTAAGCTCTTGGGAGTTCCCCCAGCACAGGATTATTGATTTCTCCAAGAACTCATCTATTATGCATGAACCGCTATACCTTAAGGGTTCATTCCTGACGTCTTCCTCTGTCCGACTTCACGTCAATGCTAACATTCCAAAGTACCTACCAGGTATAAATATACCTTCTCTTGCCCAAGCAAGATAGAGGAGACCTCAACTTCAGAGGAGTCCTTATCCCGGCCTGACGCAGTGAGAAGACGCTGTCATCCCTGCTCGCAGAGAATCCAGCTTCCAGTGATCTGACTCCCTTCGCGGGGTGTTAGAGTTCGAGTCCGGAAAGAGATTCCCACCTCTCTCATTCTCAAGGTATGGAGCTGACTAGAACCTAGAGGGACTCTTGGCACACTAGACTTAACATACTCTTAGTATACCATACTAGAGAATACTTCGCCTACTTCTTACCTTGCCCTACACCTAGACTAGGTTAGGTACATTGGGGTAGAACTAGCTTAGAGACGCATCATATGAGTACTCGCATTTTTAGCTCATGTTATTTATGTATGTGAATATATGCTAAAAGATAATGCTAGTGCAGTATTATTTATTTCTACTGCTTACGCTGTATATTATATATCTTGCATACTGTCTTGTGATCATAACAGCACATATCTCTTACACGAGAAACAAGACTGTTCAATAAAACCTTTTATTGAAACGCCCGTCTATTCTTTCTGTGTAACTTTGAGGAAACTAAG
Organism: Calotriton arnoldi; assembly: GCA_963921515.1. NCBI lineage: Eukaryota > Metazoa > Chordata > Amphibia > Caudata > Salamandridae > Calotriton > Calotriton arnoldi. The sequence goes on from CAWUFW010008670.1 coordinate 751,118, forward strand.
CATACACGATTAGCTGAGTGAAACTGTTATCTATTGTTTCCACGATTCTGAGACGTGTTCCGATTCTAAAGGGAAACAAAGTAGTCATGTTTATGCGGTTGCCAGAAACTACTCCCTTCTTGTTTTCAAGGAGTTTCTAGTGGCCTCTGAGCTAGCTGGCACAAAGTAATTAAGTTTAATATACTCATAGGGACATACCGACCTCAGTCCTATGTCAAGCCTATAGGGTATATTATTCCAATGCGCAGAGCCTATTAGGGAAATAGGAGCTACACTACATGGCGCCCAACCATTTGGTAAGGCAGTAATTTAACGCTAGATACTGAGTAACTCAGTCGTGCTTTTCTCTCAGAGACCCCTACTCACATACTCCATAAGATGTCTGGAGTGGGTAGGGTTAAATATCCGCCAAAGCTAAATAGGACAAAAACCCTATATATTAGCTATTTTGGTTTGTTCAACGTTGAAGGATACAGTGTTCCAAAATATTGTGCACCTTATCTTTTGTTTCCTTGAAACTTGTTCTACATTTTTCAAAAAACAAAATGTCCACACGCGGGGACAATGACACCGAGAACGGTGTAGCTGCGGCTCAACCAGTCGTAACAGCTTTTAACTTAACCGGTTTAAATGAAACCGAGGAGGGTGTTATAGACATCGCTCCAAACTTAAGGAGAGCCATCACTCTAAAACTTATAAAACATGGCCTACCACCAAGAGGGGGTAGAGCAGTTTTCGTGATAGAGGCACACGAATCCTTTCAGACAGAGGTATTCTATTCATGGATAGCATTCCCAGAATCAAATCCAGTAACAAAACTGTTTCACTTCTACAAAGAAGATGAACCACCAGAGGAATATATTCCTTTCGAGGATATTGAAATTCCACTAACATACCAGGAGCATCAGCTCTGGTTTAAAGGCGCACTAAAACATCACAAAAACATTACCAGGCTCGGTACACTAGGTAGACCAGGAGCAACATGGCCGATTCTAGCCGGCTACTTTCCTCATCCTGACATTGAAGAGATGTCAGACGAGGAATTACTTACTCAACTTACATAGTTAATAAACATTTACAGACAATTGGTCCAATATGTGATGCAGACTTTCACAGTCCAACCACCATTGACCATTCCAAATCAAACCCCTCAACAGGGGAATACACTAAAAGTTACACCACAGACTTTATATGCAGTCATGGGTAAAATGCCCACAAAACGTGAGCAAATTCCATTCTGGATAGCTCAAAAAATTACTCAAATTGAAGCAGTATTTCCTAATACTAGCCCTTATGAGAAACACAGAATCCTAACAATCTGTTTACCAATGGGATCACACCACAACTGGAAGACTGCACCACTTGGGGCTCAGTCTTTGCTGCCATCTATACTAAAACACATGGTGTTCCATCAATTGCAGTAATACCAGATGTCCTGAAACAATTTCAAAACGAATACGGGGCAGAGCCTGCTCTAAATTTAGGTATGAAATTACTGAAAAATTTCGACCAGGTCTCAACAATAATATTATCTAATATTAAAGGGAGGCAGCATCAGTGGCGATCCGCCAACGATTAAGGGAATTTGATGTAACAGAACATCAAACAGAACTACCCAGAATAATTGAACAATCATATGCAGAATTAGGCAGAGATAGTTTAGGTGGAAGACCATTGAAGCCAAAACTGAGAATCCTGAAAAGGACTCTATTAAACAAACTCCTACATCTTCTAAAAAGAAGTGGGAAACTAATAAACAAAATTCTAACGAGAAACGTTCTCAATCCCGAGGTAGGTCTCCTCAAAAGGAGCACTCTGAAAGGAGGTATAACCTCAGGAATAGGGATAATTTAAGAAAACCTGACAGGTATCAAGATACTGATACACATTCCTCTCATACCTTTCAGAATTCGTCACAGAAATCGGAAAGAAGAGGATGGTCAGAACATAGAGAAGAACGCGTGAAATCCAAAGACGACAAACACGTTCAGAAAAATAAATCAAAACCTCAATTCTCAAAAAAGAAGATAGCAGGTCTGAAGATCAGACATGCCGAGGATACTGAGAACACAACTCAAGAACGGAAAATGGGCTCAGACAATGCTGGACAGTGCAGCAGAAGTCACAATAGCTCACCAGAACCTGAAGGAACTTCTGGAGATAGTGGACTTGAATGAGTACATCACAGTAGAGACTGTAGACACCAGGGTTAGTACTCCACAAAATGTATATGAAATAACACTCCGAATGGAGGGAGACATACCAAGAAAGGTGAAAACACTCTTTTGGGAGAAACTTTCAAGGGGTTATGATATACTTCTAGCAGAAAAAGACTGGCAACCACAATTTGTCAGGGAGTGCCCACATGGCGAGGACATTATTATGCCTGCCTTCTCCAACCATATTCCAATTTACCTAAAATATACTTCTGCCAGGAAATGGGCAGTGGCCCAGGCCCCAGCATTATATAAAAATCATGTAGGATGGGATAAGGACTCACCTCACCATAAAATACAGTTAAAAAATGAACCTACTGCACAAAGGCAGTACCCAATAAAGCAAGAAGCTAAAAAGCAGGTCAGGGAGATCTTAGATCAACTTAAATACCAAGGGGTGATTGAAACATGCACTGCCTCAATGAACAATCCTTTGTTTCCTGTATCCAAACCAGACCATACATATCGTCTAGTTTTGGATTACAGACACTTAAACACTTGTTCTAAAACATTTGCAGTGCAAAATGCACATAGTACAGCATTAATGAATAACATTGTGCGCAAAAAATATAAAACCACATTAGACATCTCAAATGGTTTCTTTTTTTCAAAACATAGCACCTGAAAGCAGGTACTTAACAGCTTTCTCAATAATGGGGACCCAGCGTCAATTTTGTCGACTCCCACAAGGGTTCAAGAACAGCCCGGGTTATTCTCAGCGAGGGTAACAGAGTTACTACAAATTTATGATAATGAGGCATTGTCATATGTCGATGACATCTATCTGACAGACGATGACCTAGATAGGCACTTGAACAGGGTGAGTACCATTATATTGGGCTTCGTCTCTGAGGGCTGTAAATTCAACTTTAAAAAATCCAGAATTGCCCATCTCAATGTCCTTTTTCTAGGATATGAGCTTTCAAGTGAAGGCAAGAGCTTGGCAGCTAACTTTTTAGAAAAGTGTGCGCTGCTCCAACCTCCAAAAATGCTGAAAAATTTACAATCCATCCTGGGTTTCCTAAATTTTGGAAGAACGTACATTCTAAATTACGCAGAAAAGGGTTAAACCTCTCTATGCATTAATCAAACCTGATTTTTCAATCAAAAATTGGACACAAGAACACACAGAAATCTTGCGTTCACTCCAAGCTAACATGTTAGCAACAAATCACTTACAAACACGCGTAAGTCAACGCAACTTAGTGATCCGAATAATTTCGGGTCAATGCGGATTCACCTATTTAACATTTAATGAGGGTGAAAAGGTACCAATAGCATACAAATCTCATTTGTATACACAAGCAGAAATGTGCTTCACTTCAACAGAAAAAATGCTGACAGCAGTTCAAACCGCTGTAGCAAAAGAAAGAGCCCTAGCTCAAGGGAAACGCATTATTGTCGTAACCCCAGTACCAGCTTTAGAGGCAGTTACTAAAGCGAGCATTCCAAATGCTAAAGCATTACATCCTAGATGGATACAATGGGTTAATTCTCTTGCTGCAACAGATGTTGAATATGTTTTTGATCCTGATTTAAAAACACAAACATTCCTCCAATATGAACATGAATGTCCTATGCCTACTGAAATTCTGCCTCTCGATCAGTACAAATTCATAATTTACACTGACGGATCTTCACAACCCGCTACAGGGAGTAAGCAAGCTTACATGCAGCATGCGCAATCGTTAAAGGTCGCATGCAAGATGGTAACTTCAGACCAATGGTCACTAAAACTCAATCGCTAGGAGATTGTACAGCTCAGCGAGCTGAACTACAAGCATTCAAACTGGCACTTGAAAGTACAGATCGCAAATTCCCCACACTGATAGTGTGCGATTCCTTTTACTGTGTTCAGTCGTATAATGAATATATACAAAATTGGCTTGAAAATGGGTTCAAAGATGCAAAAGGTGGCACAATAAAGCATAAAACGCTTTGGGAACAAGTAGTTCAGTTAAAAAACGAACTACCAAAGGCTCACGTGATACATACACTGAGTCCTCAACGTAATGGCATTCACGTTGCAGGGAATTCATTGGCTGACGAAGCCGCAAAGGGGCTGTTCACACGGCTTCCGTAGCTGCGATCACTCATTCAAAAACGAGAATAGACAGTGAGATATTGTTGGCTGTCAATGCTACAAGCAAAGGCAGTGGTGCAGCGTTACCAAAAAGTTTCCAGTCAAGTACTCTTATGTAATTGATGCGAACAACGTTCCTTTTGCTCGAATCCCTGGAGTGGGGGATAGGGTAATTCCAAACAAGGAACGAAGATTAGGACTAATCCTAGCAGCACATGAAGGGATAGCCTCTGCCCATGCAGGTGTTTCTGCAACAGTATCTTTACTTAAACAAAGATATTGGTGACCTGACATTAGGAAACAGACGAAGAACTATGTTTTAGAATGTGAAATATGCCAACAGATGAAAGTCTCCACAGTGAAACGTCCTGCGCAGACACCCCTGTTAATTTCAGACAAACCATTAGCTTGTGTTTACCTGGACCACTGCGGGTGGGTAAAACATCTTTATGGGGTCCAACGCTCATTAAATAATTTGCCAAGAAGTTCTCTAGGGGGGTTCACTCCATATGAGGTCCTATTTGGGACAAGAATGTGGGTTCCTGATCTCGAATGTAAAGGCACAGTGGTGGAAAATAAACCCTTTGATATCAAAGATCGTTTGGCTGTTTTACAGGATCTAAATGAACTAAGATCGAAACAAAGCAACGTATTCCTGAAGCCAACCACCACTGGGGAAAAACAGGCAGTCCCAGCAAGGCCTGTCTGGATCCCAAAATTTGGGGATCTAGTCAGAGAGAAAATTGCGGACAAGAAGGAATTTGGACCTTCTTACAGACAACCAGTACCTGTCCTAGCCGCCCATGGAACAAGAACAGTACTTCTGCCGCCCCTTGTTGGAAAAAAGGAGAAAAGATTTGTGTCAATCGACCTCATCAAACCACAGTATGTGGCCAATACTAAATAGTAGGCCTCGTGGACTCCAACCTAGTAGCAGACGCACTCCTCTCGCTACTATCCAAGAGGTTCAGACTGAAAGACTGATAACCATCGAGAATTCAGCAGTAACAGATGAAGGACTAAGCAACAATGCTATGGAACTCATCCCTCTTGAAACTCAAGTAACAGTTCGTCCAAATTCACCTGTCTACACCAATGTAACAAGTGATCAACTGGTTCCAGCGATTTCGACAAATCCTGATGCAATTCCAACAATTGACAGAACTGCTTCTGGCTATTTCATTAACTTTGATACGTTTTCTGAGGATCCGAGTGAGCCTGAAACGGCGCCAGCATCAAAAACTTTCAAACAGCAAGTACAAGACTTTTTTCGTTTTCTGAAAAAGACTTATCTGGTTTCACCATGGATTGAACTATGGATTATTTCTGGAATATTTTTCTTTCTCATTGGCTAGCTTTGGTTATGACTATCAGCGTGCTTATAAATGGCAGATACATCCTTTTGGATATTGAAAGTAAAAATGTAAACAAAACAGGACCTAAAATTATTTTAACAAATACAAAACAGATTTACTCTGCAGCATTTATTGCCCAACTGTCTAGACATGGATTTGATTTGTGGAAAGACACAATAGACACAAAATCTGTCTGGGGTTCTAAAGATTGGCAAGTGCAGGGGATAGAAGCTTTGTTTAGAGCATGTATCATCCCTCAGCAAATAATGTTTTTGAATGACACTGTGCAACAAACGTCTTGCCTTGGTTTAGCCAAAATCAAAGACATGAAAACACCTTCTGTACCAACACCTGCCAGTAATAACAATACACAGGCAGCGGTTACAGTTGACTCAATACTACAAATCAACAGAACAAATCCTGATTGGAGAAAATGGTTGATCTGGCCCACAGTCACAAACATCTGTCAAGAAAGATTCCTGAATAAAACACAGGGCTTTACTATTCATAGGCCAGACCCACGATACGTCCAAAGACAACATACGGGGGTTGTAACAACATACAGTATAGGAAAATTGTGCCTCGACTGGCTACAAAAATCTACACTTGAGGAAAACCGCGTCAAAAACGTTTCATATATGTTGGCATCTATGCTGCTTATAATGAAGTATGGAAGGTTTCACAGGTAGAGGCCGCAGAACGAATACGTGAACTTGATCGTATTAACTTAGAGAAAACTCTCTCTGTGGTCGACAATGTGTTAACAACTTTGTCATCCAGAATTTATTCATTGGACAACATTGTATCCTCTGCTATTGACATACTGGAACAAGATTTAGCCATGTTACAACAAGGCCAATCTCAGTTACGTTCTATTATGTTATTAGGCTGGACGCTGCAATCTTTGCGTGCAGGCTATGTGCCTTGGCGTTTTATCAACACGTCGGCTCTGTTTGCAGAATACAATCTGACTGATAAACAGATCGAACTGGCACAAAGGGGAGCAAAGTATACAGTGCTGAGCATTGAAAAACTGGAGAAATTACCATTCACTGTGGCAGAAAAACCAGCTACAGAATGGCTTATTCATGGCAAAATCACTCTGTCACTACTTTTCAGTTTCAGTATTGCCTCAAACAAATGCAAGCGGGCAGATATGAAAGGTTGGGTAAAGAATACATTAAGACATCCTGGGATTTACCTTACGAATACAGATGTTGGAGTGGGGATCGTGAAGTGTTTCTTAGTGGTACACAATGTGAAAATGCACTAAGCGGTTCACTCATATGTCAAGACATTTCTTTACACGGGGCTTGTAATGGTTCTGTGGCAAATTTGTCCTGCCACCAGCAAGGTACACCAGCTGCTGTGATTAATCCAACATTTGGCCAATTTTCTAATGGGAGTTTCCTCATGTTGAATGATCAGAGTTGCTGTGGCATGTTGCCAGGCATCCCATATCTAGTAACGGTAGACTCCAGGGTCACTTGCTGTATGCAAGTATTGTTCCCCCCAATAGACACAGTCAGGGAGTCGCCTTTATGGCCTTCATTGAATGTTTCTTTTATACGATTTGATACTTTAAGCAGAATGAAAGCCATGCTTATACAACAAACTGTGCCTCTGACCTCGGCCAAAGAAATCTATGATTTACAAATTGCAAGGACTTCGGCTGAGATACAGGCTTTAATTTGTACAAACTGCCCTATACATTTCGTAGAAATGATGGGACGTATCTTTAACATGTCTGATACGAGCGGAATTGTACAAGTATTTAAGACCATCTGTTCAGGACTATTAGCACCTTTCCAGGCAGTCCTCGGAATCATCCCAAACTTCGCACATTCTGTGTTTGGTGGTGTGCCATTAATTCTAGCACTTGTTGCAGGAATCCTATTTCTATTCCTACTATTACGCTATGGCAAGCCTATTCGCCGACATCACTCCGAGCAATGTGGAGAAAGCTCTCCTAGAACGGAAGTGCCGTGAGCACATGGTACAACTTTTGGGCATACCTCGTCTACGGGAACTTAATACAACATGGTTTCTGTCATTCAGACCAATCTGGCAAGATTGCATCTTACCTGTTCTACGCTGCCTGCTTTGCGGTGAAGAATGCGTGCTAGACACCTGTCTAACACTCCCATCAGTCATGCCAATGGATATCGATACTCTGCTGGACCCGACAACGGCCCATGCTCTGTGTTGTCCCCAGAGGCTACCAATCCTGATGACGGCATTCATTGAGATCTCACAGACGCTTCCGGCTGCTGCTGAGGTACGAGATGGATCAACAGGCACACAGGTAACAACGGACGCGAACATTGCTGCGGCATCTTATGCTGAGGGCGATGCTTCACATCTCTGTGCAGTTAATCTCCTACACAAGGTGTTCCAAATGTCACCAACATCGGTTGACGATATTTTGTCTACGGAAATAGATGATTTCATGTTTACACCAGACCCATACACTGACTTTGATTCTGCTCACAGTGTACCAGGGACGCAATGAATTTGGCCTTCATATTTTCAAAACTTGGAACTCTTCCCAAAATTGAACTTTTCTTTTTAAAAAAAATTTTTTTGCAACTACATGGCAAATCAATCTGCTTACAGTAGAACTATTCTTATAAAACGGACTTCTGTGAAAAACTTCCAGGGACACATTGTCACCTTATTTGTCTAAAATTTCATTTACTTCCATGATATGAAATGGCTTTGATTTTGAAATTCTTATCAATCATTTCGTCATATGTATATATTACTGTTTATTCATTCATGTTGCATTTATTTCCAATATATGCTTAGAATGAAAACAATGCTTTAAAATGTACAGTACCTATTGCATTCAACAGTTTATTTTTAAACTTCTTTTAATATGCTTTTAGAAATGTTTTTAGCAATCTGTGGTACTTAATTTCATGTTTAGCATTTAGTATTATCGTTCATTCGAAAGTGGAGTGGGTGTTGTATTCCGCTTTAGGTGTCCGTCTATAGGTTTTCCTGAAACATGTCCTTATATAGGCACAATTCGCATTGCCCTTATATAGGCATAGAATCCCAGTCCATATTTAGGCATTAGCCGTGCACTCCAAATACAGGCATGGTCACCGACATCCGTCCACCCTAACGTCACAACGAGTTCTTAGAAACCAGACCCTTAAGCTCTTGGGAGTTCCCCTAGCACAGGATTATTGATTTCTCCAAGAACTCATCTATTATGCATGAACCGCTATACCTTAAGGGTTCATTCCTGACGTCTTCCTCTGTCCGACTTCACGTCAGTGCTAACATTCCAAAGTACCTACCAGGTATAAATATACTTTCCCTTGCCCAAGCAAGATAGAGGAGACCTCGACTTCAGAGGAGCCCGTATCCTGGCCTGACGCACTGAGAAGACGATGTCATCCCTGCTCGCAGAGAATCCAGCTTCCAGTGATCTGACTCCCTTCGTGGGGTGTTGGAGTTCGAGTCCGGAAAGAGATTCCCACCTCTCTCATTCTCAAGGTATGGAGCTGACTAGAACCTATAGGGACTCTTGGCACACTAGACTTAACATACTCTTAGTATACCATACTAGAGAATACTTCGCCTACTTCTTACCTTGCCCCACACCTAGACTAGGTTAGGTACATTGGGGTAGAACTAGCTTAGAGACGCATCATATGAGTACTCGCATTTTTAGCTCATGTTATTTATGTATGTGAATATATGCTAAAAGATAATGCTAGCGCAGTATTATTTATTTCTACTGCTTACGCTGTACATTATATATCTTGCATACTGTCTTGTGATCATAACAGCACATATCTCTTACACGAGAAACAAGACTGTTCAATAAAACCTTTTATTGAAACGCCCGTCTATTCTTTCTGTGTAACTTTGAGGAAACTAAGCATGCATGATTAGCTGAGTGAAACTGTTATCTATTGTTTCCACGATTCTGAGACGTGTTCCGATTCTAAAGGGAAACAAAGTAGTCATGTTTATGCGGTTGCCAGAAACTACTCCCTTCTTGTTTTCAAGGAGTTTCTAGTGGCCTCTGAGCTAGCTGGCACAAAGTAATTAAGTTTAATATACTCGATAGGGACATACTGACCTCAGTCCTATGTCAAGCCTATAGGGTATATTATTCCAATGCGCAGAGCCTATTAGGGAAATAGGAACTACACTACACCAACTGGGTCAGCAAGTATGTATAATTCAAGCTTGCTCTCCTTTGCGGCTTTGTTGTTTCAAGGACACAAACACAACAGGGTCATATAGGGGCTCTATGATAAATCCTAGGACTAGGCAAGTAATGTATGTTCTACTCACAGTTTGATGGTATAGCCTGCTGGGTATCCACTTTACATATCACGGACGAGGACCAAAAGCCAAGGGGGGTGGCCCTGCCCTGCCTCTTCCTGGCGATGACGGGCGCAGGACGGGCCCGTCCTTGGCCCGGGCGGGTCCCGCGAGGCGGGAGCCGTGAGTTGCTTTATGTGCTTCCGGGCGAGAAGAATGATGCCTCCTGGCGCAAGAGCAGGGCAGTCTGGGGGCTGGAGTCCCCCCTGGTGCAGCTGATGCCGGTTGCCGGTTGCGGTGCGCGGTTCCCAAAGAAGCGGGAGCCGCAAGTTGCTTTTTGCGCCTCCGGGCGCGAAGAATGACGCCTCCTGGTGCGAGAGCGGGGCAGTCTGGGGGCTGGAGTCCCCCCTGGTGCAGCAGATGCCGGTTGCCGGTTGCGGTGCGCGGTTTCCCTCTCATCATAGACTCAGCTAAATCTCTAGGAATCACCCTGGACAAGCACCTGAATATGAAAAATCACATCAGCAATGTGTGTAAGGGTGCTAATCTTTTGATGAGGACACTTAGAAAAATCAAACCATTCCTTCCACAATCTGACTTCAAGCAGGTGGTCCAAGCGCTTGTCTTGCCGAGACTAGACTATGGCAGCGCTACGCTCTGTGGCCTTCCCAAATACACCCTGGCCCCACTAAGGGCATCACTGAACGCTGCAGCTAGACTGGTTACAGGCACCAAACGAAATGAGCACATTTCCCCAGTCCTAAAATCTCTTGAATGGTTGCCCTACGAAGCTCGAATTCCGTTAAAGATTGCCGTTCTGACACACAAAGCCCTCCATTTCAAAACTCCCAGGTACCTAGCACAAAAGCTTGAACTATCCTGTGGTGGTAGAGCTTCAAGAAGTGCTAACACTTTCCTCTTGAAACCACTCATCCTTAGCAAAAAGAGAACTTGTCACCGAGCCTTCTCCGGCGCTGCCCCAAAGATATGGAACTCTCTTCCACCGGAAGTACGCAGAATCTCCTCAACGACTGCATTCAAACTGGAAACTAATAGATTCCTAATGACTAAATTCTTACCTTAATTGGACTAGGCCCTCCTGCTAGAAGATATTGATCCTACAACCATTATTCCATCATTTTGATGCTGCTCTTCTTAACCGCATAGTGTGCCCCCCTCTGTACCCCGCGATATACCTGTTATTGTATTACTCTCCCTGACTCATATGTCCTCGATATATGAGTTTCTTTCTGTTTTGTATTCTTACTTGGTGTCGATATTGCATTTATGTCCCTCCTTTCATCCTTTTGTAAAGCGCTCTGATATCCTTCGGGATCTTGTTTGCGCTATATAAAACTTTATAAATAAATAAATGGTTATTCCCCTCTTAATCTGCTGTTGCGCTTCTCACCCTTACTGTGTATGTCTAGCGCCTTGACACCTTTGGGTATAGTACGCTTTACAAATACTATCTTATCTTACCACTCCCCTGTAGAATAACTAATATCCATTCCCGGCCGCGTGGGTTTCAGAGCCTTCCACTGTGTCACCCGAGATCTTATGGAGCCCGTTGTTTTTTGTGTGAAATATTCCTCAATGGAACGCTCTATATACAACCGATAGACTCGGTTTTGTAAACTCCAGGGTGAGAGGCGCCTTTCAAAAGCTGGGCGCTAATGGAATGATTGGATAAACCCCATGCCAAAATAGAGGCATCTGAAACTCTATGCAGATAAAAATGTGGGATAAGAAAATAATTGATGCGTGAAAAGGAGCCATGTGCTTGGGAAAAAAAGTGTACCCCTCCCTAAAAAGGTGATGTTTCCTCCAAACATCCACTAAACCCAAGGCAGTTGCAAAAGAAGACAGGAGTGTCCTGCCAGACCCCATGTGAGGTTCATGTGAACGCCACCGGTCCAAAGAGTTATTCATGACACTATTCCAATCACCCCCAATACCGTGAGCCCCTCATGGAATCATAGTACATAATCTGGTTCTTAAATCTACAAAAGTCTGGCTAAGGAGGGGAGGGGCATAGATACATAGAAACGTGAGAGGTTCACCATATAGCCGTGTATCTGCCCTGTTGGTCTACCCATGTTTATATTTTATTGTTCGACCAATAACTTGATCATACACAGCATTAAAATCTCATAGTACACAATGTTACATAAAAACATTAAGAGCAATTTCTTAAAACATAGTTAAAAACAATAGTTTAAAACATAGTTAAGCTCAGCTGCCGAGTCAGCGTTTAAGACAGGGTTACAATTTTACAAATCCATAAAAACAAGGATATCAATTAAAAGGACACGTATATTAAAACATTCTAACCCCATCTGACCCCCAGCTGATCCAAGCCATTAACTGTCCCAAAAGCTATTCAAAATCGTCAAACAACAATCCCGCAACACTCCTAACGCTATGGAACTAAGCGATTCGGCTACCCCTAATTGCGATCAGCTTGCCAATTTCTTCCTAGAAAAGACAAAAATCATTGAATACGACATTCAAATTAAGAATGCCCTTCCACAAACTATTGATCTTGAGCCTACATTGCACTCACAGATCAAGGACCATTTTAGTATTCAGATTGAAATTCCCAAAAACAATGCATCTTGGCACACCTTCTCGCCCATCCCTGAATACGAAATCTATAATACTCTTCTAGCGATTAACCCCTCCAATCACTTCTCTGATCCCTTACCTCCTTCCCTATTCAAAATGATAAAAACCTCTATTCTACCCTTATGGTCAAAGATTGTAAATGCCTCTCTGAGACAAGGTTCCATACCAGACTGTCTTAAAGTAGGGCAGGTCACACCTATACTAAAGAAAGCCGACTCCCTCTCCTCAGATCTCAACAACTACTGCCCTATATCCAACATCCCCCCTTTGGCGAACCTGCTGGAAAAATGTGAACTAATTCAATTATGCAACCACATCGAGAATTACAACCTCCTAGCAAACACCAATCCGGCTTCTGTCAAGGTCACAGCACTGAATCTGCACTCACCCACATAATGGATGACATACTCAAAATGTTAGACCATAACGAATCATGTCTATTGATACTTCTTGATTTATCCTCCGCTTTCGACACGGTTAAGCATGACAACCTATTGTCCCTACTGGAACGAAGGATGGGCCTAACTGGCCCAGTGTTACAATGGTTCACCTCCTTCCTAAATAACAGAACCCAAAGAATCAAGATGAAGCAATCACTTTCTGAACCCTCCATGGTCACCATAGGGGTTCCACAGGGCTCAGCACTATCACCCATTCTTTTTAATCTACTCATGGAACCCCTGGCAAACGCGCTGAACTCTGCGAACATTCTATATCACCTGTATGCGGACGACACACAACTGTATATGAAAATCTCCTCTCCAGATGACTTCATCTCCCTCAACGCTATTCTACATAATACTCAAAGTTGGCTCACTGGCAACCACCTCACGCTTAACACCAAAAAAACGGAATTCCTTCTCATCTCCCCCCAGTCACACTCCCAAGATAGACTTATGGCTGAAGCATCTAACTTCCTTTGATTGCGCTCCCCACATCATTGACTCCGCGAAATCCTTGGGAGTCACCCTAGACAAACACTTAAATATGCAGGCGCAAATCAATAATGCCACCAAGGGAGCTAATCATCAGATGAGTATCCTAAGGAAACTTAAACCCTTCCTCCCACAGACTGACTTAAAAATGGCGGTGCAAGCCCTAGTGTAACCAAGATTGGACTATGGAAGCACCACTCTATGCGGACTTCCCAAATACAAGCTTGCCCCTCTGAGGGCTTCGCTTAACGCTGCGGCCAGATTGGTCTCAGGAACTAAAAGAAATAACCACATTTCTCCGACCTTGAAAGTTCTGAACTGGCTACCCTACGAGGCAAGAATACAACTAAAGATCGCCTGCATGACCCATAAAGCCCTGCATAGCAATACCCCCAGTTACTTAGCACAAAAGCTAGAGCGGTCGGGAGGATGCAGACAATCGCGAAGTGCGAGTTCACTACTACTGAAACCACAATCCTTCCACAAAAAGAGAACTGGTTGCAGAGCATTCTCAGGGATCGCACCGAAGATTTGGAACTCCCTACCTCCAGATGTACGCAGAATCTCTTCCTTTACCTCCTTCAAAAAAGAAGTAAAAACGCTTATGATGAACAAATTCACATTCTAAGACTTTAATTCATTGATGACTATTAGCCACCTATGCTATCCATATACCACTGTCTACCTCTTTTCCATTGAATGTCGATTTTCGAATGTATGTATATTACCCCAATCATCTAATGTTTAATAACAGTGTATTCTAAAGCGCTCTGATACCCTCGTGGGTCATGTTTGTGCTATATAAAACTCTATAAATAAAAATAAATAAAATCATTTCCCTCCTGCCCGCTACACAACTTTGCCAGCTGCTTGACCTGCTTTTTTATGTAGGCCTAAATCACAACTTTTGATTTCTGCCACCAGGCATAGAGCAGATATCTTTTTATTGTATAAACAAGCCACCTTGTTGTATCTGACCTGAATATGCGTAAAGCATCAGAAGGGCGTGAGAAAGAGAGCAGTCTGCAAGCCGGAATGATCCATGATTTCCTTAAGTTTGCATACGCAGGACAGAAGAAAATGAAATGTTCTATGGTCTCTGGGGTAGAATGACAAGACGGGCACAAGGGGGATATAGTAACATTTGCCCAACTATTTATCCTTGCATTTAATGGGAGAGTCCCTGCCCTAAACTGTATGTAAAGTGCTCGTGCCTGAGGGGGTTCAATATCATCCATATACATGTCAAACTTAAACCAGATTTTAACATTTAAAAAATGAAAAGTTAAAGTGCCACGTGCCCCAGCATCGGTACAAGAAGAATCAACAAAAGCCCAATACCTTTTTTTTAGTAGAGGGACCATATTTTTTGTAATGCACTGCGGATCCTCCGACATTGCACCCAAACCCAGTCTAAAAAGCCACTCCCTTACCTTATTAAACCAGGCCAGTTGCCCTGTATGTCTATGAAGGGTTAATAATTCCGCCACTGCTTCCTTTACAGGGATCTGGGTATTATTGTTCCAAAGTCTAACCCAAAACATGATTTTTCTTTAGAACGCTCACACCCCTGGATCTCCATTCTCATATTGAACCAAGAGTAGAAAACCTGAGTGTAGCCAAACCGGGCCAGAAGAACATCTGCCCCATCCTCCTAGGATGTTCCAGAGCAGCCCCTCATTTAACCTTATCAAGTCGGCCATTCACTTTCCACAATAGCACATGAAGCTGGTCTGTGCAATTGTCTATCGTAGAACTACTCATAATGCACTAGGGCGGAACACTCAAAAGGTAAGATGGGCAATGCGGAAGGCGCACGGTAGGTCTGCAAAACAAAAACAAAAACAAGAATAAGAACAAAAACATTTCCAAAACTCTCCCGCCATACTTCAAAAACAAGAAGTATCTGTCATGGGGCAGACCACCGTGAGGCCCCAACAAGGCACCCCGCCAGGCCTATGCCAATGGATCCCCATACCCAACAAGATCAATCAACTAGGGAATTGAAATACACCGCCATCAAAGTTGTGCAGTTGGGAATGTTCTGGACCCCCAACCAGGGCCCCCTCATCTCACCGGTAGCTCATCCATGAAGAGTGAGACCTGTTGCACCCCTTCGCCGTGGTCTTAGCAGGACGGCTACATTTGTCCCCTTGGGAGAAGTCGGAATCCATACATGGGGGGTGGCTTTTAATGAATACTCTCAACACTCCAATGAAAGACCTCCTCGGGTGTCTCAAAGAAGAGGGTCTGTGAGTTGTAGATGACTTTTAATCTAGCCAGATAAATGTTAAGGTCACTGAGTCATTGTTTAGCTGTCAGGAAGAATTGTCCTTCTGCTACACCATCCTGGTGTAATATGGAAAGACCATAATGATGTGAGACTGGAAGGTGAGCTTGTCCTGGAGTCAGGCATGTTTGAGGATAGCATCCCTGTCCATATAGCTTAGGAGCTTCGTTATCACAGCTCGGAGCCAAGTCCCGGGAGGAGGGCGCAGCAACAATGCTAGGTGGGCTCATTCCACAATGAAGCAGGAGGACAGGGCCTCTGAGGACATCAGAGAGTGAAGCCTCTGGTCAAGGAAACTTCAGGGAAGCCCACAAACCTATGGTTATTGCGGTGAACCCTGCCCTCTCTGTCCTCTACCCTGCCCACCAGCTCCTTGGTCACAACTGTAAATGTAATCACCGTCGGGTGTAGGGTGCTTACATAGTCTTCCACCGGAGACCATGGTCTCGGCCTCTCTAACTCTGTTGACGCCTTTCTTGAGGTGTTGGTGGAGCAAAGTGACATCTGCATCCACTGCTCCGATTTTAACTCTATCATGTCTTGTAACTGAGTGATAGCCGCCAGGAGTGCAGCATTGTCTGGATTCAGGTCATCTTGTCCGCTCGCACCAGAACTAGAGGAGGGCCCCTGGGCTTGGTGTATTTGTCTATGGTACTCTGTTTCGTGCCAGGGGGAGTTTCTCTATGGCCATGCTGGCAAGAATGTCAGGGGACACAGTATGCAGCACAACAGCCTACCTACCTGACCCCCACCGTGACCTAGCACATGAGGCGGCAGGAGCAGTCAGAGTCCAAGGCCCTCTTTGACACAGGAGCCTCCACGAAGGTCCAAATGAAGAGCTGAAGGGTCCAAAAGGAGAGCAGGAGGGGCGTACTGGCACAAACTGCATCAGGACCTAGCCTGGCCATCTTTGCAACAAGCACGCCTTTCTCCAGCGTGGACCCCTAATGGAGTTATATACCAAAACAAGTTACCATATCAGCAGCCAGGAGCAATGGCCTCCAAAGCCTCCTAAGTGTACCTCAGGGCCTACCACCTCTTTACCAGCATATGAAGTTAGGGTTCTGCGCGAGGCAAGGGGACAAATGCAAGAATTGAGTCTCTGTGACCTCCGCATAAACTTCCAGGCCAATGGATGTCATCTAGTCTTGGGCAGTGTGATGGGTCCAAAAGAAGCAGGTGTTCCCATCAGAGGAGTCCACAGCACACCTAATGTCCAGAGGAGGGAGCAGAGAGATTGGGGGAAAAATTGGGGGAAGCCAGAAAGGTGCCCGGTGACTGAAGCCCTGGAGAAAGTGAAGAGGGGCTACAGTTCCAGCTGGGGTGATAGTTCGGGGGCTTTGCACCACCTGGCATCACCCAATGACCTGCCGCCTCCTCACCAGCATATGTTGTTCCCACTTGAGAAGAGCCAGTGGGGTCGGCGGGAGCTGGAGTCATGCCCTCTACAGCATTTGCCCCTAGGCTGCAGGCCAATATCACGCCGCACCCAGTGGGGAGATCTAGGGCACCCTGGAAAGCCAGGAGAGGCATCTCCAGCAGTGCTCTCGGGGGCCGTAACCCTGGCCCCAATGCAGAGGAAATGTGATCCATCTCCTCTCTGGCCTCAGCACGATGCTGGGCGGCACTGCTAGGCTGTTTCTCCAGCCGGCGCCACTTGCTCACCCTGGCCAAACTGCTGCGGGGGCCATCAACATCAAATCTAGCCTCCAGCATCCCCACAGCCCGACGTGGCTCAGCGGGTCAATTCTGCAGCACCTCCTGTATGATGTGGGCCAGAATTTTTGTCAGATGAGTGATGCCCGCACAGAGCAGAATTAAGGTGCAGTTGCCATGTTCTGCAGTCAAGCCACGCCCAACACCAGATGTTTTGCTGCAAAATGATAATGCCCATTCTAAAAATTGTCCACTATGATGGATCACCATCGCCTTTTAAAGAATTTTCACACTATTGGCTTAAATAAGGCTTTACAAAAGGGGATGGCATTTATGGCAGCACTGTCACCATCACTGGTGTGCCCTCTTTCCATGGAGGGCGAAGAAGAGCTATGCGCCGGTGTATCCATCGAAAAACTTGATCTGCCTACTGAGTCACAAACTCAATATGTCACAGAGTCTCAGCAGGCACACACAGTTTTTTGCATTGCCTGCGTTTGTCTGTGACCCGGAACCAGAAGTAGAGGCAGCTGCACCATTCTGTTCCGTCGAGCCTCACCACGAGCCGCACCACGAGCCGCGCTGCGAGCTGCTGGAGCCACGGGAGCACAGCTGAATGAGAGGCCAACAGAGAGAAGCGAAGCAAAGCAGTCAGAGCAGGACCTGGCCGCTTCGAGCAGAGGAGAAGTCTGGGGAGCTGTGCTGGAGGCGAGGTAGCGAGGTAAGGCCTCCGAGCATAGCGGTAATAGTTACTCCCATGGAACTTGTGTCCTCACCCCAGCAGAAGTGGCCCAGCTAGGTTTGGTGTGGCTTGCAGTTGGTCTGGCGAGCTCCTGCTCGGGATGACCACCTACCATCGACCCGCCTACGTACATGCACACGCCTCCAGGTCCTCTTAGCCCGCGCTTCATGGCCTCCATCGCCCTGCGCCTTGCTACCCTTACTATCTCCTGACCTGACCTGACCTGCTCAACACCAGTGCTCCATCCACTCGTCCGCTCACCTTGTGAGTCAGCCAATCAGCCACAACAACCAACATTCAACCAGCCCATAAGCAACAAGCCAATAGTCATATAACTACTCAGCACACAACTGCATGCAACTGTTTTTTTTTCTCAAAAAAGCACCCCAATAAGGGAAAACAAAATCCTTCATGATTAATGCATTTACTTCTGCTCCCCTAGGAACATCGAGCACCTAGAGTCCAGCTGCCGTCAGCACTCAGCACACAGAGTATCTCTGGGGGCAAGCAGCTAGTGCCCCCTCCGCAGGAGGAGGAGAAGGAAACACAGAAACCATCTGAGCCTCCAAAGCAGCATGCCGCAGATGCGCCAGAGCCACACACAAGATACAGGTCGAGAGACAGAGAGACACAGATCCGCAGACCTGCAGAAGTAACGAACTGGAAACGAGACTCTTAGGGCACAACAACCATCTTTAACAACCTTTAACAACCAATACATGAATATGAGGTCGGGCAAAGTGAGAGGTCCTCTCCCAGGTCCAAAGAAGAGCAGAGGAACCAGAAGGGGGAGGGCCATAGTGAAATCAACAGCAGTACCTACAACAGTGACAGCAACAGTGATCTCTGCACGGATCTCAGGGTCCAAAGGATGGAAAGCACAGAAGAGCTAATTCACATTGAGGGAGGGCCACAGAAACCAGGAATTTGTACCTATCAACCAAAAATCTGTACCAAATGTGTTTTTTTAAAGGACCCTGGCACAGCTCTTTACTCCACCAATAAAGACACAACCGGCTTGCAATTCCCGCCATAGCCAACACCTGCAAACCCTCCTTAGAGGTACCGAACTCACATGCAACCAACTCGTGCGGGACATTTAAACCTTGGCAGAAGGGCAGAGCAGGATCAGAAGAGGAAAACGGAACAAGTAAGGACACAGTAGGAGGAAGAGCAGGCAGAAGAAGCCCAATGAGCCAAACATGGAGACAAATGCCAAACAGTGGGATCTTCCTCTGGCCCAAGAGAAACACCAGAAATGCCAGGAGGAGGATAGCACAGAACCTTTGGATCAGCCATCAAGGATTATCATAAGGGACGACACAGGCAAGGGCACAGGCAAAGACAAAGGCAACAACATCATAAACCTAGCAGGAACATCAGCAAAAGGACCGGCAGATGGACAAAGCCTGCATTGTAATCAGCTCCCCACAACAGTCACACCAGCCACATCGGGTACACCAAGAACAGCAAAGCAGCTCACCGGTAAAGATACCAGGAGCAGCTCACCGGTAAAGATGCCAGGAGCAGCTCACCGGTAAAGATGCCAGGAGCAGCTCACCGGTAAAGATGCCAGGAGCAGCTCACCGGTAAAGATGCCAGTAGCAGCTCACCGGTAAAGATGCCAGTAGCAGCTCACCGGTAAAGATGCCAGGAGCAGCTCACCGGTAAAGATGCCAGGAGCAGCTCACCGGTAAAGATGCCAGGAGCAGCTCACCGGTAAAGATGCCAGGAGCAGCTCACCGGTAAAGATGCCAGGAGCAGCTCACCGGTAAAGATGCCAGGAGCAGCTCACCGGTAAAGATGCCAGGGCTTGTTTCGAGCCGCCAATGCAGTTGAAGGACAATTTGCATCTTAACCAGATAAAGACTCTCAACAGAATCCTCTGGCTCCGATTGCGATATGTCATACCTAGCATCCAAGGAGTGGGAAGATCTGGTAGCCTCGTACACACAAAAAATGAATGCAGGCAAGTCGCCCTCTGCCAACCCAGCTTACAAAGCCCTCAAGGAAAAAAGGGCAACCAACAAGGCTTCTGCATCAGACCGCTCTTGGGCAACCTTCTCAGTACCAGGCAGCACACAGTAACTGCCTCACAATATCAGTCACAATATCAGTCAGATAAGATGAACTTGCAGTTGTCCATTCTTCACTCTTCAGCAGACTCTGTATCCAGAATCAACGATAAGCTGGCAGACATAAATGGCCTGATCAAAAAAGACAAGACTGCTGCATTGGCGCAAATAGACTGCACTTGCACGCCAATATTGGACAAAATAGTTACATTACCAACCATGTTAAACAGCTTACTGACGGACCTAAAACAAAGCTACGGACCACGAAACGTTGCCATCGTCACGTCCCCGTCCTCAACAGAGCAACCGGGGGGGTGAAGCACTTGACCAGAACAACATAACCAAAAGGTCCTGTGCAAACAGCAATCATTCACTAGAAGCAACCAATGAACATGAAAACCCCTTAATAATATCCACAGCACCTAGAGCATCCACTGCAGCCCTGCTTAAACAACCAACTAGAAATGCAAGTCCAAATAAAACACAAATCCGCCGCAAACGAAAAAGGAAAGGCAGAAATAAGAAAAATGTGACACTTGTTAAACTACAAGAGGTCACAATCACAAGGACCAGAGATGACCTAAGTGCGGCTGACCAACAACACCCACGATCCTACCGAGCAGCAAAATTGAAAACAGCGGAAGAGAACCATCCCAGAGAGAAACAATGCAAACTGAAATAGCACCTAAAAAGAACGAGGATTCACATCAGATGACAGCGAAACAGCCTAAAAAAAAGAAGGGCAATCACAAACAACTCAACCAGGCAACAGCAAGTGCATCAGCAAACTTTACAATGATGAAAACAAAAAAGCATGCCGAAACCCTTTACTGCTACATCGTTCCACAGCCTCAGAATACACGGACCATTCAGACACAAAGCCGAATCTGGTTCAAAATAAACAGGCAGAAAATCACACATCAACAGAGGAGAGCAAAGGCATCTGCAATCCCACGTCCCTGGAAACAGAGGAAGGACCAACTAAAGTACAAACATTTGCAATAAAGGCCACAAGTTTACAATACAACAACTTCGATAGTAGGGCATGAAGAACTCGGAGACAATTGGCTGTGCATCATCAATCCCCACTTAAACGATGCATCCCAAAAACAATCTGAAGAGATGCAAATAAATCATAACAAGGGCCTCGAGATCGAACAGTGGCTAACAAACTCCATAATATTCCAGCCAGAATACAGGTTTAAGGGGAAAGGAGATACTCTAAATAGAGGAAACGTAATGTGTTTCCTCCATGCAACAAAGAAATTGGAGGACGTGAACACAGAAAATCCAACATCCATAGAGTTTATCTATGTTGACAACCCTCAAGGTTTAGAGGGAACCAAAACAACATGGACCACAAAGGAGATAATAAAAAGGATAATGAAAGAATCAACCATATTCCAACACTGGGGGATAAGGATATACCCACACTACAACCTCTGCTACCCGAAAAACATTTTGCAACTGGACCACAGGAGCAACAGACTACCCACTCCGTATTAAGGGGCGAAGAAGCACATCTCCGACTCCGTCTTATCCTAACCATCCAAGGGACAGGACTGAAACTTGGATTAGTAAAAGAAAATAACCATCAGAAGAATCAAGCAGGACTCGAACACTTAGGGCCGATTCCGATCTCGGCCGGTAGGGCTCCGAATCGGATTCGGCTTAACCGGATCCGATTCGGAGCCCTATTTCCCGACCGAGTCGTACGCGCGTCCGGGCGAGCGAGTACGATGCAAATTCGCCGACCGACTCGTCCGGGCGTCCCGACCGCTCCGACCGACTCGTTCCCGGGTCGAACCGCACCGACCGACTCGACTCGCACCGCGCAATGGAGACGTTCCCCGGCCGGGTGAGTACGATGCGCGCCGCGAGCAGTCCGACCGAGCCGCGCACTCCGGCTCCAAAGAGCAGTCGAAGACGTACTTTGGGGGTCCGTGTCGGACCCCGCTGTACGCGTAGCCGCGCGAGTCGCACACAGGGGGGACCCATGGGTCCCCCCTACCTGTGCGTGTACGGCGCGAGTCGCTTCGCCG
Source organism: Calotriton arnoldi (assembly GCA_963921515.1). Classification (NCBI taxonomy): domain Eukaryota; kingdom Metazoa; phylum Chordata; class Amphibia; order Caudata; family Salamandridae; genus Calotriton; species Calotriton arnoldi. Next base: position 773,427 of record CAWUFW010008670.1, read on the forward strand.
CGTACACGCTGTAGGGGGCGCCTGACCGCCTCGCACCCATTGAGTCAATGGGAGCCCGCGTACGCGTTGTAGCCAACGGGCTCCCATTGACTTCAATGGGAGTCCGACCGACTCGAGTCCGATGGCATACGTGCGCATCGTACTCGTTCGGTCGGGCTGCCAGAGTCCGATTCGGTCGGAAATCTCTCCGAGTCCGGCTCGGTCGGAGAGATTTCCGGCCCGAATCGGAATCGGCCCCTTAATATGTCCAATAGCCAATGACATGTATTGCGCTACAACCACCACAACATGGTGGAGCCAAGACAACTAGCATGTGCATATGGAACATCAGCGGCCTGCCCAACAGAAAAAGCGACCAACGAATAATGTTGTAGCCTGGGCAGATCAACCCATACATCTTCAGGGGCACAACTTCCAACATGTTCTCGCTTGAATAGAAGCTAAATACGGCCATCGGAAAGGAGACTTGGCAACTTACGCATCAATTACAACACTAGGGCCTGTTAAATACATGGAGGCCACTATACCGGCGCCCAACGAACTACTAGCAGTAAGAACAATGGTTAGAATGAATGCCAAACTATAATAGTAAATGTCTACTTACATTCCAGGCACAAAACTAAGGGGATCGAACAACTGATCACCGAGCTACTAAGAATCATGGAAGAAGAAGAGACCTACAATTTTATAGTCGCTGGCGACTTTAATCTGCACCTTATGGGAATGCTCACTGAAGACGATCTGCTACAAGAAGTAAACAGGGCGTGGAAAATTCCAACGCAGGGGAAATGCACTCCAAACAAACAGACTGGACTAGGCTCATACCTTCTGAGGGAATTCGAACTCCTCAATCTTAGAGCCTTGAACGGACGCTTCCAGGAAGACAACCCGCCAGCTCCTACATTCTACTCACCAGTCGCCACTTCACACATCAATTACACATTTACAACACTCCACGGTTTCACCAAATCAATTCTTATCAGCTGGGGGAACTGAACCAGAGCGACGATTTACCTCAAGAAGTGACCTTTAAAGGCATCGATCCCCCAATTTTGACAGCAATCAAAACAATAGCCAACTCATATACCTCTAACAACAAAAAGATCAAGTGCAGCACCGACTCAGTGGAGAAGCAACTAGACTCAGCCACATCTATCCTCCCAGAAGACCTCAATCAATCAAGGAATCCATTAGCTGTTTGGTAGAACTTCACCATCATACTCAGGAAGAAATTTGCAACCAATGCAGGAGTCAGAAGTGATACTCTAATTAAGAGAAAATCAAGCAATCCCAAAACGATTCAAACAAAGAAAGTAAAATCTGCCATTAACTAAACCACAAGGAAGCTCCGCTAGAACCCATAGTAGACCTCCCTATGGGGGTAACTGAGGAAACTCAAGGCTACCCTAAAAAAGATAAAATGGGCCGTAAGGAGGCAAGACAACGAAACAATGTGGGCAAGATTACTTCATGAATGATGCAAAAAGCAAGAATAGTGCAAAATTCTGATGAACAATCAACACCTTGCAATGCCAATCCCCAAAAGGAATAGATTCCTACCTCCCAGAGGAAGATTGGGCCACCTACCTCCATGACCACTTTAACAGCTCTGGCCAAGTGAGAGACGGGAACGAGGCAGAACCTTGGTCCACCCCGGGTGGCAAAGTACAACTGGAACCAAATAACAGCAAAAACGAATCTGAGACAGGAAAAGTCGCACCTGGAAAAAACGAACATCAAAATCCCCGAGAGGAATTATCAAAAGCAACAAAGCCACAGATATTCAGGCAAATTAGGAAAGGAAGGCCGGAAGGAGCTCCTGGACCAAATGGGATTCCACGCAAAACTCCCAGTACTAGTCCAAAATCCTGGAACTAGTATACAACCAGATCATGGTGAGTTGAATAATTCCAGAATCATGGAAAGGATCAATAATTTCACCAATTTAAAAGCAGAACGACAAGGCGATGTGAAAAACTACTAACTTGTCACCCTGATCGACAACGATGCCAAATATTATGCAGGAATCCTGGAAAAACTGAAATCTTGGGCCTCCTCTTCATCCATTATTCCATTAAACCAGACTGGCTTCTGCAAAAACATGTGAAAAAACAACAACATTATGGCCCTAACCCTCTTGATTGACGCTGCAAAACAAGCCAGGCAACCGTTATTCCTGTGCTTCATTGACTACAGCTCGGCCTTTGACCACATTGATTGAGTAAGACTATGGTGGAAACTGGAAAATTGGGGCATACCACCAGCCCTTCTAAAGCAACTCATATTTCTACACACAGATTCATGGCAAAAGTCAAACTGGGGATGGGGACACACCTATTAAGGCGCATCACCACTAAGCCTGGGCGTAGTAGCACTTCACGTAGCTACATGAAGTACATTTTGAACTACACGTAGCTATGCAAATTGCATAGCTGTATGCTTGACTGCACTGTACAATTATTGCCAAAGCCATCTTGCACAGTGCAAGTTAAGATAAAATAAATATCTCTGTCTTTATATGTTAAAATTCATATAGTCATTTCACAAAAGTGAAAACATAAATTAACAAGCAGTGAGAGAGGTGATGATTTTGGGATCCTCCCTAACCTAGGGAGAGAACCAAGCAGATGCCTTGAAAACAAAAGCACATCTTTGAACGATTCAGTGGTGGTCCCATCCTCTTAGGACCACCCCAAGCACAGTTATTGGCAAAAATACAATCCCAACCAAAGGCCCTGCAAAGCATTATGGGACAAGATTAGCAGTGGGCAGTGAATATTATAGTATCCAATATCAAAATAATTCTACAAAGAGCTGCAGTTCCACTAGTCGTTACTAGATGTCCCTCACGAGTCAAATGCAAAAGCTTCATGAAAGGGTTTCAATGCTTTTGCATTTGACTCGTGAGGGACATCTAGTAACGACTAGTGGAACTGCAGCTTGATGTAGTAATAATTTCAATGCTTTTGCATTTGACTCGTGAGGGACATCTAGTAACAACTAGTTGAACTGCAGCTCTTTGTACAATTATTTTGATATTGAACACTATAATATTCACTGTCCACTGCTAATCTCGTCCCATAATGCTTTGCAGGGCCTTTGGTTGGGATTGTATTTTTGCCCATAACTGTGCTTGGGGTGGTCCTAGGAGGAAGGGACCACCACTGAATCGTTCACATGATATGCTTTTTGTGTTCAAGGCATCTGCTTGGTCCTCCCCCTAGGTTAGGGGGGACCCCAAAATCATCACCTCTCTCATTGCTTGATATTTTACAGTAAAGTTCACTTTTGTGAATTGGTTATATGCTTTTTAGCATAGAAATTTACTTTATCAATGCATTTCTGGGTGTTTAGTATACTGCTGCTACGCTATGTCAATTAGCACAGTTTTTCCCTCTGCTGCGTGCAATTTCCGTAGTGTGTAATAGCACAAACTTTGCATGCTCCGTGAGCATAGCGAAGTATTATGCCCAGGGTTAATCACCACCACCAAAGTGCTAAAACAAGGGTGAGTTCTTCGTCCCATGCTATTCAATCTCTTAATGCCAGATTTACTCTCAAGGCTGGACAAATGTAAATCGCATGCCCCCAAGCTCGGTAAGACGACCATCTCCAACCTTCTTTATGTCGACGACCTAGGGGCAGATTTACAAGCCCCTTGCGCCACTTTTGCGCCGCCGTTGCGTCACTTTTGTGACGCAGCGGCGACGTAAACCATGCGCCACGTTGCGCATTATTTACAACGTGACGCATCTAGGGAGATGCGTCACGCTGTAAAGCCCTGCGCCACATGAAACCTGCGTCAGGTTTCATGTGGGCGTTCCTCCGCAGGGTGGGCGTTCCGTCGAAGGAATGCCTCGTAAAGTGACGCAGTGAAATCTACAAGATTTCACTGAGTCACTTTTCCGACGCCGCTGCGACGAATCCTTACGCCTGCTTCAAGCAGGCGTAAGGAGTGGCGCACCACGTTAGGTATGGGCGGCACACGAGCATTGCTGGAGTTGCGTCGCGCTTGCGACACGACTCCAGCAATGCGCCGCCCTTGCGCCACAGGATGCGACACGCATCGGCCTTTCTTGCGCCACGGTGCGCCGCATTGTAAATGCGGCGCTTCCGTGGTGGCGCAAGGAGAGAATTGCGTGTCGCAACTATTCTGGCGCATCCCTGCTGATTTGCAGGGATGCGCCAGAAGTTGTAAATCTGCCCCCTAGTGTTGTTAGTAACCTGAACACCAATTGGTCTATAACACTTACTCAATGCAACACAGGAATATTCACACTAGAACGCACTGAAGATCAATCTAGGGAAGACAAAAACAATGGCAATAAATCTTTCCAAGAAGAAATCACCTCATTGGTTCCTGGATATACAACGACTGGAACTAGTAAAGGAATACAAATACCTAGGAGTCCTGCTAGACAACAAAGGTTCCTTCAACCCTCAAAAATAGGCACTAAGACGGAAAGGCAACACTATAACTTTTGCCATGAAGACTCTAAAAAAAGCACTTGACGGGCCCTCATTGACATCCCTACTCGAGGTCTTCCAAATGAAACTCATTCCGACACTAACATACGGGAGTGAGGTAATCGTACCTGAGTGCAGGATTCAACATCACACTGAAAGAGAAATACTTAAAATATCAGCTGGGTATAATGCCAATCCTACCTCACCTTCCACCCAGGAAGAGGAAGCCTGGAGACAACACCTTCCGACTATGCACTCATGGACCCGAAGATCTTTTCCATATAATCTGCATGTGCACAAGCCAAGAAAAAGAATGATGTTTACTTCTTTGACCTCTACATCCAAGATGGGATTCACACTTGCAGACAGGTGGTGCTGCCCTGCTTCAAATCTGATTCCATGCAATTGATCTGCCGAGTCACAAAATTCTTCAACATAGTAGAGAAGAGACGGCACACAGAAATACATGGCTTAGCATGAGACCAGCTTGATTGTAACATTTAATAGTACATGGGATACTGCTCTATGAACTTAGAGCCAGATACCGAGGTGGGGTGAACACCATGATGCAAGAGGGCTAGAATCCCCCCATTCCACACTTTGTTTCTTTAACAATAAATCTGTACCATCACGGACTCCTGGGGCGATCATGAGCATTTTTAATGAGTAAATGACATGGCAGTTGTTAGAGGTCTGGACCACCTAGGTTCAGATACCATAGCCGTTTACCTTATTTAGGATAGTCCGCCAAGTATACAATACCCGAAAATACTGGAGGGCTTATCTCACATGAATACCATAGACTACCTAAGTTCAGATACCATAGCCATTTCCTTTATTGGGGGTAGTTTGACAATCAAAAAAGATCAATAATATTGGAGAGTGTACCATAGACTACAATAGAACACCATCCCCCATCAACTAAATACCCTGATTGATTTGAGATTCTCCCAATATTTCAACATGGCCATCACTATATGCCCTGAGCACCATAGTCACTTTTATTAGCTTGACCATATACTACGCCTGACTGTATGCATACCTAGGTTCCGATCACCCCGGTCCAGACGTCGCAGCAATCCAGCTTACTGGGAATAGTCAAACCATTATTACATGGAACACATCTCGTTATATACAAAGAATGTCAAGATTGACATAAGATCCTCCATAACGATTGCATTATGGCTACCATTGTAGATACGCCGACCATTGTAGCGATTTAACAAAGATTGTCCTTACATAACATCTGAAATTTCAGAGAGCCCACTGATTAACGGGAGCTCTGTATGAACATGAGACCCCTCTGACCATCTCAAGATGGCCACTACCAATTCACGTTATCTCTGCAGAACATCTTCCACAAAGAACAGAGCCTCTCCAAAATGGCCGCCACCATTCGCCCCAACCACCTTGGTCTCACATGTACCCACAATGCTCTTTGACGCAGAGAGTACTTCCGGATCTCTGCTGCAGGTGAGCCTCATTAACCTGGCTCTCTGTACTTAAGCAAGCCACTTCATCTGCAGGCAGGCAGGATGAGAGGTAGGTGACGGGCTGCTGATCGCGCATGTAACTGTGAGTATGATATTGATAGTGGAGGAGAAAGTGACACGTGAGTACGCAATCGGTGAAACTATGTATTGACCACCTCCGCCTTTGATATTATTCTTTTACAGAAATAGCAATAATCTCGCGGTCCCCTGCCTTGACCTAAGGCACATTATGGCCTATGAGTAGGAGTAAGAAGCACAAATACCTAATGGGAGTCAGTAATGACAATGCGTTTTTATCTGCAATAATAACACTGTATGTTGTGAGTTCCTGTTTGTGTAGTCTCTATTTTATATTTTTAATAATTCTTGCTGTTACAAGGTGTTTTCACCAGTGATTTAGGCAGTGGTGGCACTTACCAATAGAAGAGCTAATGTAGAGCTCAGACAACACAGCACGGCACTGCATGATACGATGATATGCAAAGACCATAAGTGCATCAGATGTTCTGTCCACAATAAAACATTGATTGTTTGGATATTTCAAGTCCTTTCACTATATCTTTCTTATTTCTTCCAGGTTGATTTATGGATTCATACTGGGGTGAGCATGACATAGATACCTAGGATCTACTGTATCACTACCCGGGATTGAGTATAATAAGCCTCTAGATACCCACCCTAATTCAGGGGTAGGGAACATATTTTTTGGTCCTGAAAAAAACGCTAGAGATCCAGTACTGGACCAACATAGCATAAGACATGTCGACCTGGATAGTGAAACCACAATAGTTCACTACAAGACACTCACTGAGTAGTGGCATATCATAACCTTGCGCACACTGCCGCATCTTAGTTTTTAACCTTCCCGAAAGGTCTCTGAATATAATTTGATCTCCTTTAGGTAATTTTAGGATCATATTCTCCACCTTACACATTATACCTCACACACCCGCATACACCGTCACGGCTGATACAAGGAAAGATCTCCGCCAAAGATCCCTCTCGCGGGGCCCGTGGGGTATTGCAGCGCCGACCCACGAGGAGCAAAACGCCCGATGATGAAGCATGACATCCACAAGGGTGTGTGAGGGCAACACTTCCAAATAAGGAAGATCCCCCTGGAACCAAATATTGCAACCACACCTTTTCTTTAACCTTTTCTTTACCCTCTCCACATAGGAACAAGTACCAACACTGATTAGACGTGTCAATTATAGTGAGGAACACGGGTACTGGACCTTAATCTAACTCCTAGTCCCCCTCTTTTTGATTCATCATCAAATATCACTCCCAGAAACATCGCCACTCCAGTGGGAGCTGGGGTGGACCATCTCTTGGCCAGCATCCTCTCCATAATGGTAATGGGTTGGAGCCAAATAACAGAATTTCTATCTTGTCTGGATTTCATTGTAGGTTACTGTCTCTCAGACACCTCATAACTGCCTTTATGCCTGATGAAAACGTCTCTTTAGCTGAGACAGAGACACCCTCGTAAGTGAGCAGTAATTGAGTATCTTCCACATATGAGACGGTTTTATTGCAGTAGGATTCCAATTAAAAAGGAAGGGGAGACATATAAATGTTAAAGAGAGTCGGGCTCAATGCGGATCCCTACAGCACTCCACATTTTAATGTCTTTAGTGGAGCTTCATCCAAACTGCCTGTTCTCTGAGGTTCAAAAAAGAACTGAACCACGTCAGAGCATATTCATTCGCCCCAAATGGTTGCAAGACGTTGGAGCAAAATATTCCGTGAAACATTATCAAAAGCTTCCAAGAAATCCAACAGAATCAAGGCAACGTTATGGCCAAGATCCAGATTCATCTTGATGGATTCTAAAATTTCCAACAGGGCAGTTTTCATACTGTGGCATGGTAGGAAACTAGATTGTGAGGGATATAGCAGATTGAAAGCCTCCAAAAACTCTGAGAGTTAGGTGTTAACAATTATTTGAGGATTTGTGAGGCAGCTTGTAAGAGGGAAATCGGTCTGAAAATTGAGAGGATCTCGGTGTCAGCGTTCAGTTTTTTTTTAGAAGGGGGATGACGTTTGCCCTTTTCCAAGAATTCAGCACTATATCCAACTTCAAAGAGGCAGTGAGCAACTTGCAATAGACTGAGAAGATAGTGTCTACTATCTGCCTCAGAATATGTGGAGTCTCCCAACTCTTCCTCAGAAGGGGAGTAGGAGTTATAAAAGTTTGCCCTCCAAAGGTGGCATCGCAGGAAAATGGTCTGGTGGGATTGGGATGTACTAGGGTAGAAATTCATTTTTTAAGGCAACCACCAAAACCTTTGCCAGAAGCGTGGCATCGGCATTACTAAGGGAAATAGGCCTATAGTTAGTGCAGACCATGGAGTCTTTGCCCAGTTTTGGAATGATAACTGTTCTGATCCATGAAAATGATGTCGGTAGAGTACCTGTAGCTATTGATTCATGGAACACCCAACACAGAAATGGTGGCAACCAGTGACTCAGTCATCTTTTAATACTCGGCTGGGAATCCATACTCCCCCGGGGCCTTCCCTGTTGTCAGATCATCTATGGCCAGCAATACTTCATCCTCTGAGAATTGCGCCATCCAACAAGGCATTTTGGTTTGCCGATAAGCGTGGAAGGGACAGTGCGCCACGGAATCTGCTCTCCTTCAATGGATCCGCAGAGGGTGCCAACTTGTACAGCTAGGATTATAAGGGGTAAAATTCCTGTTGTATCTCACAAGGGCAAGATGGCATCTGAGTGAGATCGCTGCTCGCGCCATTCCCCCTGCTGCCCGTCAGGTGGTTGTTCAACGGCGTGATAGTATGTGGGGCAGGGTGTGTCCCGGCGCTTGGACCAAGGAAGCTGAGTGCTGTAATTGAATACGTGGCTAGAGGATTGGAGATGGCTGTGTGCGGTGGAGGGTGCTCGGTTGGCTGCTGCTCTCAGTGGCAGCTGCTGATCCCGTGTGTTTGCTGGCTCTGCATAATTGGAGGGTGTTTGCATCCTTGCAGGTGAGCTAGAAAGATACATCGGCTGAAGCTATGACTGGGTGAGGAGGTAAAAGTGGTAAGCAGTATCCTGTGCCTTCAGTGGCTCCTGCTCCGATGGTCAGTCATCCCTGACGAGAGGTTGTAGTGGAAAGCAGAACCGGACGGAAGGAAGGGGATCTTGGACCCAGTAAAAACAAAACAGAGTTGGTCAGAAAATTACCCCAGCGGAATGCTCGGGACACGGGGGAGGGTCTCAACCCCTAATTGCTCATTTATTCTATCCCTCTCGGGCTGGAGGCCCAAATACTGGCAAGAACAAAAGAAAACAAGCACCTTGGAGACATACAGAGATAAAAGACATAAAACAACAAATTAGAAAGCTGCAACGTGCCTAGCTCAAAACATACGCCAAACAAGACAAACTTTTCCTACAGAAATTGAACAGATTATACAAGTCAGCTATCAAAAAATCTAAGAAAAGGTACTATTCACACAGAATTCAAAATGCTAAATGTGCAAATAAAGAATTCTATAAAATGCTCAATAAATTTCATAAACCAAATTGCCTAGAAGGAACTCATCCCGTCACTCAATATTTCACAGGCAAACTGGCAAATCATAACACGGACAAAAAGCAGACACGTTGGACTCATAGTTAAAACAAAGACAAAGCACCAGCATTGACCCTTTTACAAAACAACAATCCAAGAATACTCTAACCCCGCCTCTCCATTCCTTCTAACACATTTCACACGATGAATTTATGGACCTGGTCAGAGCAAGCAGACCTGGCAACAGCCCTTCTGACCTGTGTCCACCACAAACTTTCAAGACAAATCTTCTAACAACCTCTGCTGCCACTCCAGTAAAAAGAATCATCAACGATTCCTTAACTACCGAGATATTTCCATAGGAACTCAAAAAGTCATACATACACCCTTTACTGAGGAAAACAAACTTGGACCAGCTGAACCCTGACAACTACAGACCCATTACAAATGGACCATTCCTGGGCAAACTGATAGAAAGTAACCGCGGGCGGAGAGCTCCGCTCCACCCGGGGAGTATGCTGAGATTTGCCTGTTCCGCGGAGAACGCGGAGTAGTCAAATCTCTGCACACTCTGTGGCAGAGCGGAGTTGACCAGCCACTACCTCCACCCCACCTAGTAAGAATTAAATAAAAAGACATTAAAGGTAAAATAATAAAGACTTACCTTGACTGCGGCGTCCCCGGGCTGCCGTCCTCCTCTTCCTTGCATTTTCACGGTGATCTGCGCATGCGTGCGCGCCCGCGCATGCGCATTCCTTGTGAGAAATGCGCATGCGCGCATGCGCGAATCACCGTGAGACGGCAAGGAAGAGGAGGACGGCAGCCCGGGGACGCCGCAGTCAAGGTAAGTCTTTATTATTTTACCTTTAATGTCTTTTTATTTAATTCTTACTAGGGGGGGTGGAGGCGGGCGGTGGAGCGGAGTTGGTTCCCAACTCCGTGGACCTCCGCGTAGTCCCACTCCGCCAGCTCCGCCCAGCAGCGTTCGCCCAGATGTTACAATTCATTGAAGAGAATGCCATACTTTCAGACTTCCAAACAGGATTCCTTCCAGGAAGAGGCCCAGAATCTGCCTTCCTTGCCATCTGGGATGACCTGAAGAACACAGTTAACTGCAACGGGGTTGCTGCGCTACTCCTCTTGGACCTCTCGGCTGCCTTTGTCACGGTTGACCATGACACTCTGAAACAAAGGCTCTATGAAACCGGCATAGAGGGGACTGCTCTAGACTGGATCACATCCTACCTTCGAAACAGAACTAATTACATCCATACCCCACCTTTCTCGTCCAAACCATACTCCACAAAAGCAGGGGTCCCTCGAGGCTCTATCATCTTGCTTTTCAACATCTACATGAAGTAATTACCAGTACTGATCAATCAATTTCACCTCACGTGCTATAACTATGCAGATGACACACAAATACTCCTTCAACTGGAATGCCCCAAAGACATTGGAACCTCGCTATTTTAAGTTGTCTCAGAGCCATGGATAAATGGATGACTTGGAGCCATCTCAAATTGAATGCTTCCAAAACGGAAATACTCATGTGTGGTGAATGGAAACATTATGACCCGCTTACCGCCTGAGCTGATGAACTGGGAGCACCACCTAAAGTATTAAAGAAAGTAGCAAACCTTGGAATGACCATGGATTCCAAGCTATCAATGAATGCTCAATTGGACAAACTAGCAAGATCAAGCTTTGTTACTATAAAAACTCTGAGACGAATCTTCCCCCATTTGGGTTTTCCACACAAGGGCCAGGCTACCATCTCCCTTGTTCTGTCCAAACTCGATTACGCCAATAGCCTCTACCATGGATCAGCTTTAACGACCATGAAAAGACTACAACGGATTCAGAACTTGGCTGCCAGACTACTCTTGCATATCAAACTGTGAGACCACATCTCCCCTGCCTTGAAAGCCCTGCATTGGTTACCGGTTGCCAGAAGCTCCACGTTCAAGCTGCTTTGTATCACCCACAAAGCAATACATGGAATGGGACCTCTCTTCATCAGGAATAAAATCACCAAACACATTCAACAAAGGAACCTCCTCTCTAGAGTGGCACCTCGCCTCAAAATCCCAAGGTAGAAGAATAAAACATGGGTGGCGCATCCTTCTCTGTTCAATCATCCAAACTATGGAACTCTTTACCCCCAACATAAGATCCACGGACAACCACCTTATCTTCAGAAAACTACTCAAGAATTGGCTCTTCCCCACATAAACATCATACGCAAACATAAATATACAGCATATCCCTCAGTATATAATCATTTATTTGTACTATAGATATGTACCAATGTATGTGTATTGCTTTGTATAAACATGTAGAATAATAATTTTTTAAGTACAACACTTGAACACCAGAGTTCATCTAATGCATCTTTAATCTACATATACTTACTTCCTTAATGCATCTATATTACTTCCATGAACTTGGATCTATATATTTATTACTTTTCTCCTAAAAAAAGCATATTCAATGCACTACCCCAATTCTCACCCTATACCTCTATCAATATCTTTAATCTACATATACTTACTTCCTTTATACATCTATATACTTTCCATGTACTTATGGATCTATATATTTATTACTTTCTTCTAATTCAGCATATCGAATTCACTACCCTATTTCTCACCCTATGCCTCTCTCAATATATATTCTACCTCAACTCTCTGACTCATCTCAAACCTCTTTCTACTACTCTATCCAATGCACTACCCTATTCTCACCCTATACCTCTATCAATATATCCTCTACATCCACTCTCTCATTCATCCCAAACCCCATACCACTACTATGATCCCCAAAATAACCCTTTCTAGACTCTCACCTACTCTACCCCTCCTTGCATCATCTGACACCTCTTTGACTATACCAATTCCCCAAAACAAGCCTTTCTAAACTCCTCCCTCTGATTCTTTCCCTCTACATCCTGTTTTACTCATCCCAAGCCTCCTCCTACTGCTATGACCTCCAAAAAGAATGTTTAAATCCTTCACTCTTCTATCCCTCCACTATCCTTTTCAATCAAAATAACAGACTAATTTCAATACTAATCCTTTATGGGTTCTGGAGTAGTGTGCTACTCGCCAAAAAAGCGCTTCAACTCCCCATCAGGGGTAACAAGCGCTAGATAAATGCAAACCTTTTTCCCTCTTCTATCCCTCCACTACCCTTCTCAATCCAAATAACTGACTAACATACCCACCACTCAAATTACTTTCATATTTCACTATACTAATTCAACACTAATCCTTTATGGGTTCCGGAGTAGCGTGCTACTCACCAAAAAAGAACTTCAACACCCAATCAGTGGTAACAAGCGCTATATAAATGCAAGCCTTTTTCCCTGTTCTATCCCTCCTCTATCCTTCTCAATCCAAATAATTGACTAATATCCACTACTCAAATTACTTTCATATTTCACTATACTAATTCACCACTAATTCTTTATGAGTTCCGGAGTAGCGTACTACTCGCCAAAAATGTGCTTTAACACCCCATCAGGGGTAACAAGCGATATATAAATGCAAACTTTTTTCCCTCTTCTATCTCTCCGCTATCCTTCTAAATCCAAATAATTGACTAGTATCCACCCCTCAAATTACTTTCATATTTCACTATACTAATTCAACACTAATCCTTCATGGGTTCCGGAGTAGCGTGCTACTCGCCAAAAAAGCGCTTTGACGCCTCGCGGGGATAGTAAGCGCTATATAAATGCAATAAAATACAATACAATGATGAAATGAAAACAGAAGCTCAGCTTTCCCTGGGTGGCCACATTGATCAGGAGTAAGTAAATTATTATCAGGTGCTCCTTAGGCTGAAAACAGAGACTTAGGAGAGATTCATGAAGCCGACGCTGGTCCCTGACTGCTACATAACGAGGTGACCATTCTGGAAGTGCCTTTGACAGAGGATGTGACTGGCAATATTTTAGAGGTAGTGTCCGGGGCGGTCTCCCTAACCAACACTGAAGAGGATGTAAAGTAATTCAGGGAAGGGGAAGATGTAATACCCAAGGACCTTAGTCGTCAGATAGATAAAGAGAAACATCCCGAGGATTAGAAGTAAAAAGGCCCTGAAGAGGTGTGTTTTTCACCGGATGTGATGGAGAAATTCTTCTTCCTTACAGATCAGTCGGATATTTCAGTTGCTAGTATCTCGGGGACAAGCGGGGAAGCAGCTTTGAAGTGGAGTAGTAGCAGAGGACACGAAGATTAGACTTGCTTGCCTCAACAAAGAGTCCACTTTCCAAAATGGGGAAAAAGAAAAGGATGGAATAAATGCCACAAGAAGCTCCTGACAGAGGTAGAGTTGGGGAATTAAGATGGGACACACAGCTAATGTTTCCCAAGGAGGAAAAAGGGGAGAAAGAATTAGCTGAACCAGGTCAAATGGCTGTTTACAAGGTGCTGTAAACCCTGTGGAACCCTCACTTGCAATGATTTTTCAACTTATAAGGCATTTCCTGGAGGAAGTCAAGAGTGACAACAGGCGAGCTCGTCTTGCCGACAAAATGTTACAGGGCTCTGTTAAAACAATCAGGAAAACTTGTTCTGACATCGCCAAGAGAATTGTCATGGTGGAAAAACAGACGGAAATCCTTGAAAACGAATTGGCCATATTGAAGACCCAGGGCTCTTCGCAGGAAGAGATTTTGACTGATGCTATGTGGAAACTGGAAGATCATGTGAATCGGCAAGGCCATAATAATTTTAAGATTTCTGGGGGGTACCCGAAGGTGTTGAGGGGAACGAGGATAGAACATATATAGTATTCCTCTTGAAATGTGTCTTTCCTGAGCTGACTTTATGGGTCTGGGATAAGGAGGTTCAATGTGCCCACCGATTCCCAATGACGTTAACAGAACGATCTTCCAATGAATTGGTTCGACCTCATGCAATATTGGTGTATTTTGGAATTTTTTTACTATGGCAAACTGTTTATGATTTGGAGCGTCCAAATGCCAAAAGAGACTTTGATGGAGTGTCTTTTTTTGTCAAGCCTGACTTTGCACATGCCACAGTGGAACAAAGGTGGTGATTAAGGCACCTTTTTGCACCATTGCAGAAAATGGGGGTTGAGGTGTATTTACAGAATCCTGCTCGGCTAAAGATTGTTTTTAAGGGGCAGACTTGTAGTTTTACTTTTGGGATCAAGGCCCAGACATACTTAAAAGAAATTTTGGGCGGGGTGGACCATAGTAGTAAATGATTGAGGTAGCAAATATGGTATAATGAATGTCTTGCCTGATGAGTTGTTTATGTGTATGGCGGGGCGGAGGGAAGGATAGGGAAGGGATAGCGTCATATATCTTCACTCAGGCTCAGGCTGGGGCCTGATTGCTCTTGTTGTGGTGGTGGGAGGTGGGGCTGGGAATTGTGGGGAGGTGTGCGGGAGGGTGGGGGAGACTCACATGCTGGTGTGGAGAGAAAATGTTCTAAGCACTTAAAAGTCTGTTTTTCTGGAAGATATATGCTGCAATATAGATCATTTCTGATTGATAGATGTCCAGGCTCCTGGGCTCCTTTGCTGATTTGGAATAGGTAAATTACGTATTGCTACAAATAATATCGTGGGCTTAATGATTTTAAGAAGAGACAGAAGGTAGCAGTTGGACTACAATTGTTAGTGGCTTATATTATTTGTGGTAAAGAGTCAGAATATCGAGTAGGAAATGTCAACTTGCACTAATATCGAGTGCAAAATATCGAGATACATAAATATCGACTGCAAGACTATCGTGGTCAAGAATATCGAGTTTCAGGTAAGAAATATCGTTTTCTAAAATATCGAAGTCATTAATATCGTTTGCAAAAATATAGTAAAAAATATTGTCTTTTTAGTTAGTGTTATGTATTTTAGTATATATTTTAAATGTATGTGCTCTATTTATTGTCTAAGTATTGCATTTGCTTTTTAATCTATGTGTTACATTTTTAGAAGTTATTAATTTTATTTTAATAAAATTTTGCGTTTTAGTTCCATAGCGGGTTGTGATTTTATAGGGGAATAGGGTGGGAAGTAATTTAATTATAATAAATTGAATATAAATTTTTATTTATTAGTATTTATTTATTTTTGATTTTATAGTGTTAATTGTGAGAATTAATTTATAATTAATTAATTAATAATTGGCTGTTAATTTTTATTGATTAATTAATCGGTAAATATGTTAATTGTGTCATTTTTTTAGGAGCGGGTTGTGGGTTTATAGGGGAAAAGGGTGGGAAGTAATGTAATTATAATTAATTTATTAGGGGCCCATTACGATACCCGGCGTAAAAAAATCCGCCAGGCATGGAAGCGGCAAAAATCCACCCGCACACACCGCCTGAACACCGACCACGCCATTACGATTACACAAACCGAAACCGCCATCGGCGGAAAAATCACACAAAATACCGCCCGCCAACGTCCGAGTCGGAGTCAAACCGCCCGCCACGGACGGAAACACGCACGACAACACAAAACCGCCCGCCCTCACGGCCGACACACCGCACGTGAAATTACGATCGCACCGCCATGAGCGCGGAAAACCACAAATATACCGCCCGCCAGCGCAAACAACGCCGATGAGAATCGACACGGCAGAAGCCATGGCGCCCACGTACCTGCACAGAAACCATCCGCTCACAAAACCAATAGCACACAACATGGCCAACAAGTCCACACAGCAAGGCACGCACAAATACACAAGCACAGTACACATCCCGAAAACACCCCCCCGGACAAACAAAAAATACAAAGGCCAGAACCCCAGACACAACACACCTGAAAACAACAGACCATGAGGACACACCCACATAGGTGAGTACAAAAGCAGCACTCCCACAGACCACAACCCCTTGCTACCAGAGAGGAGAGGAGAGGAGAAGAGAGGAGAGGACACAGGACACAGTGACACAGCAAGGACAGCAGCACACCACAGAAACGCACACATCACTACCACCACCACCACCACCACCACCAAACACCGGCACCACAAACCCCCTGCACATTACACAACACACACCGCACCAGCACCACAAACACCATGGCACCACAAAGAATGCCCAAGTACACGCCCATTGAGCTGACGGTCATGGTCGACGAGATCATCAAGGTGTACCCACAAATCTATGGGAACATGGTCCAGCACACACCACTAGCCACCAGAAACAGAATGTGGAACCGGATCGTAGACCAGGTCAATGCAGTCGGGAGCCTGCCCAGGAACAGAGGTGAAATAAATAAACGTTGGAATGACGTAAAGAGCCTGGTCAAGAAGAAGGAGGGCAAAAACAGAGAGCTGGCTGCCGTCACTGGCGGAGGGAATCCCGCGCTCTTTAAGACCTTCAAAGCGTGGGAGGAGAAGGTGCGAGTCATAATACATCCGGAGATCCTCGCCGGATTAGCAGGGGGAGTGGAGGCTGGTAAGTACAAACTAATGTATACCAGCACACCGCTATGTACTCACATGCACTACCACCATGCCACAGCTCCCAGGGACAAACACCCCCATGTCCAGCACACAATACACAACACATCACACACACATGCAACAGACACCACCACACACAGCCCAAACCGAACAACTGTAACATACGTGGGGACATGTGTACACTCAGCTAGCCACGTAACCACCAACAGGTCCCCAAATATGCCAGAAGCGCCACAACGAGCACCCACCACACCCATGTGTCCGCCACAGCTGCACTAACCGACAAGTAACAGGTAAGTGGCAGGAACACAAAGTGCAGTGGGTGGGAGGGTGGACAGCCCAAGTACAACACACACCAGGCCCCAGTCCCACAGCACAGCAAGGAGGAGCATCCCCCACACCCCACAGCCACGTGTCAGCCACCGCAGTGCACAACGACAGCCGAAAGGCAGACATCACGGTCTACAGCAATCGGTGTCAGTGGGTGTACAGCCACCCCCACGACCCACAACACCCCCCCACCCCCACAGACCTGCAACATGGAGCACCCCCGCTTAGAGCCATGTGGCATCCAGTACAGTGCACGCACGAACAACTTGCAGGTGGGAAACTGGACAGGGCTGGATTACTGGAGGCATGAGGACCATAACACGACCAACACATGGGACATGTCACGTAGCAGACGAACACGCAGCACCGCCCACCGTCACGAACAAGTGAACAATGTGCACACGGACATGAACAACAGACTCACACCCCACATGACCCATCACATACATAGCAACACCCAAGGAGCCACGTCTGCATGCACAAGCCACACTGAATATAGTACCACACGGCAGCCACTGTGCAACTCATCACACACAACCGAAACACCATTGAAGTCCTGTCCATGTAGCCCCTACTGCCTGTCAACCACACACCCCACAACTACGCCTATGTAAGACAAACAACACTAGACGCAACAGAGCGGAACAACATATATGCACACGAACACCACTGAACCCATCAAACACACAGACACACCATGCACATACAACATACCATCCATCCGTCAGCCCCAGTCTCATGAAAGGCATGTCATCCGCACAGCTGCCACACATACAGCAGTCACGCTAAGATACATGCCCATGACCAACCATGTGCCAGAAGTCAATGAAGCGCACGACACACTGTGAGCAACAACACACAACATGGGCCACACCCCCCGAGCACTGCAGTGATGCACATGGCACAGGGCAGCACGCACACCAAGGAGATGGGACAACTGCAATACGTTGGCTGGCACACAACCATCACTCACTCATAACGATGCGTCCAATGCCATGTCCAGTAATCACAACAGACAGCAAATATGCAGGCCATGTCAAGCATGCACACACCTCAAACCATGCACTGTCATGCTGCCACAACACATGTCACGTTCGGCACCCATGGCTCACAGCATGTACCCCAAAAGCATATTCCCTCCCAAATGCGAATCTGGGGCATGGCCCCCATGTTGCCATATGCGTTCCTAAGCGTTCCATTTGAACCCCAAAAGCATATCCCTCCCAAATGCGAATCTGGGGCATGGCCCCCATGTTGCCATATGCGTTCCTAAGCGTTCCATTTGAACCCCAAAAGCATATTCCCTCCCAAATGCGAATCTGGGGCATGGCCCCCATGTTGCCATATGCGTTCCTAAGCGTTCCATTTGGACCCCAAAAGCATATCCCCTCCCAAATGCGAATCTGGGGCATGGCCCCCATGTTGCCATATGCGTTCCTAAGCGTTCCATTTGAACCCCAAAAGCATATCCCCTCCCAAATGCGAATCTGGGGCATGGCCCCCATGTTGCCATATGCGTTCCTAAGCGTTCCATTTGAACCCCAAAAGCATATCCCCTCCCAAATGCGAATCTGGGGCATGGCCCCCATGTTGCCATATGCGTTCCTAAACGTTCCATTTGAACCCCAAAAGCATATTCCCTCCCAAATGCGAATCTGGGGCATGGCCCCCATGTTGCCATATGCGTTCCTAAGCGTTCCATTTGAACCCCAAAAGCAAAGTACAAACCAGACCCAGGATGGGCCAGGAGCCCGCATACACCAGAGTCACAATAAGTAGGGGCACAGCAACACACCCATCGGCATGGCCAATCCGTCCCATGCCACATGTGCACAGCACACAGTCCCATTGCCAAGCACACACAACTACAAATGCTACAGCCACACACACGCCTCCGGGAAACCCATGTACGAGATTGCACGAACTGTTAATGTCAGACGACAACTACATACTTCGCCAGGTGCGACACAATAACAAATCTCATTCTCTCCACAGGTGACGAACTGCTGGATGCTGGGGATGGAGCCAGCAGCCAGCACAGCCAGCCTACAAGCCCCCAACGAGGACACACGGATCTGGAGGATCTGTCCTCCTCTTCGGACACGGACCACCAAGCAGGCCCATCTGGTGTGGCAGGGCCCAGCCGCTCCCCAGGACCCCTCCTACCCACCAACCCATCATCCAGGGCTGCTTAACATTCCCAGCCCCTGCTGCCACTGTCGTTGCGGCCACACCCACGGTCATTGTGGCCACTACCACTGCCGCAACCGCCACCATCGCCGCACCGACCACCACCGCCGCCACCACCACCACGTCTTCGCTGGCACCAGCCCCAGCGCAGGTGGTGGCCCGGCCGACTGGATCCACCCTGGGAGCCACAGCGAGGACCGTGGTGAGCAATGTGGCTAGTGGGCAGGCCAGTGGCAGCAGGACTGGTAGGAGGAGCAGGGTCAGGGAAACGCCAGCCTCCCCTGGGAGCCATGCCCTGCCTCAAATGGCCAGAGTCCTTGGGGCCTATGAAGAGGCCCAAGGACAATGGGTCCGGTCTGCTTCAGACACGCGTGAGGTGCTGGGGGTGCTGAGGTCCATGGACGCCCGTATGGGCCAACTCGTGGACCTCATGGGCCAGCTGGTGGTGGCGGTGAGGTCACTGCCAGGGACAGCAGCTCCCCTCCGCCACCACCTGCCGGGGCGCAGGGTGGAGCAGCAGTGTCCAGTTCCCCTGCGTCCACAGCCAGTGAGCACACCTCAACCACCAGCATGTCGCAAGCAGGCACCCCCTCGCAAACGTGGAAGGGGCCGTCCGAAGTGGAAACAGATCTCCCGGGAGGACTTCGCACGCTCCAAACGCAAGTGAGGCAGCCAGCCAGCCTTCCGCCAGCCTTCCTTGACCAGCCACTGCATTGACTTGGACTACGATCCCACTCCACACAGCCATCTGGATGGCATGTGTGTGTTGGACTATGGACATAGAACCAGTGGGTACACCCTGATCATCACGCAGCCATGACCGACAGCTCATTGTCACTGCACGCACCACTTTTGTCATCACCTTACACACAATCACATGTCACAGTTTGTAATAAATGCACCTTTTACACTAACTGCTGTTTGTGCCCTGTGTTTTATTTGTACGGAATACAACGGCCACCTTGGGCGGAAAGGCACCTGATGCGTGGCATGGCAATTGAATCCGGAGGGCCTGTAGGGACCTAGGGGTGGGATACAGAACAGGAGCACATTCAATGAGTGTGTCACACACCCATCACACAGTACATGTCAACAACTACAAGCAATGTACACACATCGCACAGAGCAATAGGGCACAATGCCACATCCACCAACAGTGGCATACTACCCTGGCCATGGAGCGTTGACACACAGCACGCAGTGAACAAACGGCCACCCTGACACAGCACACACACACCTGCACAGATACAGCCACATCAGCCGTCGTACATGGACACTCACCGTCAAGTGAAGTAGCGGGCGATGAGCTGCTGCCGCACATTACCAGCTTCCTCCTCTCCGCTGTCCTCCTCACTCGAGCTGTCCTGGTCTGCGGGCTGGGGCCCTGGTTGATCTCCGTCATCCACGATGAGGGGGATCTGCTTCCGAATGGCCAGATTGTGCAGCATGCAGCACGCCACCACTATCCGGCACACCTTCTGTGGGGAGTACGCCAGCGCACCCCCGGTGCGGTCCAGGCACCTGAACCTGGACTTGAGGAGGCCAAAGGTACGCTCGACCGCACGTCTGGTCCTCCCATGTGCCTCATTGTAGCGATCGTCTGCTGGGGTGCGAGGATTCCTCAATGGACTGAGCAGCCATGCCCCATTCGGGTACGCAGAGTCACCTGGGTGTGAGGGACACAGAGAACCGTTGCAATTCCAACTGGACAGGGGACAGCATCGCACAACCAGCACGCCACACCACTCCACATACTCACCGACAATACAGGCACGATCCTGTTGCATATTGGACATCAGTCGTGGCAAGATGCTGTTGCGCATTATGTGTGCGTCATGGGCCGAGCCTGGGAACTTTGCACACACGTGGGTGATCACCATGTCCGCAAGGCACACCACTTGCACATTCAGGGAGTGCGTGTGCTTCCTGTTGCGGTACAGGTGCTCAGTGGCCTGTGGTGGAACAAGGCCGACATGTGTGCAGTCAATGGCTCCAACGACGTGTGGGATTCTGCCAAGGGCTTAGAATGCACCCTTCACTGCCGCCAATTCACGAGCCCTGGGGAAGCGGATGTACCTGTTTCGGTACAGCATCATGGCTGCCAGTACATCCCTCAGCACCTTGCTGAACATGGGCTGGGACATCCCTCCTCCAATGCCCACTGTGTGCTGGAATGACCCAGTGGCGAAGAAATGCATGGCGGCCATCACCTTAGCCGTGGGGGTGACAGCAGTCGGATACACCCTGCGGGGACGGAGATGGGGTTCTAACATGGCACACAGTCGATGCAGGGTTGGCCTGTCCAGCCGAAACTTCCTAATAACCTCTGTATCGTCCATGTCCGCCAGCAATTGGTATGGGCGGTCAATGTTCGGTCTCCACCTAGGGACAATGGCAGAGGACACATGTCAAAGCAACACGACACATAGCAATTTCGCATACACATCACTGACATGACTGAGCAAGCACATGAGCCACAGCCCAGCTGTCAAGCTGGGACGGCACGGCCACAATACACTTACACAGGTCTCCCAACAATGGCAATGGCTAGTGATACAAACCACTGCCATGTGCATGCACATGGGGATCTAGGCCCCAATGACTTGCGGGGCGTGCTGATGGGGACTGACTGCATATCCGTCAAGCGGCAACGCCACGGCAACATGAATGTCTGCTGAGCATGGAACTGCTTCCGCGGCTGGATGAGTATGGCACACGACGACGACGATGTGGGCACAGGCTGAGCGGCCACAACAAGTGGGACCTGTGGCACGAGGGGATATGAGACAGTAGTAGGTGTCAGCACTGCACCCTATGTACAGCACTGTACGGATCACACCTCCCGAAACATTGACAGGTGTCCACATTGACAGCCCCATGCCAAGACGGCTGTGTGCTTGCAGTCACACGTCACAGGTGAGAGGTTACATTGCACGTGCCAGGTGGCAGACGTACATAGTGGGAGCTGGCATGTGTGTGCATGTGTCTCCTGTTCAGGATCCACCAGATGGGCGCTGACTCTGTACTGACCATTGGACACAGCATGTTCCGTGGAAGGCTTGTGTGTGTGGGATGGTGGCACTGGATGTGCCTCCGTTGGGTGGGGGCCATGCACAGGGCGGGTACGTCGATGATTGCGCATTGTTGGTCACGGTGGGTGCACCCACTAAGATGTGTTGCCCTGTGTTCAATTCCTATGTCCGCATGATGATGGACTGTAGATGTGGGCAGACTACACATTGGTCGATGTGCTGTCTATATGCATGTGCCTTCACACCAGGCACAGCTGCCCCTGCACATGTGACCCCTGCTGGACTCGCTGCTGGGTCTGTGGAGCTGATGCACCTTCTGCGCGTGGGGCGGACAGCTCTCCTCACTTCCCTCATTGCGCATGTCATGACTTTGCCGCAGGTGACATGGATCATGGAGGGCCCACATGTACGCGTGGGTAGGCTACACATGATTGTACACTGGTCGCCACCCCCAGTCAGTGTTTCGAATGGGAAGGTTGTCGTGCTGGTGGTATGTTCGATGTGGCGGATGGGCGGGCCTAGGTGCGGGCTTACATTCCGGACATGGGGGGTAGTTGGATTGGCGACTAGTTGCAGTACACACGGGACACGTCTCTTCCTTTCCACATCTGGGTCATCCCTTGTACTAACTGACAGTGATACAGTCATCTTCGCCTCAGCCCTCATGTCCTCCCCTCGCTCCCCCAATATGCATGCTCACCTGCGAGGCTAGCGCTTGCACAGGCAGCCCCAAGCTCGCACCAGAGAGGGCAAGGAGTGTATGTGTGGGTCCAGTTGCACGAGTGGGCTGTCTCAGGGTATGATGTGTGGCGGGACGCCGTCCACCTGCGTGGTGCCCCAAATGGAGACCCGGCCTGCATGGACTATGCATCACAGTCTTCGCCTTCCGGATCCGCCACCTGCGACACCCAGTGGCTGTGGCTGCCCTTGCGGCCAGGCCGCGTCCGTCTGTGGCTGATGGCCCACACATTCACTCTTTGGCCTCTCTGGGGAGGGCTCGGGGGTGGTGGCGCACGCGCTTGCACTTAGTCGCAATGGCATGTGGCGTGGTTGGTATGATGTGCAATGGATGGGATGGTGCGAGCCACCTCCCGTGACGTCAGTGCTGCTCGTGCTGTGGTGCGTCCCCCTACACTTCCATTTGACTTGTGCCATGCTAGACGTTGAGGTTCTATTGCCTGCGTGATATGACCAGGAGGAGCGCGAGGAGACCTCTCACACACCATGCTCCACTGCCATCCCGTGCCCTGTATCGCCTGTGCGGATTGACTATGTTGGGGTTACACCTGGTCGACTGGGGCTGTGTGTGCCTTGTCAAGGGGCATGGCGGGCGCACAACAGGATCCAGCTTGTCCACAGAGGGTGGGCTGAGGTGCGCCTGGTACCGCTTTGTACGTGTGCCCGGCTGCTGTGCACACACGTGTTCACTCCCCCGACAGGTGTCCTCTCACAATGCCCAGGGAAGCGGTGGTGTACTGTTCATGACCCCTCCCAACACGGCGTGCTCCAACTTGGCATGTGCGCATCTACCCGTCGAACCCACCCACCTGAGCACTGCGTCCATACGACTTCACACGACACATGTGTGTCTTCCACAGTAGTGCTACTCATTTGCGTTGACATCCAATACCAGTGGACTACATGGTCATGTCACGACTGCCGTGTACTTCACATACTCTCATCCTCTCTCATTCGTACTTGTGAAATGAGTCAGCGGAGACAGTTTTGGTTTCAAACATTATATTGAGTCTTCTGTCCTCTGTGATGCAGTATAGTGGACACTACTGGCAGCGGAATACATGTTGAGGATATACTGAGCATGATTGCAAATGGGATAGGGTGTGGGGTTACATGTGATTGGCTGTTGCATGTGGGATGTGGGCTTCAGAGTGACATCTGCTTGGCCAAGGCTGTGTTAATGTACATTTACGTATTGCTGCGGAGCTGCGGACTTTGACACAGACGGTATACATGTAGCCTACCAGACTGCTTGGCATCATGGGCACAGTCCATCTCAGTTCCATGTGACAGGTTTGCTGCGGTTGTTCCTCATGCACGCGTGCATGTGAGATGACATCAGGGCATGTGCTTGCGTGCATGCAGCGGCGTGCCACTTGTTGTTGCACTGTGGTGGTTACTGGACATGTCACAGTCACTGGGGTCGTGTTGTTGTTGTATGCACTTGTCGTCCATGCAAAGGTCCTGGTATGGGATTCCCGGGCGGGGGTGGGAGGGGTGCAGCACCCACAGACTCCAGGCGACCTATTCATGTCCACTGAGCGGTGTGTGTGTCCATGTGCGCTGGATCCATGTCGTGTCCTGGTTGTTCGTGCAGTTCCGTCCATGTGGGTGCAATACACAGAGCCCATGCCACTGCCTCCCACGATGCATGCAGTGTTCCTGGATGTGATGGGGAACAGTGTGCATGTCCCTGTCATATCCGATGTCATGGCGATGTCGTTGATGGTGTGGTTACAGTTGCCGGTCGTTTGGTATGGCTGTTGTGGTGGTGACTGGCCAGATCCGTGCGGAAGCTAAGCATGGGTGCGGGGTTGGACATCATAGGTCACTCGGGGAACCTGCGTTGTGGTCCGACGAATTTACAGGTTGTCAGGTATGCGATGCCGCCCAGCAGGGCTTCCATGTCATTGGTGGTGTACATGTTTGCCAGCCAATGTAGCGGATGGTGGCTGTCAAGGTGTTGTTCGTAAGTTGTCCCTTGGAGGACCATGATGGGGCATGCTGGGTGACATTCGATGTAGCTGTTCTCGATGATCCGTCGTGTGGAGGCACAGTGGTCCCATTTCAGTGCGGGTGCGATGTTGGCCACATACGCCATGCCCCCATAGGCAGAGCAGGCCCTGTCGTGTGCGTCCAGAGGGAGGAGTAGTGGTAGCAGGTCCGCCTTCAGACATGCCGGGTTGGAGAGGCATATCTCCACGGGATGCTGGTAGGGACACCTCCGACAGTAGAAGACGGGCATGACGCAGCTGAACAATGTGATGCGGTAAGTCAGTCGGTAACTTACGTTCAGCAGGGACAGGAGATCGCATCCCAATGTATGGAACAGGTTGGTTTTGCACAGCTTGAGCTGTTCAGTGTAGTTGGGTAGGTGTGTTGCGGTTGCCATTTCGCAGCGGTGCGTTGTGGTGGCGTGCTCCGGCTGTGTGTGCAGTCTGCAATGTGCACGCTCCGAGGTTGCTGTGAGCTCTGTGTAGTCGTAGGGAGACAGGACTTGTGTTCTGTTGGCTTGTTTGGAGGACACGGGCCCTCTTCCCACATGCTTCGCAGACAGTTCAAGGTCAGTGATGTGTGACTCCTTCCAATTAACTTGCATGTGGCCGACATGGGGGAGTGTTTTCTTCTTTCTTCCCCGTCCGTTGTGTGCTTCTGTGATATGCGCTATCTGCCCTGTGGTCGGTCTCCTCGGCAAGCCTGTGTTGGTCTATTCTTGGACAATGGCTGTATTCACCGGCTTCTGTCGTAGGGCTGTGGTTTCGGAGTTGGAATGGAAGGTCATTCAGTGCTGTCTGCTCTCCCTTGTGTGGGCGGCAGGCTGCCTTTCCGCTCTGCGTTGGGCCTTGTGTGTGAATGTTATTCTTGGGCCACCTGTTGTCGGTCCCCGGGCTCTTTGGTGTTCCGTTTTATATGTCTTGTTCATATGTGCAGGGTGGTATGGGTGTTTCAGTGTGGTACTGGCGTTCCTCTTCCCGAAGGGGCCCTGCTTCTCCTAGTTGGTGTTGCCGCCGCTGTGTGCTACGCCATGTTTGTTACACTGGGGTGTGTCCTGCTGTTGCGTGTCTTCACTGACATGTGTGCGTCGGTTGTGTGGCGTTGGGTGTTGTCCGTGAATTGGGCGTTGGGGACATGTCTGTGGCAGGCCTGTCACGTGTCATGTGCGTTCGGGGTGGGGCTGATGTGTGTGCTGCTTGGTTGTGTCCCTGTGTCTGTGTGCGACGCATGCATGGCGCTGCGGTTGGCCTCTGCGTTGTGCGCATGTGTGGCGGCGTCATCGGCGCTTTGGGGCCGTGACGGGGTGGTTGGTTCCTAGTCCCAGGTGGTGTGTACACATGTGTTACTGCGATGTTACGATTTGGCCTGTGTGTCATATGTGGATGCAATGGTGGATGTGTAGTGTACACGCGCTGGTGGGGGGTTGTCCGCTTTTCCGCCCTTGCACTGTGTGCGCTGTTTGCGTGCACTTGTTGTGTGTGTGCCTACCTGCGTCTCCGCGGTACGTTGCGTCCTTGGTGGTGCATCAGCAGGAGCATGGGGAGGGCCTGCAGTGCTGGATTCATGCTCGGGGAGCCGCTTCTTCGTTGTCCGTGCTCGGCATCCGTGTTACCGCTTCGGTTTGTCGTACGGTATCTCTTGGCCGTGGGAGCCGTTTGTTTGCGGCATCGTAATTTATGCGCCGGGCGGGACGTGTTTCGTCGGACGGTGTGTGTCAGTTGTGCTGCGCCGCTACGTGAACGGGCGCACTTTGATGGCGGACGGTGTTGCTGGCTTGCCGGCGGTGTTTGGCCTACTTTTCGCATCGTAATTGGGCGGGCGTGTGGACTGGTGCGTGCCGGCGGTAACTGGTGGTTTTTGCATCCGCCAGCACGGCGGTGGTGCTTCCGCCCGCCATCGTAATGTGCCCCTAAGTTATTAAAATAATTATTTAAAAATATTATTAAGTAAGTATATATATTATATTTTATAGATATATATGTTATATATGTTTAATTGATTTTTACATTATATGTATTACTTATAATTTTAAACAGTTTTAAATATTTTTAACTATGTTTATTTTAGTTATATGTATTATTTACTTTATTTTACATTATTTTTTATACATTAAAAAAAACAATATTTTTAACAACGATATTTTTAACTATTTTTTTTATCGATATTTTTGTACTTACCATTATGTAGATAGGACATCGATATTCTGGACATTGATATTGTTGCGTCGATATTTCTGTAGGTCGATATTCTGACTCGATATTCTGTCAGTGATCCCTGCTTCGCAGGCACCTAAGCGCAACTGACCGGTCTGCTGCTCCTGAGCTCCTGCGGACTCCGAAGATTTCAGCAACACAGGAGGTGGGTTTCCGAAAGTCCCTGAGGTTGAGCTGCCCTCTCACTGAGTTTGAGGCCAGTATCCCTCGTGGGGACTGCGTGACCCGAACCCCTGTGCACCGCGTCCATTTGCAAGTGCATATGCTTGTTGGCGATTCCCGAGCTTGTGCATTGGACTCCGTGTAGTCCTGACCCTGAGCAGTATTTGCACCAAAGAACTCCGGCCTCCTCGCACGAGTGCTCCGTAGGCTGGTACTTTGCAATCTTGCTCAAGGTCCCCTCGCGACTCCTGGTCATTCGGCCTGTGGGTCCTCATGAGGGTCATCTTGATTTCTGTTGGGATTTCCTGGTTGCTCCAGACGTGCCCTGACTCCCCATTGCTTGGTGAGTCCCCTGGACCTTGCTGGTCCACACCGTAACCTGCTTGACCTTCCTGCATGGGTTGCTTTTGCTGAGGCTTGTTGGTGCTCCAGCCGGACACTGACCCCTCAGCACTCGACATCCTTCGTTGGACAGCTCACCTCCGGCTCCTGGTCATCCTTGACATCTCCTGGTCCTCGTGGCTGCAGAGTCAAGCATCCCTTCTTCGCACCTGAAGCACCCGACATCGGTGGGCATTCGTCTACCGAGCCCCTGGTCACTCTGAAGTGACCCAGACTCTGTCCCCTCTGCTTTCAGGTTCCATCTTCCCCGAATCCAGGCTTGGATTCCACGGGACCCTTTTTACCTTCACGGCAGCAGTACTTCTGTGCAGCTCTCCATTGAGAACAACAGCAGTTTCCGACGCCACTTCAGACCTATGCACCCGGCTCCTCTGGGATAGGTAACTCGGGTACTACGGTATCCACGGGTGGGGTGGCTCTTCAGACGCTTAAGTTCCAAAAGGTTTGCTCGAAATCCTCCTAGAAGGGTCCTTAAACTTTAAAAGTGTAACCGCGACTTCCCCATAGAATTGTACAGAGCCCGCGGTCGTGTTCCCACACTGCACCCGGCCTCCGTGGCGTCCCTGTCTACTCACCTTGGGTGGTTCCTTGGGGTCCCAGCGATTCTACGTGCTCCAGACCTTGTCTTGATCTCAGTCGTGACTGTTATACCACTATTTTAGTATATGGTTTGGTCTCCTCCTGGAGCCCACTGTGTATTGTGCTACTGTTCTATTGATCTCGTATTGTGTGCTTTGTGTTCTATCCTCGTGTAGAGGATAGTAGAGAGTGTTCTATTAATAAATACATATTTTTATATAACTACTGTGGGTGGTTCTCCTTCATTTAGTCATTCAGGAGGTGATATTCTGGTAAAACAAGCTGCTTTACATTCCTTCAAGATTAAGCCTGAAGGCTGCTCTCCACAGCTACCACTAGATAGCTTTCTAAAGGTTATATTTGACCTCATACATCATAAGGGTCGTTTGGACTGGTACAAGGTGCCCACTTTAATTAGTGAACAGCATATACCAGGCCAACTTCTCACAACTACATCATAAAAAGTCAGTAGAGAACACAAAGAATGGGGATAAGGAGAATAGAACTAATCATAGATAAAAAAAGAAAACTTGTAAAAGTTTATTATTTGGTCTTGACAAATCATTTCACCGGATCATAATTATATTGTGTTCCTTTTCTTTACGTATAGTTGGTGGTACCATTCTCAGGACACGTTTAATAAGAAAAGGCATACAGAGTGCAGGCAGAGTCATCAGTGCACCTGAAGAAGGTACAGATGTGCATCACTCCCTCTTCACTCGCCTCATCCCATTCCCCTCCTCCCTTCCTTGGGGCGTTGGTTGACGCAAGGTCTCATTCTTGTTCATACACTGTGTCAGGGGTGTGCAGGGGTCCAGCATCGCCTCCGCGAACACGAGCTCTAGGTGAGTGGCATTACAGAAAGCCAAGCCAGCTTACTACTGTTCACCTGGGCGATATGGACCTCCAGGAGGGGATCTATACTCAAGATTTAATTTAAGCCTTACCTGAAGTAACCGGTCAGGAAGCCCCTACTATGATAGGATTAGCCCAAACCTTAGGAGAAATGCAGAGCAAAATTCAAGCCCTCCAACATGAAAATCTGGTGTTGAAGGAAGAGTTATTACAATATCGGCCACATCACACCCCCTGAAAGACAACAGGAGCAACCCCCAAAGATAGACAATCAGTTTTGTCACCCTCAGATTTTGAAGGTATACTTCCAAATGCTAATTCTACACCTCTTCCAGGACCTAGCAGCCCGGCTCCCATAAAATGTTACTCTTCATACACCAACCCCAATTCCGTTACCCCCACCAGAGTGTTATTTTGATGGCAATACCAAATTTGACGCCTTTTGGAGCAAATGTCAATTACTCTTTCTGTGCAAACCTAATGCCTTCCCCTCGGACACTGCACAAGTAGCACTTGTCATTTCCTATTTAGGGGTACGGCAGCCAATTGGACCGTGCCGCTTATTGAG
The DNA here is from genome assembly GCA_963921515.1 of Calotriton arnoldi. Lineage (NCBI taxonomy): Eukaryota > Metazoa > Chordata > Amphibia > Caudata > Salamandridae > Calotriton > Calotriton arnoldi. Next base: position 803,418 of record CAWUFW010008670.1, read on the forward strand.
AGCAATGACCCCCTGCTTCATGACTATACCAGGTTCCAAGAAGCGATGCGTCGCTTATTTGCTAAACATATGTTCGTGCAGGCTAGTGACAATGAATTATTGAATTTACGACAAGGAAAGGATTTACTTTTCTACATCACTGCCTTCGTCGCCTGGTCGCAGACACTCAGTGGCCTGAAAAAAAAGAACCTCACTGTTTTACAGGGACGTTGAAGGACGAGTTGAAAGACTCACTGGCACATATAGTTGATCCTCCCAATAAGGTCTCAGAATTTGTAGATCTGGTGGTTAGATTGGATCATAGACTTTCAGAGCGCAAGGGAGAGAGACCTAGGGATGAACCAAAGCTATTGGTTGTTTTCCCAGACCACAAAGAATCTGAGGTTAAGACACATAAAGTGGCAGAACCAATGCAAATAGGAGGTATTAAAGGTCCTTTGTTGAAGAAAGAGAAAGATAGAAGAAGAAAATTAAATCTATGCCTTCAATATGGAAAAGCCTGGCATTTTGCTCGTGATTGTGGGGCAAAACCTAAAGGCGCTAGAACTAAAGTAGCAGTAGCCACAGAAAATCTACCGCAAAACTAACATGCTCGACTAATCCAGAGGTCAATTGGTTGAGCACATATCATTTACTGACTTTACAAGCCAATTTTACTATGATCCCACGGCATATAACCATTTCAATCACCCTTAATATTTCCCCACAACAAAGAAAGGTTCTGACCATACTTTTGGATTCAGGGTCTACTGTGAACTTTCTAGATCAGACCTTAGCCAATGTTTTACAGATACCCCGAATTAAGAAAAAGAATCCAGAGCTGGTGAAAGCTGTCGATGGCTCTGAATTATCGTCTGGACCCATCACCTATTAGACTGCCCCAATTGTTCTAGTATGCGAAAATGGTCATATATCGAAACAATAATGTTTGACGAAATAGACACACCTTCCGTTGGAGCTATCCTAGGAATACCCTGGCTTCAGTTACACATCCCTTTGATTTATTGGTCATTGCGTCATGTAGCTCTGGGATCCCATTACTGCCATTCCCACTGCTATAACACTGCACAGGATCTAAACGTACCCATGACCTGTGCCGCAGCTGCTCATAACCCCTTGAATGGGTTACCTGAAGAATATCAAAATTATCAGGACGTTTTTGAAAAAGGAAGATACCCAACTATCACCACATAGAGATTTCGATTGTCGTATCAACTTTGTACCTGTTTCCAGTTTACCTTGTAATCGGGTGTATGCCCTTTCTGAGCCAGAAACAAAATATCTCAAGAAATACCTGGATGAGCTAGCTCTAGGTTTTATCCGTCATTCCACCTTCCCAGTATCATCTCCCATCTTCTTCGTTCCAAAGAAGAATGGGGATCTTAGGGTTTGCATAGATTACAATTAATAAAATAACAGTTAAAAAAGATATCCCTTGACGTTAATAACTGTCCTTTTAGATCAAGTAAGAGGGTCCACAATATACACCAAGCTAGATCTGCGTGGGGCATACCACCTTGTTAGAATGAAAGAGGGCGATGAGTGGAAGAGTTCATTCCGAACTAAGTTCGGATTGTTCGAGTACACCGTCCTGCTCTTTGGACTCTGCAATACCCCTGCAGCATTCCAATTCTTCATTAACAAAGTACTATGTGATTTGCTTGATGTTTGTGTTATTGTATATAGTGATGATATTTTGATATACTCTGTGGGCCCGATTCCCAGAAGTAATCTGAGACGAAAGTCTGACTTTACGACTTTCGGTATTCACAAAGGGCATTTACGAGTAGTAAAGTTAGACTTTTGGTCTAAGTTTAGACCAAAAGTCTAACTTAGACAAAAAGTCTATCTTTAGTAGTAGTAAAGTTAGACTTTTGGTGTAAGTTAGACTTTTGGTCTAAACTTAGACCAGAAGTCTAACTTTACTACTCGTAAATGCCCTTTGTGAATACCGAAAGTCGTAAAGTTACACTTTTGTCTCAGATTACTTCTGTGAATCGGGCCCTCAGTCTATGTCTGACCACATTACACACGTTTGGGCCGTCTTATAGCTCCTTCGAGAACACAGACTATATGCTGAATTAGAAAAGTGCAGCTTCCATACATGTTCAGTAGAATTCCTAGGATACATACTCTCCCTGGTAGGAATTACCATGGATGAAAAAAAGGTTCAAGCAGTTCTGGATTGGCCTCCTCCTGCCACAGTCAAAGAGGTACAGTCCTTACTAGGTTTTGCTAACTTTACAGACGTTTTATTAAGCACTATTCAGATATAGTAAGTCCGATCACAAAACTATTGAAGAAGAATGTATCTTCCACCTGGTCTGCCTATGCCAATGATGCCTTCTGCAGGTTGAAATAAGCCTTCACCACTGCTCCGGTATTGAAACACCCAGACCCAACACAATCTTATTTTGTTGAGGCTGATGCTTCGCAAGTGGCCGTCGGTGGCATTCTCTCTCAACGGGATCCCACCACTGGTCAAATGCACCCCATTGCATATTTCTCTAAGAAGCTGCTCCCTGCAGAGCAAAATTATACTATAACAGAGAGAGAATTATTAGCAATAATGGCATCAATATCTGTTGGATGCAGCCCATACAGTCACCCTTTATACAGATCATTACAACTTGCAATTCTTTAAGTCCTTGAAGGCATTGACACCCAGACAAACCCGGTGGCTCCTGTTTTTTAGTGAATTTGATTTCATCATAACATATTGTCCTGGAACACAACAACTGACAGCTGATGTGTTGTCACGCTGGGGACATGGTGTACAGTGCAAGAGAATATTGCATCACTAAAGAACATCATAGACACAAAACAAATTATAGGTGCCTGCTTCAAGACACACTTCTTAGAGAAGGTTAAGCTATGTGTAACACAGATGGATGCCACCGAATGGGTGAAAGAAAAGGATCATACAATACAGGATGGGTTATTTTATCATGATAATAGACTATTTGTGCCTACTAAGGAACTTCAACAAGAAGTGTTACAGTGGCGCCATGACACAGCTTTAGCAAGACATCTGGTATACAGAAAACTATCGCTGCTTGTAAGAGGTGGTTTTGGTGGTCAGTGCTATCCCAGGATGTGCACGACTATGTCAGAGCATGCCCAGTCTGCACTCACAACAAACCCACCCATACTTTGCCAGTGGGTTTATTACGACCCTTTCCAGTACCCCCTCAGCCGTGGCACACTGTTAGTATGGATTTTATTACTGACCTACCTAAGTCCAATGGTTAAACCACAATATGGGTAGTGGTGGACCTTTTTTTAAAAATGGCTCACCTGATACCATTAAAAAGGGTGCCCATGGTTCAAGAACTTACCACATACTTCCTGCAACATGTGGTGCGATTACACGGTTTTCCCTCAATAATTATCTCAGACAGAGATCCTCAGTTTATCTCCAGGTTCTGGCAGAATTTGTGCAAGTCTTTCGGTATCGATGTTCGCCTATCATCGGCCTATCACCCGCAAACAGATGGCCAAACCGTGCGTGTAAACCAAGCCCTAGAACAAATATTACCTCGGAGTGGGAGGCTTTGATACTCCTTGTCGAGTTTGTATACAACAATGCACAACGTTCTGCCACCAAGATGTCTCCTTTTTATTGTGTTACAGGTACTAACCCCCGTATGTTACCAAAATCCCTGAACAATGTAACTAATCCAGTCCCTTCCCTACAGACATTTCTTGAGCAATTTTCTAATATTCAACAAACAGCACGCACACACCTACAACAGGCTAAAAGGGACATGGAGCGACAGGCCAATAAACATCGGCTATTACAACCCCAGTATAAAGTGGGTGATCAGGTATGGTTGTCCACTAAATACCTACGATTACCTGGTCCAAGAAAATTACAACCACAATACTTGGGGCCTTATGAGGCTATTAAGATCATAAACCCTGTGACAGTTAAATTAAAAACTACCTGATGATATGTTTTGTCACCCAGTATTTCATGTATCCCTTCTCCTACCTTATCAGGCTTTGCCTGTCCCTCCACCCATTAAAATAAATGACCATTTAGAGTTTGAAGAACACAAGATTCACGATTCATAACGACTCAACGGTCACCTTTTTTATTTGATAAATTGGATGGGTTACTGCCCAGAGGAGCGATCATGAGAACCTGCAGCAAAAAATTCATGGCCCCCGATTGGTACGACTATTCCATATCCGATACCCCCACAAACCCCGACCGGTGGATCGCCCTTGTGGGGGAGAATTGTCATGAGCATAGGCTCCTATACTAATCCCTGTATCATTTGTGCTATAGAAGGTGGTGTCATCAACCATGTACATACTTCTGGAAATCTAGAAGTCCAGTGTTAGAGAAATCCCTATGTTTCACTGTTCTGTATCCTCACCATCCCTGTTAATGTTTTTACCACTAAAGGTAGAAAAAGGTCTATGTGTGTTCTATTATTCACCTTTGTTGTGAAACCCTTTTTCATCTGTATCTGGAACTTTCTTAATTTACATTAAGCAGGAGCTTGCCAACGTGAGTCTCCTCTGACTGTCCTCGTGCGCCGAGACCGTTATGCAAATAAAGCTCATTCCAGCCTTGTGACAACCCCTTTCAATAGTACAGTGCATCATCCTTAAACACGTGCCTTTGATGAGTCATGTTTTCTAGCACGTTCACCTATTACCATTACCAACGCATGTGCATCTATTTACCCCAGCCATGTGAACTAACCAGGCACATGAACTGACATCTTTAAAAGAACACCGATAAGTCAAGCAGCATTTACCGAATTCTCTGCTCATTTCCCAGCTGATATTTAATCCTAGGAAGAACAGAAGAACGATGCTACCTGGCTTCTTCAGAGTCTAGGAAGAAGAAAAGAAATAATATGCAAGTTTTTTTTCTCTCTTAAAAAAACATTATTCATATATTAAGAGAGGCATACATTTAATTTAATTCCAGTACAATAGGTTGGTAATATACAATTTGCGATAGCACTTCAACACAGAATCATATCACCGCATTAAATAGTAACACGTCATTATTTTGGGTGTGACTTGAGTAGGTGACGTTAGGGATCAACGAGCCTTTGTTTACAGGTAAAGTCTTGTTTTATCTTTACGCAGAGTCCCGGTGTGAATCGTGTTATGAGTGTGCGCTAGGGGAGTGTGGGTGTATTTCAGTGCCATCTAGTTGACGAAGGTATGTTACCAGTGGGTCCCAGATATTGTGTGGGTGATTCGCTGGGAGCATGAGGTCCCAGTATGTGGTCAGGTGTGTCTGGCAGAATGCAGTATCGGCGAGCCATGCTTTAGCCGATGGTGCTGGTTTGTGACCCCAATGGATCTCCTCCCTACGCTTGGCCAATAGCAGCTAATTGTTGATTTGTATCTGGGAGTTCCTTCACATATCCCAATAGGCACATAGGCGGGTCTGGTGTTATGGGGTCTGAAGTGATGGCGCCTATTGTCAAACATATCGCCTGCCAGAAACCCTCCACCCGTGGGCACGTCCAAGCTAGGTGCATAAATGTGGCTTCCGGTGCGGAGCACCGTAAGCATCTTGCGTCGTTGACCAGGCCCATCTTATAGAGAGTCACTGGGATGCGATATAGTCTATGTAGATATTTGTAGTGTATCAATCGCAATCTGTAGTTTGAAGTAAGTCACTCAGTCTGGTTACAGCAGTATTGCCATTGATCCACCGTCAAACTCATGTCCGTGTCCGTCTCCCAGGCTTGCTGATCCCGCGTAGTGTTTAGTGGGGAGGCTGCTAGTGTTGATGAGTAGAGTCGGGTTATAATTTTGCGTGGCGACGTGGTTGTATGGACGTATTCCAGCGCCAAGTTTGGCTGGTGGAGGGTCTGGGTACATGCTTTTTTTATTTCTTCAGGTCGCTCTGATTTGGTAGTATAATAATGTATCTAAGGGGGTGGTTATGCACGTCGCTGTATTTGTGAAGGGGGGAGAAACTTTCCGTCCGGGTATAGGTCAGCAATTGTATCTATGCCCAGTTCCTTGGCTCGGCATGCCATCCCTTTGTTATTCAGTGGGGGAAAGGAGGGGTTCTTTGCCAGTGTGCTAGATGGTGCATATAACATATCAGTGCCTGTCCGTTTGCGGATTCCATCCCACGCCCAACGCACACATTCTACCGTATTAATTTCCTCTTTAGGTGCTTTATATGACTGGACTAGTGCTGTTTCAGCAGCCAAGGGGATGTCTGATCCGCTTCCACCACTAAATGTGGCTGGAACGGTGTGGGGTGTAACCAGAAATGTAGAAAACCTGCCTGAGGACAGAGTGCATATAACTTTAAATCTGGGGCCGCCATTCTGCCGCGTTTGAGGGACAATGTCAGGGTTTCGTAAGCGATCCTCGGCTGACGACCTGCCCATGCTAGCGTTATCATGGCGGATCGTAGCCTTTTAAAGAACTGTGCTGTGAAAGGGAGTGGGACATTGAGAAATAGGTATCGAAATTTTGGCAAGACTACCATCTTAGCGATCGCAATGCGCCCCGCCATTGAAAGCAGAAGTTTGTATCATATCTGAACCCTAGTTTTAAGCCATTCCATTACACGTCTATAATTCACCCTCCAGAGTTCTTCCGGGTCTCTGCTTAACCATACACCCAGGTATTTGGTTGGCTCAGTTGCCCATTATTCTGTTTGTAGGGGCACGTAGCTTGGGTAAGGGGAAAGAGTATGGATTTGTTTCAGTTAACGTGCACTCCCGAGTGGCCACCAAAATGGTTTACCTCTCTCGTCATGGGCTCTAGGTTCTTGAATTTATAACGTAATATCATCGGCGTACATAGATACCACTAGGCCTCTAGCCGTGAATCCAATGCTCCGCTCTGTGTGATGTTGGCGAAACTGAGCCGCCAGTGGTTCCATCGCAATTGCAAATAATAACGGGGAGAGTGGGCATCCTTGCCTCGTGCCCCGAGCAATCGTGATGGTCCCGGTGATTTGCCAGTTTATTTTAATACGTGCGAGGGGGGGTGCATAACAGGCGGATCTTGTGGCTGAAACTGGAGCTGAAACCCAAATGCCCGAGGAGCGAGAAGAGGAACGACCATTCTAGGGAGCCGAATACCTTGGTGGCGTCTAGGAGAGCCGCCACTGCTAGCAGGGAGGGATAGATTTGATGCATGACTGAAAATATTGTGCGTAAGGTGTGCGATGTGGCTCTTCCTGGTATAAAACCAGATTGGTCAGGCCGTACAATTACGGGCATGAGCGGAAGGAGATGATTCGCTAACAGTTTCACATATATTTTATTGTCAATGTTGATCAATGAAAGGGGGCGATAGAAGTCGCAGAGTTCGGGCACCTTGTCCGGTTTAAGTATGATTGTGATTAGTGCTTCCCAAAGGGAGGGGGGTAGTTGGCCTACTGTCACAGACTCATTGTACATCTCTATGAGTTGGGGAGTTAAAATGGTAGCGTACTCTTTATAGAAGGCTGCTGTTAGTCCGTTCAGGCCCGGGGCTTTATCGCCAGGGAGGCCAGCAATAGCCTGTGCAATTTCTTTCTTTGCAAACGGATCATCTAGGTATTCTCTATGACCTGGGTCTTGCCATTGCAGCTCGATTGAGTCAAAATAGTGTTGTAGAGTGTCCTGGTTGCTCGTCACCCCGGCCGCGTAAAGTTGAGAATAGAAGGAGGAAATCGCAGTGTTTATATCTGCGGGGATGTGACTCTGCAGCCCGTATCGTCTATCAGCTCAGTCACCTATGAAGAGGCATGTGGTCTCCTCAGCAGACCCACCAGTGTTCTACCAGGGTGGTCGCCCTCCCCGTACTGTTGGGCCTGCACCTCACAACTCAAGTAATTCACCTCCCTCTCCGCCTCAGTTTGGTAATCTGACATTTTGGATCGAATCTCAGCTAATGTGGCAGATGTGGGAGTGGTGTTATATATTTGATTTAGTGTTTTGATTTCCGCTTCCAGCCTCCCCAGGGTTCCTCTAACATTAAGGAGTACCCCCGATTGTTTGGCAATACACACTCCCCGGATTACTACTTTAATGTTGGTTTCCCCATAATGTTGAGGGTGAGTCAACAGAGCCAGCGTTTAGTTAAAAAAATTCTTTAATGGCGCTGCGAAGTTCTTCTTTAAATCCTGTGTCCCTCTGTGCATATGGTGAGAGGCGCAATGAGAACATGCGCCGCAGGGTTAGAGGGATCTGGAGGACCAGACGCACAGGGGAATTGTCGGACAAAGTGAGCGCCAAGTGGTCAACCGAGGAGGACCAACTGGTTACGTCCCTAGATACCAGCCATAGGTCAATGCGGGACAAGGAGTTGTGGGAAGTGGAAACGCAAGTACCATCACGTCTACTAGGGTGGGAATGCTGCCATTCATCCAGTAGCGCGTTGTCGGCTATGAGTGAGTTTAATGTTTCTGTGGCGTGTGGGTATTGCAATCTAGTGACCGATCGGTCCAAGATCCCCTGTAGTGCAATGTTTAAGTCGCCGCCCCAAACTATTGGGCACGGGCTGTGCTGCGCTATCAGCTTCCAGACATGGAGGAAGAAATCAGGATAGTCTGAGTTGGGTCCGTATATTGCCTCCATGAGCAATGGTTGAGAGTACAGTGTGCCCACCAGTACAACATATCTGCCATCTGGGTCTATGTGAGTATGGGCATTGCGCCATGGAAGACCTTTTTTTAGTAGAATGGTGACCCCTCTAGCATAATTGGAATATACATATGTATAGGAGTCACCCCACCAGCGGGCACGAAGCCGGGCAGTGTCAGTAGTGGATAGGTGTGTCTCTTGTAGAAAACATACGTCTATAAGACGAGATTTGCAATGGTTGTTGATACCCCGAATGTTCCATGTTAGGAATGTCGCATTAGTCATAAAGCAGTTATTGGATGTGTGTGCTATCGTGTATCTTAATGTCACTGGAAGGCGCATATAAAAATTTGTGCCATTGGGAATAGTGATGCAGCCCCTTGAAGTAGCAATAATTGTAATCTAAATTGAACATGAACAATACATCAACATGCCCCAGAGTTAACAAACCCCGTCCCCAGTGCCCCCCGAATCTTCAGTGACCACCCCTTCCCACTCCAACCCCCCAAACAGGTTGAGATGTAGTACCCTCCCCACCAAGAATCCCCAACTTGAAACACAGTGAGCGTGCAAGGGAATTATCCCGTTGGGGCCCGTGGACTCTGCAGGCATACTCCCGCCGAGCATTATAGTGTCTTTGGAAGTGGCGTATGGCATCATAATGCACTGTGTCCAGACATTTATCGTGAGCCACTGTTTTGCGATGTTCTGTTTGTCTGGTAGTAGGAGAGATTAGAGTGGTATTGGAGTTCAGGTCTGTTCTATGAGCGGTCCTTATAAGTGAGTTTCAGTCATTGTCACTGGTGCAGCCATCTCCAGACGGCCTGGGCGAGTTGCATGGGTGTGCCGGGGTTCTGCTGAGTTGCTTCGCATATGCCATGGCAGCTTTGGAGGTCGTGAAGTAACGCGGTTTGCCGTCATTGTCCACTCGCAATTTGGCTGGATACAGGAGGGTGTATGGTATTTTTAGTTGTTGGAGGATTCGTTTGGCTGGTAGGAAATCACGTCGTGCTGAAGGCACCGCTAGGGTGAAGTCAGGGTAGAATGAGAGAGTGTTTCCTTGATGCCTGATCTCCCCAATTCCTCTGGTTTTCCGCAGGATTTCATCCCGGTCGCAAGGCTTCTAGGTAGTCTTCCATTCTGGATATTGCAGTGGATTCGGGGATTCCAGTAATCTGATGACTCGATTCTAGGTCCTCGTTCTTGGCGCGGATCAGTTCCAGTACCTTTTCCATTTTTAGCAAATGCTGTGGATCCTCAGTGAGGGCGTCATCGGCATCTGACATCCTGGACTCGAGGTGTGCAATCTGAGTGTCATGCGAGTCTACCTGCTGCTTCAACTGATCTAGTCGGGCGGCCAGGTGATCTATTTTAGAGTCAATCGTTTTTAGGCTGGACTTGACCTCTAAAAGAAGCGAGTGGATATCTTCATCCGGCACTCCAATTTCTCGGTTTGTGTGGCCAGCGTTTCAGCCTCTTGTGGTGGTTCCCCATAACGCCCAGTTCACCTGCTTTCGAAGGTGAGCTTAGCTTGTTTGGTGTCAGTATTCCCCATCGTGGTTTGAGTTGGGGTATGTGGGCTCAGGGGATCAATAGCGAGGGAGCGTAGGTGAGCGTCGTAGGACCCGCGATCAGATGGCCTGTTGGTAAAATGCGTACTCAGCTCCTGTTACTGTGGGACTTTCCTACTCTTGTCCCGCTGACGTTGGCAATCTAATTCCGCCGTCTGATTTTGTGTAGTCTCCGCAGTCACTATCCTGAGGGTGGATAAGTGGTGAGTATCTGTGGTTGGGGCGATTTGATTTCTATGAATGTAGCTTATAGAGTTTCAGCCTTATGTGAAGCCCATCAGGGTCACAGGCTTGTCCCTGTATGTCCTCGCTGGTTCTCCGTTCGTATTTTCACAAAAGGTTATGGTGCCACTCAACAGGACCAGTGGTTCTGCCATTACTGTTAGGGAGCGTCCCCGACGTGAGCGCACTTCGGTGTCTGATGTCCTCTGATAGAGGTGATCAGGTATCCTGCAATCTATGCCCTGGGGAAGGACTGCATTCACTGAAAGGCTATCTCCGTATTGGTGGTCCCAGCGAGGCTATTCAGAGTTGTGCAGACTAGAGGCATAGTCCGGGCTCGCGGTGAGGGCGCTTTAGAATGGCAGTCTTATGCACGGGGCGGTGTAGCGAGCCCTCAGCGTCTGGTGTATTCTACTGCCGCTGGCCGGCAGTCAGCCCTCTCCCCCTTGCCCCGACTCCTTACTTCTTGGTTGTTCCTGCAGGCTTTTGTGTCAGGGGTCTCCGGGCTCTCAGGCCTCCCGGTAGTGCCTCAGCTGGCCTCCGCTGGCCCCTCTGTGCAGGAGTCACATGTTCTCGCCTGCCCGTCGCCACCTCAGGTCTGGCTCAGGCGATCCTTCCAGCCTTCAGCAGCACGGGCTTCCTCGCATGTGTAGGTCCTGCCCCAGTGCGGTATTGCAGTTTTGTGCCCAGCTCGTGGGGCCGTAATCAGGACTGCTTGTTGGATGGCGTCGGGCGCAGCCTGTTGGAGCCCAAGTGGCTTGCTCCGTCTCTCCGACAGTCCGTGTAGTCTCAGCGGTCTTGACTCATGCGCAGCTCTCTGCTCTCGCCCAGCAGGATGTATCCACGCCTGGAGATGCTGGCAGTACGATCCCGCTCTGTGTTGGTCTAGATGAGCATTTCTCTTCCCGGATTATGGCGGATATTTCGCTCTGCCGGCAGAGCTCACTCAGGGTGCAGCCATCTTGCCGCTGGCGAGACCACGCCCCCAATAAGATGCAAGGTTAGTACATTTCTTAGTACACCGATAACCTTGAAAGGGTTTATTGTTAGTTTGAAAAGACATGCTGTGCTTAACAGTACAGGGCAACACAGGAACTGGACCCTTATGATTAAAAAAAACAAAAAAAAACTTATGTGCCTCATGATAGACCTTCCGCTGGCTCTATAAAAGTGCCATATTGCAATGGCATAGAAGGCCTTGGATCTATCCTTGGCATCTCTCTGGCTCAATGACCTCCATAAATAAACCATAGCGGAACAAATGGCCATACACGTAGCAAATCAAGAGATTGGGGCCACTCAGGGTGTAACAATATTTGATGCCTATATCATCAAACTGGAGGCCAAACTAGACGACAGACTGCCCTTAACGACACAAGTGCATAGCGAGACTTATTGGGTGAGTGCCCTGTTATGTCTCCAGCTGAGCTGTGCGAAATGGGGGGGGGGAGGAGGGCCTGCGCGCCAGTCTAGGCCCTGAGCTGTAGGCCGTAGTGTGCAAAATCAAACAAGGGGCTAAGTTATTGGATAGTATTGGCGTGCAGTGGGTATCCAAGCACACATAATGGGGGCGCAGCAACCTGGTAACATTCCTGCCAACTCACATGGTGCCACAGTGTGACACACGATATCGGCTCCCATCACACGGTCTCCCGGTGAGGAGCCAATATCACACGGTGGCAGTAGGGTGAACATATTTTCAGAATAAAACACTGGGACACAGCCATAGAAATAGAAATAGGACTATGTTTTAGCCAGGACCGAATTATGGTCAGAGAAGGGCTATACTATATATATATATATATATTATCTACTGGCGGTCGCCAGTAGATAGTTATAGTTACAACCTATTATCCATAGGAAATCCGCGACATTCTATTTGAAATAACTCTCTTGCCGGTTGACGTATCTTCGCAAAATTTTCAGCCCGCTCCGGTCCGCTCCTACCCTGAAAGTCTCGGGGATTCGTCAAGCGGGGGCCGAGAAAAAGGGGGTCCCAAAACGCGTTTTCCCCATGCAATTTTCCATAGGAAACTTTAGACACGGCTACAGCCCGAACTGCTGAACGGAATTACACCAAATTTGGCAAAGAGGTAGTTCTTGGTTCAGAAAGAACCCTTTTGTTAAATGGTGTAAATCCGTTCAGTAGTTGCTGAGAAAATCAAAAGTAAAAAGATAGATATATCTATGGCCGAGTAGGGTCCGCGTACCCTCAGCGCACCCTGCGCGCACTGTCCCGATCACGAGCTGCATGTTAATTGGCTGTCAGCTGGCTGTCAACATTCCGATTCAGGAAATGTTGGCAGCCATTTTGTCCCCTCGGTAGAACCGAGGGACAGAAATCAAGTGCGCAAAGCGCACAAAGGGGGCAGGGTAGAAACACCCTGACCCCTAGGTCTGCTCAGGGGTCCCACAAGGACCACCTGGGCAAAAAAATTTTTTTTTTTTTAAATCGGCAGGATGCGCTCAGGGTGCGCAAATCCTGCCGAAAAAAAAAATCGAGCGCGGTCTCCCGCGCTCGATGTTAATTGGCCCCCGGGTGGGCCAAGTCCCGGGGGCATGCTGGGGGGGTTAATTTTATGTGTGGGGGGCCTCTAAGGGCCCCCCAAGCCCCGGGGCTTTATGTATAATGGTGCGGGAGGGCTCTGAGCCCTCCCGCAGCCCCGAGGACCGCCACCTCCCGGGGCTTCTTTTTATTTTTGAAAAACCTGTGTGGGGGGCTCCAGCCCCCACACGACCCGAGGACCACCACCTCCCGGGGCACTAAGAAAATTACAATGGGGGTCCGTTTTGGACCCCCAAGCCCCGGGACCACCACCTCCCGGGGCTTTCAAAATGTAAGGAGGGGGGCCGCGCGGCCCCCTCCTGGAGCCTGTGGTGGCCCTGGGGACCGCCACCCCCAGAGGCCGGCTCCTGCAGTGTCCCGGGGTGCCTACCCCGGGACACTGCTAGCTTGCAATGACAGGACGGGAGCCTCGCGGCTCCCGTCCTGTCATTGCAAACTGCTTTGGATATTGGAGAGAGAGCAGGAAACCTGTCTCTCTTCCAATATCCAAAGCTGATTGCTTTCCACATGGGGAGCAGCATGTTAGCTGCTCCCCATGTGTAAAGCAATGCCGGCTCCCGTAGGACACGGGGAGCCGGCGGGACTGTGGGGGTTTGGGGACCCCCACAGTCCCCAACGAGAGGCCAGGCCCGGGGATGGGGTCCCCGGGGCCATAAGTGGCCACGAGGGGGCCACGCAGCCCCCTCCCCAAAGGTAAAAAAGTAAAAAAAAAAAAAAGTGCAAGGCCGGCCCCGGGGATGGGGTCCCCGGGGCCTTAAATGGCCTGAGGAGGGGGGCCACGCAGCCCCCTCCAAATAAAAAAAAAGAGGCCATGCCCCGGGGGATGGGGTCCCCGGGGCCAATACAGGCCCAGGGAAGGGGGGCCACACGGCCCCCTTCCCGTTTTTTTTTTTTAATTTTAATTTTAAAAAAAGGGGTAAGGCCCTGGGGGATGGGGTCCCCAGGGCCTAAAAATAGGAAAAAGGAAGGGGGCCACACAGCCCCCCTTCAGGGAGAAAAACAAAAAAAAACGATCGGGCCCGCAGGCCCCGCCCCTTCCTTCACCACTCTGCAAACGCGCCCCTGGCGCGTTTGCAGAGAGGACAATCCCCTTGAATACTGGGGGTCCTGAGGGCCAACTAGCCCACCAGGAACCTCCAGTATGCGCCAGGGGCTGCCTTGCAGAGAGGTGTACAGAGGCCACGCCCCTTTTACACCTCTCTGCAACGCAGCTCTGTGGCGCTATTTGGAGGTATATGGTGGGCTAGTTGCACCCCAGGGACCCTCAGGATTCAAGGGAGTTAATCCCCGACTTAAAACGCGCCACGGGGCGCGTTTGCACAGTGGTGAAGGAGGGCGGGGCTTCAGGTGACATGTGTGCAAACAGGCCCTGTGGCGCGTTTTAAGATGGGGAATTAAATCCCCTTCAATCCTGAGGGTCCCTGGGGGCCAACTAGCCCAACAGGTACGCTCAGAAAGCGCCACAGAGCTGCGTTGCAGAGAGGTGTAAAAGGGGTGTGGCCTCTGTACATGTCTCTGCAACGCAGCCCCTGGCGCATACTGGAGGTTCCTGGTGGGCTAGTTGGCCCGTAGGGACCCTCATGATTCAAGGGGACTTAATCCCCCAACTTAAAACGCGCCACGGGGCGCGTTGCACAGATGTCACCTCAGGCCCCGCCCCCTCCCTTCACCATTGTGCAAATATTCCTCTAAAATCAGCCGAAATACGAATTCTGATTTACTCACCTGTTATCAGGAGAGACCTCAGTGCTGCATCTTTCAGCCCAGTACTAATCCTGAAAAGTAATTTTAACCGTACTTACCAGTAACTTGAATTTCCTTCCATAGGCTAACATTGACTGGTTTCACTTGGAAATTCTTCTAAGTGTGGAGTTTTGGAACTTTAAAATATTCCTCTAAAATCAGCCGAAATACGAATTCCGATTTACTCACCTGTTATCAGGAGAGACCTCAGTGCTGTATCTTTCAGCCCAGTACTGGTCCTGAAAAGTAATTTTAACCGTACTTACCAGTAACTTGAATTTCCTTCCATAGGCTAACATTGACTGGTTTCACTTGAAATTCTTCAAAGGGCCGATTCCGATTCGTGTCGGTAATTTCTCCGACCGAGCCGGCCTCGGAGAGATTTCCGACCGAATCGGACCCGTGCAGTCCGACCGAACGCAGTCCGATGCATTCGTATGCCACCGGACCGAAGTCGGTCGGACTCCCATTGAACTCAATGGGAGCCGGTCGTACAACGCGTACGCGGGCTCCCATTGCCTCAATGGGTGCGAGGCGGACAAGGGCGCCCCTACAGCGAGTACGCCGCAAGCGCCGCGCGGCGTACACGCACAGGTAGGGGGACCCATGGGTCCCCCTGTGTGCGCCTCGCACGGGTACGCGTACAGGGGGTCCGACACGGACCCCAAGTACGGCTCCGACAGTGAGTTCGAGTCGGACGGCGCGAGTCGGTCGGAGCGGACGAGGTGCGCATCGTACTTACCCGGCCGGAAAACGTCTCCATTGCGCGGTGCGAATCGGGTCCGAGCGAGTCGGTCGGAGCGGTACGATCCGGGAACCAGTCGGTCGGAGCGGTCGGGTCGCCCGGACGAGTCGGTCGGCGAATACGCATCGTACTCGCTCGCCCGGACGCGCGTACGACTCGGTCGGAAAATAGGGCTCCGGATCGGATCCGGTAAAACCGAATCCGATTCGGAGCACTACCGGCCGAGATCGGAATCGGCCCCTAAGTGTGGAGTTTTGGAACTTTAAAATATTCCTCTAAAATCAGCCGAAATACGAATTCCGATTTACTCACCTGTTATCAGGAGAGACCTCAGTGCTGCATCTTTCAGCCCAGTACTGATCCTCAAAAGTAATTTTAACCGTACTTACCAGTAACTTGAATTTCCTTCCATAGGATATCATTGCCTGCTTTTTGCTGAAAAAGTTTCTAAGTGTTGATTTTTGAAACATACAAATATTCCTCTAAAATCAGCCGAAATACGAATTCCGATTTACTCACCTGTTATAAGGAGAGACCTCAGTGCTGTATCTTTCAGCCCAGTACTGGTCCTGAAAAGTAATTTTAACCGTACTTACCAGTAACTTGAATTTCCTTCCATAGGCTAACATTGACTGGTTTCACTTGGAAATTCTTCTAAGTGTGGAGTTTTGGAACTTTAAAATATTCCTCTAAAATCAGCCGAAATACGAATTCCGATTTACTCACCTGTTATCAGGAGAGACCTCAGTGCTGTATCTTTCAGCCCAGTACTGGTCCTGAAAAGTAATTTTAACCGTACTTACCAGTAACTTGAATTTCCTTCCATAGGCTAACATTGACTGGTTTTCACTTGGAAATTCTTCTAAGTGTCGAGTTTTGGAACTTTACAAATATTCCTCTAAAATCAGCCTGAAATACGAATTCCGATTACTCACCTGTTATACAGGAGAGACCTCAGTGCTGCATCTTTCAGGCCCAGTACTGAGTCCTGAAAAAGTAATTTTAACCGTACTTACCTGTAACTTATATTTTCCTTCCATAGGAATCCATTGTCTGGTTTTCAGCAAAGTAAAAGTGTCAACTTTTAAAATACAATAATATTCCTTAAAAATCACGACTGTAACCAAAACGCTTTTACTCAACTGTTTACAGGAGATGTACCAGGACTGAATCTAGGATCCAGTCCTGTGGTTAGAAAAGTAATCCATAAAGTAACTAATTGCATTTAACTAGAAATTCACATTGAGCTGAATGTTGCATTGTGTTTGAAAATGTGGTGCCCATTGCAACAACTGTAACTACTGTACTTAAAAGTCTATTGCCTATGTGCAAAGTATTTAAACTAAAGTAATTCATTCTGAGAAAGTATTTTTGTAATGTAATGTATAATGTAATTACAATGTAATTTAAAAAATAAAATATGTAAAAAAAAAATCTAAAAATGTAATAAATCAGTATGAAAAAAATTAATATAACAATTAATACATTTAAAAATTGTCATTTACAAAACCTTTGAAATTCACTGAAAAAACGTAGGTTTCAGACATGTTATAGTTAGGAATTAGCATTTAAAAAACCTTTGAAATTCACTGAAAAAACCATAGGTTTCAGATAAGTTATAGTTAGAAATTAGCATTTAAAAAACCTTTGAAATTCACTGAAAAAACCATAGGTTTTAGGGACAGTTATAGTTAGTTGGACATTGCACTCGTACAAAACCCGTGAAATTCCCCGTTATAGTTAGTTCAGCTAACTATAACTCGCGCCTGCAATGCACTGCTGATGACGTCACATATTACATCACTCATGACATGGTCAGTGACATCACTGATGACATCACTGATGACATCTCAAATGACATCACTGATGACATCATCCACGTGATAATCTGATGCACCTCCTCACACCCTAATATAACCTTTGATACACCCAATCTAAATTACAGACTGCCATTCGCAAAACCATAGACACTCCAACACCAATAACTACATACCCACTCACTGATTCTTAGGTCTACACACACACATCCACTCACTCACCCGTACAGTCACTCATACTTATGGTCACTCAGTACAGGACAATCATATGCACTCTTACTCCTATATAGACACTCAAACACCGCCACTCATCCATAGAGGTACTCACACACCTAGTCAGTCATGCAAATAATTAAACACACTGCCATTTACTCACCTATACAGTTATACACACACCAGCTCACTTAATCATACAAATACTAGCACATTGTTACGCTCTTATACAATCAGACAACAAATCAATAACTCTTATAGACACTCATGTAGCTATTCACAAACCCATGCAGCCACTTACACAGCAACAGACAGATACAGACATTAACCCAGTTTAGTCACTAACCCATGCATTCAGTAAGATACGTTTAATCACTCACTTATAGAATTAGTCACGCACCTACTAAATCATCCATACACACACTTATACACCCACTCATTCTTCAATACGCCTTTCCCTATATATATTAAAAATATTTAAACTTTACAGAAACACACAGTCACTGGATGATGTCATCAGTGATGTCATTTGAGATGTCATCAGTGATGTCATCAGTGATGTCACTGACCATGTCATGAGTGATGTAATATGTGACGTCATCAGCAGTGCATTGCGGGCGCGAGTTATAGTTAGCTGAACTAACTATAACGGGGAATTTCACGGGTTTTGTACGAGTGCAATGTCCAACTAACTATAACTGTCCCTAAAACCTATGGTTTTTTCAGTGAATTTCAAAGGTTTTTAAATGCTAATTTCTAACTATAACTTATCTGAAACCTATCGTTTATTCAGTGAATATATATATATATATATTCACTGAAAACCATAGGTTTCAGACTACGTTATAGTTAGAAATTAACATTTAAAAATTCACTGAAAAAACCATAGGTTTTAGGGACAGTTATAGTTAGTTGGACATTTCACTCGTACAAAACCATAGAAATTCCCCGTTATAGTTAGTTCAGCTAACTATAACTCGCGCCCCGCAATGCACTGCTGATGACGTCACATATTACATCACTCATGACATGGTCAGTGACATCACTGATGACATCACTGATGA
This sequence comes from Calotriton arnoldi, assembly GCA_963921515.1. Taxonomy (NCBI): domain Eukaryota; kingdom Metazoa; phylum Chordata; class Amphibia; order Caudata; family Salamandridae; genus Calotriton; species Calotriton arnoldi. The sequence continues at coordinate 821,932 of CAWUFW010008670.1, forward strand.
CATCTCAAATGACATCACTGATGACATCATCCAGTGACTGTGTGTTTCTGTAAAGTTTAAATATGTTTAATATATATAGGAAAGGCGTATTGAAGAATGAGTGGGTATATAAGTGTCTGAATGGATGATTTAGTACGTGAGTGACTGACTCTACAAGTGAGTGATTAAATGTATCTTACTGAATGCATGGGTTAGTGACTAAACTGTGTGAATGTCTGTATCCGTCTGTCTGTTGGTTTGTAAGCGGCTGCATGGCTTTCTGAATAGCTACATGAGTGTCTACATGGGTTATTGATTGATTGTCTGAGTATCTGTATGGGTGCCTGAGTGTTTGTGTGGGTGGGGTGTGTGTGACTCTGTGCATAGATGTGTGAGTTGGTGATTCACTGGGTGCATGGGTTCAAGAGTGCATCTGTGATGGACTGTATGGGTGGGTGAGTGTGTGTATGGGTGTGTTAGTGATTGAATGTATATCTCAGTGGTACATGTGTGAGTAACTACATATGTGAAAGGCAGTATATATGTGTGTTGGAGTATATAAATGGCTATAAGTGAGAGTGTGTGATTGTGAGAGTGGCTGTATGGATGAGTGTGTACTTGTATCAGTGATTGTATAAGAGTGTAAGAATGTGCTAGTATTTGTATGAGTAAGTGAGCTGGTGTGTGTATAACTGTATAGGTGAGTAAATGGGTGTGATTAAGTTTTGCATGACTGACTAGGTGTGTGAGTACCTCTATGGATGAGTGGCGGTGTGTGAGTGTTTATATAGGTGTATGAGTGCATATGATAGTCCTGTACTGAGTGACTATAAGTATGAGTGACTGTACAGGTGAGTGAGTGGATGTGTGTGTAGACCTAAGAATCAGTGAGTGGGTATGTAGTTTTTGGTGTTGGAGTGTCTATGGTTTTGAGAATGGCAGTCTGTAATTTAGAGTGGGTGTATCAAAAGTTATATTAGGGTGTGAGAAGATGCATGAAATTATCACATGGATGATGTCATCAGTGATGTCATTTGAGATGTCATCAGTGATGTCATCAGTGATGTCACTGACCATGTCATGAGTGATGTAATATGTGACGTCATCAGCAGTGCATTGTGGGGCGCGAGTTATAGTTAGCTGAACTAACTATAACGGGGGAATTTCTATGGTTTTGTACGAGTGAAATGTCCAACTAACTATAACTGTCCCTAAAACCTATGGTTTTTTCAGTGAATTTCAAAGGTTTTTAAATGCTAATTTCTAACTATAACGTGTCTGAAACCTATGGTTTTTCAGTGAATTTCAAAGGTTTTTAAATGCTAATTTCTAACTATAACGTGCCTGAAACCTATGATTTTTAAGTGAATTTCAAAGGTTTTTTTAAATGCTAGTTTCTAACTATGCCTACAGAGGTAGGACATGTGAAGAAAGAAGAAAAAACGCACAGAAAGAAGCAAAAGATGTGCAGAAAGAACCAACAGAGGAGCAGAAAGAGGCCTTGTTGCAAAATCATCCTGTGCCCACAACTTTTTCAGACGGGTACTGGTGGTAACTGACTCTGACTAACCAGAGCCAGTGCTATGCTAAAAGACACTTAGAATACAGTGAAAACACCTACATACACTAGGGAACACTATGCGTTGGGGTACCCCTGTGATTAGCATGACCTCCTCTGCAAGTCCCTAGTACATAATAGGGCAGGGGATTAAAACTACCTCTTAAAACGCAGCTACAGGGCGCGTTTGCACAGTGGTGAAGGGAGGGGGCCTGAGGTGACATGTGTGCAAACGCACCCCGTGGCGCGTTTTAAGTTGCGGGATTAAGTCACCTTGAATTCTGAGGGTCCCTGGGGCCCAACTAGCCCCCAGGTACCTACAGTTAGGACCACAGAGCTGAGTTGCAGAGAGGCGTTCCGAGGCCACGCACCTTTTTCACCTCTCTGCAACGCAACTCTGTTGTGCTTACTGAAGGTACCTGGTGGGCTAGTTGGCCCCCAGGGTCCCTCAGGATTCAAAGGAATTAATTTCCCAACTTAAAGCGCACCACAGGGCGTGTTTGCGCACATGTCACCTGAGGCCCCGCCCCCTCCCTTCACCACTGTGCAAACGCGCCCCGTGGTGCGTTTTAAGTTGTGGGATTAGGTCACCTTGAATCCTGAGGGTCCCTGGGGCCCAACTAGCCCACTAGGTACTTCCAGTAAGCACCACAGGCCTGCGTTGCAACGCCTGTAACAAATTGTGCAGTTGTGTTTAGGTAGTGAAGAGGGTCGTGCTGGGGGTAGTGTTTTAGAGTTTAGGGTAGTGCAGTGGTGTTTGTGTAGTGTAGGGGGTCATGCTGGGGGTAGATTTAGGGTTTAGGGTAGTGCAGTGGTGTTTGGGTAGTGTAGGGAGTCGTGCTGGGGGAGTGTTTTAGGGTTTAGGGTAGTGCAGTGGTGTTTGGGTAGTGTAGGGGGTCGTGCTGGGGGTAGTGTTTTAGGGTTTAGGGTAGTGCAGTGGTGTTTGGGTAGTGTAGGGGGTCGTGCTGGGGGTAGTGATTTAGGGTAGTGCAGTGGTGTTTGGGTAGTGTAGGGGATACTGCTGGGGGTAGTGTTTTAGGGTTTAGGTTAGTGCAGTGGTGTTTGGGTAGTGTAGGGGTACTGCTGGGGGTAGTGTTTTAGGGTTTAGGGTAGTGCAGTGGTGTTTGTGTAGTGTAGGGGGTAGTGTTTTAGGGTTTAGGGTAGTGCAGTGGTGTTTGTGTAGTGTAGGAGGTCGTGTTTTAGGGTTTAGGGTAGTGCAGTGGTCTTTGGGTAGTGTAGGGAGTCATGCGGGGGTAGTGTTTTAGGGTTTAGGGTAGTGTAGGGGGTCATGCGGGGGTAGTGTTTTAGGGATTAGGGTAGTGCATTGGTGTTTGGGTAGTGTAGGGGGTCATGCAGGGGTGTAGTGTTTTAGGGTTTAGGGCAGTGCAGTGGTGTTTGGGTAGTGTAGGGGGTCGTGCTGGGGGAGTGTTTTAGGGTTTAGGGCAGTGCAGTGGTGTTCGGGTAGTGTAGGGGGTCGTGCTGGGGGAGTGTTTTAGGGTTTAGGGCAGTGCAGTGGTGTTCGGGTAGTGTAGGGGGTGGTGCTGGGGGAGTGTTTGAGGGTTTAGGGCAGTGCAGTCGTGTTCGGGTAGTGTAGGGGGTTGTGCTGGGGGTAGTATTTTAGGGTTTAGGGTAGTGCAGTGGTGTTCGGGTAGTGTAGGGGGTCGTGCTGGGGGTAGTGTTCTAGGGTTTAGGGCAGTACAGTGGTGTTTGGGCAGTGTAGGGGGTAATGCTGGGGGTGGTGTTTTAGGGTTTAGGGCAGTGCAGTGGTGTTCGGGCAGTGTAGGGGGTCGTGCTGGGGGTGGTGTTTCAGGGTTTAGGGCAGTGCAGTGGTGTTCGGGCAGTGTAGGGGGTGGTGTTTCAGGGTTTAGGGCAGTGCAGTGGTGTTCGGGCAGTGTAGGGGGTGGTGCAGGGGGTGGTGTTTCAGGGTTTAGGGCAGTGGTGTTCGGGCAGTGTAGGGGGTCGTGCTGGGGGTGGTGTTTCAGGGTTTGGGGCAGTGCAGTGGTGTTCGAGCAGTAAAGGGGTCATGCTGGGGGTGGTGTTTCAGGGTTTAGGGCAGTGCAGTGGTGTTCGGGCAGTGTAGGGGGCGGTGCAGGGGTGGTGTTTCAGGGTTTAGGGCAGTGCAGTGGTGTTCGGGCAGTGTAGGGGGTGCTGCAGGGGTTGGTGTTTCAGGGTTTAGGGCAGTGCAGTGGTGTTCGGGCAGTGTAGGGGGTCATGCAGGGGTGGTGTTTCAGGGTTTAGGGCAGTGCAGTGGTGTTCGGGCAGTGTAGGGGGTCGTGCTGGGGCTGGTGTTTCAGGGTTTAGGGCAGTACAGTGGTGTTCGGGCAGTGTAGGGGGTCGTGCTGGGGCTGGTGTTTCAGGGTTTAGGGCAGTGCAGTGGTGTTCGGGCAGTGTAGGGGGTTGTGCTGTGGCTGGTGTTTCAGGGTTTAGGGCAGTGCAGTGGTGTTCGGGCAGTGTAGGTGGTCGTGCTGGGACTGGTGTTTCAGGGTTTAGGGCAGTGCAGTGGTGTTCGGGCAGTGTAGGGGGTCATGCTGGGGATGGTGTTTCAGGGTTTAGGGCAGTGCAGTGGTGTTCGGGCAGTGTAGGGGGTCTTGCTGGGGCTGGTGTTTCAGGGTTTAGGGCAGTGCAGTGGTGTTCGGGCAGTGTAGGGGGTCTTGCTGGGGCTGGTGTTTCAGAGTCTAGGGCAGTGCAGTGGTGTTCGGGCAGTGTAGGGGGTCTTGCTGGGGCTGGTGTTTCAGGGTTTAGGGCAGTGCAGTGGTGTTCGGGCAGTGTAGGGGGTCGTGCTGGGGGTGGTGTTTCAGGGTTTAGGGCAGTGCAGTGGTGTTTGGACAGTGTAGGGGGTCATGCTGGGGCTAGTGTTTCAGTATTTAGGGCAGAGCAATGGTGTTCAGGCAGTGTAGGGGGTTTTGCTGGAGTTGGTGTTTCAGGGTTTAGGGCAGTGCAGTGGTGTTCGTGCAGTGTAGGGGGTGGTGTTTCAGGGTTTAGGGCAGTGCAGTGGTGTTCGGGCAGTGTAGGTGGTCGTGCTGGGGGTGGTGTTTCAGGGTTTAGGGCAGTGCAGTGGTGTTCCGGCAGTGTAGGAGGTCGTGCAGGGGGTGGTGTTTCAGGGTTTAGGGCAGTGCAGTGGTGTTCGGGCAGTGTAGGGGGTCGTGCTGGGGGTGGTGTTTCAGGGTTTAGGGCAGTGCAGTGGTGTTCAGGCAGTGTAGGGTGTCGTGCTGAGGGTGGTGTTTCAGGGTTTAGGGCAGTGCAGTGGTGTTCGGGCAGTGTAGGGGGTCATGCAGGGGGTGGTGTTTCAGGGTTTAGGGCAGTGCAGTGGTGTTTGGGCAGTGTAGGGGGTCGTGCAGGGGGTGGTGTTTCAGGGTTTAGGGCAGTGCAGTGGTGTTCGGCCAGTGTAGGTGGTCTTGCTGGGGGTGGTGTTTCAGGCTTTAGTGCAGTGGTGTTCGGGCAGTGTAGGGGGTCTTGCTGGGGGTGGTGTTTCAGGGTTTAGGGCAGTGCAGTGGTGTTCGGGCAGTGTAGGGGGTCTTGCTGGGGCTGGTGTTTCAGGGTTTAGGGCAGTGCAGTGGTTTTGGGCAGTGTAGGAGGTCGTGCTGGGGCTGGTGTTTCAGGGTTTAGGGCAGTGCAGTGGTGTTCGGGCAGTGTACAGGGGTTGTGCTGGGGCTGGTGTTTCAGGGTTTAGGGCAGTGCAGTGGTGTTCGGGCAGTGTAGGGGGTCATGCTGGGGGTGGTGTTTCAGGGTTTAGGGCAGTGCAGTGGTGTTCGGGCAGTGTAGGGGGTCGTGCTGGGGCTGGTGTTTCATGGTTTAGGGCAGTGCAGTGGTGTTCGGGCAGTGTAGGGGGTCGTGCTGGGGGTGGTGTTTCAGGGTTTAGGGCAGTGCAGTGGTGTTCGGGCAGTGTAGGGGGTCATGCTGGGGGTGGTGTTTCAGGGTTTAGGGCAGTGCAGTGGTGTACGGGCAGTGTAGGGGGTCTTGCTGGGGGTGGTGTTTCAGGGTTTAGGGCAGTGCAGTGGTGTTCGGGCAGTGTAGGGGGTCTTGCTGGGGGTAGTGTTTCGGGGTTTAGGGCAGTGCAGTAGTGTTCGTGCAGTGTAGGGGATCGTGCTGGGGGTGGTGTTTCAGGGTTTAGGGCAGTGCAGTAGTGTTCGGGCAGTGTAGGGGATCGTGTAGGGGGTGGTGTTTCAGGGTTTAGGGCAGTGCAGTGGTGTTCGGGCAGTGTAGGGGGTCGTGCAGGGGGTGGTGTTTCAGGGTTTAGGGCAGTGCAGTGGTGTTTGGGCAGTGTAGGGGTCGTGCTGGGGCTGGTGTTTCAGGGTTTAGGGCAGTGCAGTGGTGTTCGGGCAGTGTAGGGGGTCTTGCTGGGGGTGGTGTTTCAGGGTTTAGGTGCAGTGGTGTTCGGGCAGTGTAGGGGGTCTTGCTGGGGGTAGTGTTTCAGGGTTTAGGGCAGTGCAGTGGTGTTCGGGCAGTGTAGGGGGTCGTGCTGGGGATGGTGTTTCAGGGTTTAGGGCAGTGCAGTAGTGTTCGGGCAGTGTAGGGGGTCGTGCAGGGGTGGTGTTTCAGGGTTTAGGGCAGTGCAGTGGTGTTCGGGCAGTGTAGGGGGTCGTGCTGGGGGTGGTGTTTCAGGGTTTAGGGCAGTGCAGTGGTGTTCGGGCAGTGTAGGGGGTCGTGCTGGGGGTGGTGTTTCAGGGTTTGAGGGCAGTGGTGTTCGGGCAGTGTAGGGGTCTTGCTGGGGGTGATGTTTCAGGGTTTAGGGCAGTGGTGTTCGGGCAGTGTAGGAGGTCTTGCTGGGGGTAGTGTTTCAGGGTTTAGGGCAGTGCAGTGGTGTTCGGGCAGTGTAGGGGTCATGCTGGGGGTGGTGTTTCAGGGTTTAGGGCAGTGCAGTGGTGTTCGGGCAGTGTAGGGGGTCGTGAAGGGGGTGGTGTTTCAGGGTTTAGGGCAGTGCAGTGGTGTTCGGGCAGTGTAGGGGGTCATGCTAGGGTATGGTGTTTCAGGGTTTAGGGCAGTGCAGTGGTGTTCGGGCAGTGTAGGGGGTCGTGCTGGGGCTAGTGTTTCAGGGTTTAAGGTAGTGCAGTGGTGTTTGGGTAGTGTAGGGGGTCGTGCTGGGGGCTGGTGTTTCAGGGTTTAGGGTAGTGCAGTGGTGCTTGTGCAGTGTAGGGGGTCGTGCTGGGGGTAGTGTTTCAGGATTTAGGGCAGAGCAATGGTGTTCAGGCAGTGTAGGGGGTTTTGCTGGAGGTGGTGTTTCAGGGTTTAGGGCAGTGCAGTGGTGTTCGTGCAGTGTAGGGGTCTGCTGGGGTGGTGTTTCAGGGTTTAGGAGTGCAGTGGTGTTCAGGCAGTGTAGGGGGTCTTGCTGGGGTTGATGTTTCAGGGTTTAGGGCAGTGCAGTGGTGTTCGGGCAGTGTAGGGGGTCGTGCTGGGGGTGGTGTTTCAGGGTTTAGGGCAGTGCAGTGGTGTTCCGGCAGTGTAGGAGGTCGTGCAGGGGTGGTGTTTCAGGGTTTAGGGCAGTGCAGTGGTGTTCGGGCAGTGTAGGGGGTCGTGCTGGGGGTGGTGTTTCAGGGTTTAGGGCAGTGCAGTGGTGTTCGGTGCAGTGTAGGGGTGGTGTTTCAGGGTTTAGGGCAGTGGTGTTCAGGCAGTGTAGGGGGTCTTGCTGGGGTTGATGTTTCAGGGTTTAGGGCAGTGCAGTGGTGTTCGGGCAGTGTAGGGGGTCGTGCTGGGGGTGGTGTTTCAGGGTTTAGGGCAGTGCAGTGGTGTTCCGGCAGTGTAGGAGGTCGTGCAGGGGGTGGTGTTTCAGGGTTTAGGGCAGTGCAGTGGTGTTCGGGCAGTGTAGGGGGTCGTGCTGGGGGTGGTGTTTCAGGGTTTAGGGCAGTGCAGTGGTGTTCGGGCAGTGTAGGGTGTCGTGCTGAGGGTGGTGTTTCAGGGTTTAGGGCAGTGCAGTGGTGTTCGGGCAGTGTAGGGGGTCGTGCAGGGGGTGGTGTTTCAGGGTTTAGGGCAGTGCAGTGGTGTTTGGGCAGTGTAGGGGGTCGTGCAGGGGTGGTGTTTCAGGGTTTAGGGCAGTGCAGTGGTGTTCGGCCAGTGTAGGTGGTCTTGCTGGGGGTGGTGTTTCAGGCTTTAGTGCAGTGGTGTTCGGGCAGTGTAGGGGGTCTTGCTGGGGGTGGTGTTTCAGGGTTTAGGGCAGTGCAGTGGTGTTCGGGCAGTGTAGGGGGTCTTGCTGGGGCTGGTGTTTCAGGGTTTAGGGCAGTGCAGTGGTTTTCGGGCAGTGTAGGCGGTCGTGCTGGGGCTGGTGTTGCAGGGTTTAGGGCAGTGCAGTGGTGTTCGGGCAGTGTACGGGGTTGTGCTGGGGCTGGTGTTTCAGGGTTTAGGGCAGTGCAGTGGTGTTCGGGCAGTGTAGGGGGTCATGCTGGGGCTGGTGTTTCAGGGTTTAGGGCAGTGCAGTGGTGTTTGGGCAGTGTAGGGGGTCGTGCTGGGGGTGGTGTTTCAGGGTTTAGGGCAGTGCAGTGGTGTTCGGGCAGTGTAGGGGTCATGCTGGGGGTGGTGTTTCAGGGTTTAGGGCAGTGCAGTGGTGTACGGGCAGTGTAGGGGGTCTTGCTGGGGGTGGTGTTTCAGGGTTTAGGCAGTGCAGTGGTGTTCGGGCAGTGTAGGGGGTCTTGCTGGGGGTAGTGTTTCAGGGTTTAGGGCAGTGCAGTGGTGTTCGGGCAGTGTAGGGGATCGTGCTGGGGGTGGTGTTTCAGGGTTTAGGGCAGTGCAGTAGTGTTCGGGCAGTGTAGGGGATCGTGCTAGGGGGTGGTGTTTCAGGGTTTAGGGCAGTGCAGTGGTGTTCGGGCAGTGTAGGGGGTCGTGCTGGGGTGGTGTTTCAGGGTTTAGGGCAGTGCAGTGGTGTTCGGGCAGTGTAGGGGGTCGTGCAGGGGTGGTGTTTCAGGGTTTAGGGCAGTGCAGTGGTGTTTGGGCAGTGTAGGGGTCGTGCTGGGGCTGGTGTTTCAGGGTTTAGGGCAGTGCAGTGGTGTTCGGGCAGTGTAGGGGGTCTTGCTGGGGGTGGTGTTTCAGGGTTTAGGGCAGTGGTGTTCGGGCAGTGTAGGGGGTCTTGCTGGGGGTGGTGTTTCAGGGTTTAGGGCAGTGCAGTGGTGTTCGGGCAGTGTAGGGGGTCTTGCTGGGGGTAGTGTTTCAGGGTTTAGGGCAGTGCAGTGGTGTTCGTGCAGTGTAGGGGTCGTGCTGGGGATGGTGTTTCAGGGTTCAGGGCAGTGCAGTTGTGTTCGGGCAGTGTAGGGGGTCGTGCAGGGGTGGTGTTTCAGGGTTTAGGGCAGTGCAGTGGTGTTCGGGCAGTGTAGGGGGTCGTGCTGGGGGTGGTGTTTCAGGGTTTAGGGCAGTGCAGTGGTGTTCGGGCAGTGTAGGGGGTCGTGCTGGGGGTGGTGTTTCAGGGTTTAGGGCAGTGGTGTTCGGGCAGTGTAGGGGGTCTTGCTGGGGGTGATGTTTCAGGGTTTAGGGCAGTGCAGTGGTGTTCGGGCAGTGTAGGAGGTCTTGCTGGGGGTGGTGTTTTAGGGTTTAGGGCAGTGCAGTGGTGTTCGGGCAGTGTATGGGGTTGTGAAGGGGGTGGTGTTTCAGGGTTTAGGGCAGTGCAGTGGTGTTCGGGCAGTGTAGGGGGTCGTGCTAGGGGTATGTGTTTCAGGGTTTAGGGCAGTGCAGTGGTGTTCGGGCAGTGTAGGGGGTCGTGCTGGGGGTAGTGTTTTAGGGTTTAAGGTAGTGCAGTGGTGTTTGTGTAGTGTAGGGGGTCATGCTGGGGGCAGTGTTTTAGGGTTTAGGGTAGTGCAGTGGTGCTTGTGTAGTGTAGGGGGTCGTGCTGGGGGTAGTGTTTTAGGGTTTAGGGTAGTGCAGTGGTGTTTGTGTAGTGTAGGGGTCATGTTTTAGGGTAGTGCAGTGGTGTTTGTGTAGTGTAGGGGGTCGTGCTGGGGGTAGTGTTTTAGGATTTAGGTTAGTGCAGTGGTGTTGGGGTAGTGTTTTAGGGTTTAGGGTAGTGCAGTGGTGTTTGTGTAGTGTAGGGGGTCATGCTGGGGGTAGTGTTTTAGGGTTTAGGATAGTGCAGTGGTGCTTGTGTAGTGTAGGGGGTCGTGCTGGGGTAGTGTTTTAGGGTTTAGGGTAGTGCAGTGGTGTTTTTGTAGTGTAGGGGGGTCATGTTTTAAGATGCAACGCTCCAATACCTGACCAGTCTGCACTACATAAAACTGCAAAAAAACTAAAAATAAAAAGTGTTTTGCACACTTTTGTCATTGGGCTATATGTGGGCTACATCTGGGTAATATTTGTGCTACATTTGGGCTCTTTTTTCACTGGTGGCCATCTTGGAAGACTTCTTTGTTATGAAGCTTCCTAATTTCCTCATTTACTGCAGTCTCCTCAGTAGGAAATGCTTTCAGTTTTTACTTTGATTCCATCAAGAAGGCATTCAGATGTGTCACACATTTGCCATAAATTCAGAATGTTATTACTCTAGTTGTTCATTAGATCACTGTAGTAAAGCTACTGCTCACCAAGGAGTTAACTGGAAGTCTACTGCTGGTATTGAAAGTGATTGTTTCAGTCTGCATGTCAGAATTGTCTAATGAAATAGAAGAGGATTTGAGATCTCACTTAAAACATGCACTAAATTTTCTTTTTGCAGCACTAACCATAATTTCTATGGCAAAATGAACCCCCTCATTTTGTTCCTTTTTAAATTAAATGTTTTAAGTGTTACCAGTTTATTCCAATCAAGATGGCTTCAGGTGTGCCATACTTTTGTCATAAGTAAGGCTGTTAGCACTCTAGTTGTTCTTTAGAACACTCTGGGAAGCTGCAGTAGAACACAAAGGCATCAACTGACAGGCTGCTCGTGTTGAAATATAACAGGAAGATATTTGAGATCTCACTTAAAACATGTCCTAATTTTTCTTTCTACAGCACTAACCATAATTTCTATGGCAAAATGAACCCCCTCATTTTGTTCCTTTTTAAATTAAATGTTTTAAGTGTTACCAGTTTATTCCAATCAAGATGGCTTCAGGTGTGCCATACTTTTGTCATAAGTAAGACTGTTAGCGCTCTAGTTGTTCTTTAGAACACTCTGGGAAGCTGCAGTAGAACACAAAGGCATCAACTGACAGGCTGCTCCTGTTGAAATATAACAGGAAGATATTTGAGATCACACTTGAAACATGTCCTAATTTTTCTTTCTACAGCACTAACCATAATTTCTATGACAAAATGAACCCCATCATTTTGTTCCTTTTTAAATTAAATGTTTTAAGTGTTACCAGTTTATTCCAATCAAGATGGCTTCAGGTGTGCCATACTTTTGTCATAAGTAAGGCTGTTAGCACTCTAGTTGTTCTTTAGAACACTCTGGGAAGCTGCAGTAGAACACAAAGGAATCAACTGACAGTCTCTGCCCTTGTTGGATGTACATGTTTTACTGAGAATGTCAGACTTCATTCTCACATGACTGAGAAAGATAATGTGAATTTACAGAAAATATGCTCTCATTTTAGCTTCTGGGGCACCTTCCAAAACTGTATGGGACAAGCATGTGAAAATAGTTTTCTCTCAAACATGATTCATGATATCCCAGCAGAAGGTTTTTCACAGGGTAAAATCACCTTAGAACACACCACAATTCCTGAAATTAGTATGGTACCATCAACAAATGAATTCTAATGTAACTAAAGTCTGTTATCACCCTTTATAGTTCTCCTTTTGGTAACCCTCAAAATCTTCGATTCACTACAATGCATTTCAATGGGGTACTATCATTTATATTGGTCCCAAGATGGCTGCCAGCAATTCCAGGATGAAGTGCTGACAGCCAATCAGATCTCACGATGACATGTGTGGTTAGGCTCCGCCCAGATATATATGTGTTTTTACTTTTGATTTTCTCAGCAACTACTGAACAGATTTACACCATTTAACAAAAAGGGTTCTTTTTGAACCAAGAACTACCTCTTTGCCAAATTTGGTGTAATTCCGTTCAGCAGTTCGGGCTGTAGCCTTGCATAAAGTTTCCTATGGGAAATTGATTTTTGACTCTTATTTTTTTAATTTCTCAGCAACTACTGAACGGATTTACACCATTTAACAAAAGGGTTCTTTCTGAACCAAGAACTACATCTTTGCCAAATTTGGTGTAATTCCGTTCAGCAGTTCGGGCTGTAGCCGTGTCTAAAGTTTCCTATGGGAAAATGAATGGGGAAAACACGTTTTGGGACCCCCTTTTTTCTCGGCCCCCGCTTGACGAATCATCCTGAGACTTTCAGGGTAGGAGCGGACCGGAGCGGGCCATAAAGTTTGAAAATTTCGCGAAGATTCGTCAGCGGACGCAAGAGTTATTTCAAATAGAATGTCGCGGATTTCCTATGGAAAATAGGTCCTAACTATAACTATCTACTGGTGACCGCCAGTAGATAATATATATATATATATATATATTCACTGAAAAAACCATAGGTTTCAGGCACGTTATAGTTAGAAATTAGCATTTAAAAACCTTTGAAATTCACTGAAAAAACCATAGGTTTCAGACACGTTATAGTTAGAAATTAGCATTTAAAAAACCTTTGAAATTCACTGAAAAAACCATAGGTTTTAGGGACAGTTATAGTTAGTTGGACATTTCACTCGTACAAAACCCGTGAAATTCCCCCGTTATAGTTAGTTCAGCTAACTATAACTCGCGCCCCCGCAATGCACTGCTGATGACGTCACATATTACATCACTCATGACATGGTCAGTGACATCACTGATGACATCACTGATGACATCTCAGTAGATAGTTATAGTTACAACCTATTATCCATAGGAAATCCGCGACATTCTATTTGAAATAACTCTCTTGCCGGTTGACGTATCTTCGCAAAATTTTCAAACTTTGTGGGCGCTCCGGTCCGCTCCTACCCTGAAAGTCTCGGGGATTCGTCAAGCGGGGGCCGAGAAAAAGGGGGTCCCAAAACGCGTTTTCCCCATGCATTTTTCCATAGGAAACTTTAGACACGGCTACAGCCCGAACTGCTGAACGGAATTACACCAAATTTGGCAAAGAGGTAGTTCTTGGTTCAGAAAGAACCCTTTTTGTTAAATGGTGTAAATCCGTTCAGTAGTTGCTGAGAAAATGAAAAGTAAAAAAGATAGTGATATCTAGGGCCGCGGATCCTCCCGAGCACGAGCTTTATGTTAATTGGCTGTCAACACTCCAAACCAGGAAGTGTTGGCAGCCATTTTGTCCTCGGTAGAACCGAGGGACAGAAACAAGTGCGCAAAGCGCACAAAGGGAGCAGGGTTGTAACACCCTGACCCCCTAGGTCTGCTCAGGGGGTCCCACAAGGACCCCTGGGCAAAAAATATATATTTTTTTCTAAAAAATCGGCAGGATTCGCTCAGGAGCGCGAACCCTGCCGAAAAAAAAAATCGAAGCGCGGTCTCCCGCGCTTCGATGTTAATTGGCCCCGGGTGGGCCAAGTCCCGGGGGCATGCTGGGGGGGGTTAATTTTATGTGTGGGGGGCCTCTAAGGGCCCCTCAAGCCCGGGGACCACCAACCCCCGGGGCCTTATGTATAATGGTGCGGGAGGGCTCTGAGCCCTCCCGCAGCCCCGAGGACCACCACCTCCCCGGGGCTTCTTTTTTAAATTAAAAACCTGTGTGGGGGGCTCCAGCCCCCACACGCCCGAGACCACCACCTCCCGGGGCACTAAGAAAAATTAAAATGGGGGTCCGTTTTGGACCCCCAAGCCCCGAGGACCACCACCTCCCGGGGCTTTCAAAATGTAGGGAGGGGGCCGCGCGGCCCCCCTCCTGGAGCCCTTGATGGCCCTGGGGACCGCCACCCCCAGGGCCGGCTCCTGCAGTGTCCCGGGTGCCTACCCCGGGACACTGCTGTTTGCAATGACAGGACGGGAGCCTCGCGGCTCCCGTCCTGTCATTGCAAACTGCTTTGGATATTGGAAGAGAGAGCAGGAAACCTGCTCTCTCTTCCAATATCCAAAGCCGATGCTTTCCACATGGGGAGCTGCATGTTAGCTGCTCCCCATGTGTAAAGCAATGCCGGCTCCCGTAGGACACGGGGAGCCGGCGGGACTGTGGGGGTTTGGGGACCCCCACAGTCCCCAACGAGAGTCCAGGCCCCGGGGGATGGGGTCCCCGGGGCCATAAGTGGCCCGGGAGGGGGGCCACGCAGCCCCCCTCCCCAAAGTAAATTTTGTTTTAAAAAAAGTGCAAGGCCGGCCCCGGGGGATGGGGTCCCCGGGGCCTTAAATGGCCTGAGGAGGGGGCCACGCAGCCCCCTCCAAATAAAAAAAAGAGGCCATGCCCCGGGGATGGGGTCCCCGGGGCCAATACAGGCCCAGGGAAGGGGGCCACGCGGCCCCCTTCCCGTTTTTAATTTTAATTAAAAAAAAAGGGGTAAGGCCCTGGGGGATGGGGTCCCCAGGGCCTAAAAATAGGAAAAAGGAAGGGGGCCACACAGCCCCCTTCAGGGAAAAAAACAAAACGATCGGGCCCATAGGCCCGCCCCCTTCCTTCACCACTCTGCAAACGCGCCCCTGGCGCGTTTGCAGAGAGGAACGAATTCCCCTTGAATACTGGGGGTCCCTGGGGCCAACTAGCCCACCAGGAACCTCCAGTATGCGCCAGAGGCTGCCTTGCAGAGAGGTGTACAGAGGCCACGCCCCTTTTACACCTCTCTGCAACGCAGCTCTTTGGCGCTTTTGGAGGTATATGGTGGGCTAGATGCACCCCAGGGACCCTCAGGATTCAAGGGGAGTTAATCCCCGACTTAAAACGCACCACGGGGCGCGTTTGCACAGTGGTGAAGGGAGGGCGGGGCTTCAGGTGACATGTGTGCAAACAGGCCCCGTGGCGCGTTTTAAGATGGGGAATTAAATCCTCTTCAATCCTGAGGGTCCCTGAGGGCCAACTAGCCCAACAGGTACGTCCAGAAAGCGCCACAGAGCTGCGTTGCAGAGAGGTGTAAAAGGGGTGTGGCCTCTGTACATGTCTCTGCAACGCAGCCCCTGGCGCATACTGGAGGTTCCTGGTGGGCTAGTTGGCCCGTAGGGACCCTCATGATTCAAGGGGACTTAATCCCCCAACTTAAAACGCGCCACGGGGCGCGTTTGCACAGATGTCACCTCAGGCCCCGCCCCTCCCTTCACCATTGTGCAAATATTCCTCTAAAATCAGCCGAAATACGAATTCTGATTTACTCACCTGTTATCAGGAGAGACCTCAGTGCTGCATCTTTCAGCCCAGTACTGGTCCTGAAAAGTAATTTTAACCGTACTTACCGGTAACTTGAATTTCCTTCATAGGCTAACATTGACTGGTTTCACTTGGAAATTCTTCTAAGTGTGGAGATTTGGAACTTTAAAATATTCCTCTAAAATCAGCCGAAATACGAATTCCGATTTACTCACCTGTTATCAGGAGAGACCTCAGTGCTGCATCTTTCAGCCCAGTACTGGTCCTGAAAAGTAATTTTAACCGTACTTACCAGTAACTTGAATTTCCTTCATTAGGCTAACATTGACTGGTTTCACTTGGAAATTCTTCTAAGTGTTGATTTTTGAAACATACAAATATTCCTCTAAAATCAGCCGAAATCCGAATTCTGATTTACTCACCTGTTATCAGGAGAGACCTCAGTGCTGCATCTTTCAGCCCAGTACTGGTCCTGAAAAGTAATTTTAACCGTACTTACCAGTAACTTGAATTTCCTTCATAGGCTAACATTGACTGGTTTCACTTGGAAATTCTTCTAAGTGTGGAGTTTTGGAAATTTAAAATATTCCTCTAAAATCAGCCGAAATCCGAATTCTGATTTACTCACCTGTTATCAGGAGAGACCTCAGTGCTGCATCTTTCAGCCCAGTACTGGTCCTGAAAAGTAATTTTAACCGTACTTACCAGTAACTTGAATTTCCTTCATAGGCTAACATTGACTGGTTTCACTTGGAAATTCTTCTAAGTGTGGAGTTTTGGAAATTTAAAATATTCCTCTAAAATCAGCCGAAATACGAATTCTGATTTACTCACCTGTTATCAGGAGAGACCTCAGTGCTGCATCTTTCAGCCCAGTACTGATCCTCAAAAGTAATTTTAACCGTACTTACCAGTAACTTGAATTTCCTTCCATAGGATATCATTGCCTGCTTTTTGCTGAAAAAGTTTCTGTGTTGATTTTTGAAACATACAAATATTCCTCTAAAATCAGCCGAAATCCGAATTCTGATTTACTCACCTGTTATCAGGAGAGACCTCAGTGCTGCATATTTCAGCCCAGTACTGGTCCTGAAAAGTAATTTTAACCGTACTTACCAGTAACTTGAATTTCCTTCATAGGCTAACATTGACTGGTTTCACTTGGAAATTCTTCTAAGTGTGGAGTTTTGGAACTTTAAAATATTCCTCTAAAATCAGCCGAAATACGAATTCCGATTTACTCACCTGTTATCAGGAGAGACCTCAGTGCTGCATCTTTCAGCCCAGTACTGATCCTCAAAAGTAATTTTAACCGTACTTACCAGTAACTTGAATTTCCTTCCATAGGATATCATTGCCTGCTTTTTGCTGAAAAAGTTTCTAAGTGTTGATTTTTGAAACATACAAATATTCCTCTAAAATCAGCCGAAATCCGAATTCTGATTTACTCACCTGTTATCAGGAGAGACCTCAGTGCTGCATATTTCAGCCCAGTACTGGTCCTGAAAAGTAATTTTAACCGTACTTACCAGTAACTTGAATTTCCTTCATAGGCTAACATTGACTGGTTTCACTTGGAAATTCTTCTAAGTGTGGAGTTTTGGAACTTTAAAATATTCCTCTAAAATCAGCCGAAATACGAATTCCGATTTACTCACCTGTTATCAGGAGAGACCTCAGTGCTGCATCTTTCAGCCCAGTACTGATCCTCAAAAGTAATTTTAACCGTACTTACCGGTAACTTGAATTTCCTTCATAGGCTAACATTGACTGGTTTCACTTGGAAATTCTTCTAAGTGTTGAGTTTTGAAACATACAAATATTCCTCTAAAATCAGCCGAAATCCGAATTCTGATTTACTCACCTGTTATCAGGAGAGACCTCAGTGCTGCATCTTTCAGCCCAGTACTGGTCCTGAAAAGTAATTTTAACCGTACTTACCAGTAACTTGAATTTCCTTCATAGGCTAACATTGACTGGTTTCACTTGGAAATTCTTCTAAGTGTGGAGTTTTGGAACTTTAAAATATTCCTCTAAAATCAGCCGAAATACGAATTCCGATTTACTCACCTGTTATCAGGAGAGACCTCAGTGCTGCATCTTTCAGCCCAGTACTGATCCTCAAAAGTAATTTTAACCGTACTTACCAGTAACTTGAATTTCCTTCCATAGGATATCATTGCCTGCTTTTTGCTGAAAAAGTTTCTAAGTGTTGATTTTTGAAACATACAAATATTCCTCTAAAATCAGCCGAAATCCGAATTCTGATTTACTCACCTGTTATCAGGAGAGACCTCAGTGATGCATCTTTCAGCCCAGTACTGGTCCTGAAAAGTAATTTTAACCGTACTTACCAGTAACTTGAATTTCCTTCCATAGGCTAACATTGACTGGTTTCACTTGGAAATTCTTCTAAGTGTGGAGTTTTGGAACTTTAAAATATTCCTCTAAAATCAGCCGAAATCCGAATTCCGATTTACTCACCTGTTATCAGGAGAGACCTCAGTGCTGCATCTTTCAGCCCAGTACTGGTCCTGAAAAGTAATTTTAACCGTACTTACCAGTAACTTGAATTTCCTTCCATAGGATATCATTGTCTGGTTTTCAGCAGAAAAGTTTCAAAGTGTTGATTTTCACAAACTACAAATATTCCTAAAAAATCGCCTGTATGACTTAAACTCATTCTTTCAACTGTTTACAGGAGATGCACCAGTGCTGGATCCAGGATCCAACACTGAGTAAGAAAAAGTAACGATAACAGTTTTTAACTTCTAAGTGAATTTCCTTCCATAGGATAACATTGGTGATTCTATGAGAAAAAGTTTCTAAGTGTGAACTTTTAAAGTACAATAATATTCCTTAAAAATCACGACTGTAACCAAAACGCTTTTACTCAACTGTTTACAGGAGATGTCCCAGGACTGAATCTAGGATCTAGTAATGTGGTTAGAAAAGTAATCCATAAAGTAACTAATTGCATTTAACTAGAAATTCACATTGAGCTGAATGTTGCATTGTGTTTGAAAATGTGTTGCCCATTGCAACAACTGTAACTACTGTACTTAAAAGTCTATTGCCTATGTGCAAAGTAATTAAACTAAAGTAATTCATTCTGAGAAAGTATTTTTTGTAATGTAATGTATAATGTAATTACAATGTAATTTAAAAATAAAATATGTAAAAAAAAATTGTTTCTAAAAATTTGGAAATCAGTATGAAAAAATTTATATAACAATTAATACATTTAAAAATTGTCATTTACAAAACCTTTGAAATTCACTGAAAAAACTGTAGGTTTCAGACATGTTATAGTTACAAATTAGCATTTAAAAAACCTTTGAAATTCACTGAAAAAACCATAGGTTTCAGGGACGTTATAGTTACAAATTAGCATTTAAAAAACCTTTGAAATTCACTGAAAAAACCATAGGTTTTAGGGACAGTTATAGTTAGTTGGACATTGCACTCGTACAAAACCCGTGAAATTCCCCGTTATAGTTAGTCCAGCTAACTATAACTCGCGCCCCGCAATGCACTGCTGATGACGTCACATATTACATCACTCATGACATGGTCAGTGACATCACTGATGACATCACTGATGACATCTCAAATGACATCACTGATGACATCATCCACGTGATAATCTGATGCACCTCCTCACACCCTAATATAACCTTTGATACACCCACTCTAAATTACAGACTGCCATTCGCAAAACCATAGACACTCCAACACCAATAACTACATACCCACTCACTGATTCTTAGGTCTACGCACACATCCACTCACTCACCCGTACAGTCACTCATACTTACGGTCACTCAGTACAGGACTATCATATGCACTCATACTCCTATATAGACACTCAAACACCGCCACTCATCCATAGAGGTACTCACACACCTAGTCAGTCATGCAAATAATTAAACACACTACCATTTACTCACCTATACAGTTATACACACACCAGCTCACTTACTCATACAAATAGTAGCACATTCTTACGCTCTTATACAATCACTGATACAAGCACACACTCATCCATACAGCCACTATCACAATCACTCACTCTCGCTTATAGCTATTTATATACTCCAACACACATATATACTGCCTTTCACATATGTAGTTACTCACACATGTACCACTGGGACATACATTCACTCACTAACACACTCTTACACACACTTACCCACCCATACAGTCTATCACAGTTGCACTCTTGAAACCATCCACCCAGTGAATCACCCACTCACACATCTATGCACAGAGTTGCACACACCCCTCCCACACAAACACTCAGGCACCCATACAGATACTCAGACAAGCATTCAATAACTCATATAGACACTCATGTAGCTATTCACAAACACATGCAGCCACTTACACAGCAACAGACAGACGGATACAGACATTCACCCAGTTTAGTCACTAACCCATGCATTCAGTAAGATACGTTAAATCACTCACTTATAGAGTCAGTCACGCACCTACTAAATCATCCATACAGACACTTACACACCCACTCATTCTTCAATACGTCTTTTCCTATATATATTAAAAATATTTAAACTTTACAGAAACACACAGTCACTGGATGATGTCATCAGTGATGTCATCAGTGATGTCATTTGAGATGTCATCAGTGATGTCATCAGTGATGTCACTGACCATGTCATGAGTGATGTAATATGTGACGTCATCAGCAGTGCATTACGGGGCGCGAGTTATAGTTAGCTGGACTAACTATAACGGGGAATTTCACGGGTTTTGTACGAGTGCAATGTCCAACTAACTATAACTGTCCCTAAAACCTATGGTTTTTCAGTGAATTTCAAAGGTTTTTAAATGCTAATTTGTAACTATAACGTCCCTGAAACCTATGGTTTTTCAGTGATATATATATATATATATATATATATATATATTCACTGAAAAACCATAGGTTTCAGGCACGTTATAGTTAGAAATTAGCATTTAAAAACCTAGAAATTCACTGAAAAAACCATAGGTTTCAGGGCGTTATAGTTAGTTGGACATTTCACTCGTACAAAACCATAGAAATTCCCCGTTATAGTTAGTTCAGCTAACTATAACTCGCGCGCCCGCAATGCACTGCTGATGACGTCACATATTACATCACTCATGACATGGTCAGTGACATAACTCATGACATCACTGATGACATCTCAAATGACATCACTGATGACATCACTGATGACATCATCCTTGTGATAGAGTGGCAGACCTCCTCTCACCCTAATATAACCTTTGATACACACACTCAAAAATACAAACTAACATTTTCAAAACAATGGACATACCAATACCAGTTACAACACACCTATTCAGTAATTCCAAGATCTACACACACATCCACTCATTCACCAACAGTCCCTATACAGTCACTCATACATGTACTCACTCATCATATGTACTCATACACCTATACATCCTGTTACACACCGCCACTCATCCATAGAGTTACTCACACACATAGTCACACATGCAAACAAAGTATCAAACATCCATTTACTTGCATATACAGTTATACACACACTACCACACTTACTTCTACAGAAACTTACACATACTTACTCTCTTAAACAATCACTTATAGAAACACCTACTTATTTGTACAGGAACTCTTCCAATCTCTCACTCTCACATATACTCACTTATATACACCAATACTCACATATACTAGTTTAAAACATATGTAGTTACTCATAAAGACACTATTGAGACAGTCATTCACTCACTAACACACCCATACACATACTCATCCACCTATACAGTCCTGCACACATGCTGTCTTCAACACATACAAACAGTGAGTCACTCATTCATGCATCTATGCACTAAGTGATACACCCCACCGAACCATACAGACACTCAGACACTCATACTGATACTCAAAAAACCAACTAATAACCCATATAGACACTCATGTAGCTACTCACCAACCCATGCAGCCACTTATACACAAAGTGAGAGACTGATACAGATATTTTCATATTTAAACATTACTCACTAACCCATGTATTCACTAAGATACACTTAGTCAGTTATACAATCAATTTTACAAAAAAATCATCCATTTAGACACTTATATACCCATTTATTCTTCCATCGACCTTGAGATATACATATATAAAACATATTTAATTTTCAGAAAAACACACATTCACTGGATGATGTCATCAGTGATGTCATTTGAGATGTCATCAGTGATGTCATGAGTGATGTCACTGACCATGTCATGAGTGATGTAATATGTGACGTCATCAGCAGTGCATTGCGGGCGCGTGAGTTATAGTTAGCTGAACTAACTATAACGGGGAATTTCTATGGTTTTGTACGAGTGAAATGTCCAACTAACTATAACGCCCCTGAAACCTATGGTTTTTTCAGTGAATTTCTAAGGTTTTTTAAATGCTAATTTCTAACTATAACGTGCCTGAAACCTATGGTTTTTTCAGTGAATTTCTAAGGTTTTTTAAATGCTAATTTCTAACTATAACGTGCCTGAAACCTATGGTTTTTTCAGTGAATATATATATATTTATTATACTATGTATACATGTGAAAATGTCTCGGTCCCCTGTTTGCCTCGGTGGCACGGAAAAAATGGGTGGAACTGACGTCAGCACGCCGACGAGGTCCTCTTATGGCTCCGATGACGTCATACGGTGTCGCGAGCTGAGCCGTGCTCGTTGACGTGGGAGAGCTAGGAAAGAATTTCCGTGGAATGCTGGTGCAGGGGATATTCACCTAAGTGTTCAGGCTAGTCCTTTGGGAGCAACTGTTTATGTTGCCACTCCAGAAACCAAAACCAGTGATCCGAGGGCAGAGGCCCTGCAGAATGGCACACGAGGTGGGGTGCTCAGTCGTGTGCACCGGCGGGGCAGCGAAGTGACAAGCACCACAACCCACAAAAAAGGTAACAAGGGCACTGAATAACAGAGGATCTTCTCTTTGTATCTGGCAGGAACAACGAAGTTAAAATGCCCTAGTACCAAAATGTAGAATTAGTGCTACAACGGTCTTCAAGAGGACCTGCGAAGCCGCTTCTGCCTTCCGTACCCTGGAGGCGGCACATGGGTCACGCGGTACGGTCATACTACGGTGGGACGCACACTCGTTGACCTCTCATGACACTGCTCCACACTTCAGGGAGGACGCTTTCCATTAGCTATGTTTTCTGATGACATGTCGTGCCGGCCCCGTCCAACAACAGAGCTCCTTTAGATCCAAACAGACTCTTCCACTCTCTCACCGGAAGTGAAAGCAGGCCACGCGGACACTTTCACAATACAACAGCCGGGAATGCACTTTTCGGTAAAAAACACATTCCTTCCTCCTAATTAATCAAATAAACGTCTCACTGAAGAACAGGGGCCAGCTTCGATCGGTAAACAGCCGTTACAACGACTTTTTACTTTGCGATATCATTACAACGCATGCATTACCACGCATGCGTTGTACATCACGAAGTCATTACTACGCATTTTTTAGAACGCATGGTCATTTACCACGCATGCCTTTACAACGAATTTTGTTGTAAAGGTATGTATGGTAAATGACCATGCGTTCTAAAAACATGTAGACGATCCATGTCGTTGTAAGGAAACAGAGGCTGTTCCGTTTCCTCACAACGACGTGCACCGCCCCTCAGAGATGACGTGAAGCAGGAACCACGAGGAGAGAGGAACCATGAGGAGTGAGAGGTAAGGGGGATTGGGCATGGGGTGGGGGTTTCTTTTCTAGGGTTTAGGGTAGTGCAGTGGTGTTTGGGTGGTGTCGGGGGTCGTGCTGGGGGTAGTGTTTTAGGGTTTAGGGTAGTGCAGTGGTGTTTGGGTAGTGTAGGGGGTCGTGCTGGGGGTAGTGTTTTAGGGTTTAGGGTAGTGCAGTAGTGTAGGGGTCGTGCTGGGGGTAGTGTTTTAGGGTTTAGGGTAGTGCAGTGGTGTATGGGTAGTGTAGGGGGTCGTGCTGGGGTGGTGTTTTAGGGTTTAGGGTAGTGCAGTGGTGTTTGAGTAGTGTAGGGGTCATGCTGGTGGTAGTGTTTTAGGGTTTAGGGTAGTGCAGTGGTGTTTGTGTAGTGTAGGGGGTCATGCTGGGGGTAGTGTTTTATGGTTTAGGGTAGTGCAGTGGTGTTTGGGTAGTGTAGGGGTCTTGCTGGGGTAGATTTAGGGTTTAGGGTAGTGCAGTGGTGTTTGGGTAGTGTAGGGGTCTTGCTGGGGGTAGATTTAGGGTTTAGGGTAGTGCAGTGGTGTTTGGGTAGTGTAGGGAGTCGTGCTGGGGGTAGTGTTTTAGGGTTTAGGGTAGTGCAGTGGTGTTTGTGTAGTGTAGGGGTTGTGCTGGGGGTAGTGTTTTAGGGTTTATGTCAGTGCAGTGGTGTTTGGGTAGTGTAGGGGGTAGTGCTGGGGTAGTGTTTTAGGGTTTAGGGCAGTGCAGTGCTGTTTGTGTAGTGAAGGGGGTCATGCTGTGGGTAGTGTTTTAGGGTTTAGGGTAGTGCAGTCGTGTTTGTGTAGTGTAGGGGGTCGTGTTTTAGGGTATAGGGTAGTGCAGTGGTGTTTGGGTAGTGTAGGGGGTCATGCTGGGGTTAGTGTTTTAGGGTTTAGGTAGTGCAGTGGTGTTTGGGTAGTGTAGGGGATCGTGCTGGGGGTAGTGTTTTAGGGTTTAGGGTAGTGCAGTGGTGTTTGTGTAGTGTGGGAGGTCATGCTGGGGGTATATTTAGGGTTTAGTGTAGTGCAGTGGTGTTTGGGTAGTGTAGGGAGTCGTGCTGGGGGTAGTGTTTTAGGGTTTAGGGTAGTGCAGTGGTGTTTGGGTAGTGTAGGGAGTCGTGCTGGTGGTAGTGTTTTAGGGTTTAGGGTAGTGCAGTTATGTTTGGGTAGTGTAGTGGTGTCGTGCTGGGGGTAGTGTTTTAGGGTTTAGGGTAGTGCAGTGGTGTTTGGGTAGTGGAGGGGTAGTGTTTTAGGGTTTAGGGTAGTGCACCCAACCAGCCACAATATCCGTGGACAAAGGGGATCCTGACTCTTTGGAACGCTCCGTCAATTGAATAATTTGGGTCAAGGGCCCTACCACGTCCAAGACCTATCAATTCCTTTCTTGGGATCCCTCATATACTTGGAGAAAAAGGTACATAGTTTCTCATCAATTTCAGGCGTGTGTGCCACCTTCCCCTTCAGTGAGGGCCTGGGGCATTCTCCCTCATCCTATTCCTGACCTCCCTTTCAAGGGGTTGATGGATTTTCCCCACCACATACTCTGCCACTTTGGCGTCAGGTGTCCACTCTGCCGACCTAGGATGGTAAATTTGGGTAGGCTCGAACATGTCCGAGTGGACCCCGTCCCCAACCGGGGACTGAGAGGAGTGGGACTCTGGACGCCAGGGACGCCCGAGTCCTTATCCTCATCGGAGGAGAAATCGTCCTCCGATACACCCTCTCCCTCTAAGGGAAACCCGCCGTCGGGGTCTACAATAGTGGTGACAGTGTCGCAATTTTCTCCGGGCCCCTCCTCCTCCCGGCAGGGTGCATGTTTTAGCGTTCGTGCACTCTTGAGGAAGGTCTCCGTAAGTTTATCAAATCCTTCCAAGTGCCCCGCGTTATGCTTAACGGCCCTTTTATTCCCCATCTGGGAGCTACTTGGACCCGCCACCACCAGATCTGGGTCACTGAACACCCCATGGATGCTTTTCGCCAGCTTATCAACCTGATCCCTAAGAGGAGCCAGCGACCTAGAAAAAGCCAGAGAGAGGGCTTGGTCCACTGCTGGAGGGAGAAGTTGGGGGGCCATTCCTCCTCCACTTCCTGGTAGGAGGAGTAAAAATGGTCTTCTGGAGAAGACATGATAGCAGAGGGTGTGAGCACAGAACAAATGACCTTAAAATCCTTAAGACAGCCCCCTCGCCGGTGCTCCAACAGCTGGGCTTTCCCCGAAGCTGTTATAAGAATAGACTGAGGCGCAATACCAATTACCACCACCAGGTGGCGCTGGTCACTAACGTGGCCGTGTGGGGAAATCACCGCGTAGCGGTAGTCAAAATTAGGCGAGGGTTGGTCGGGAATCAAGCGGACACTAAAGGAGTGACCGGATTCCCAAACGCGCGTAAAGACCAGCGGGAGCGCTCGACGGAGCTGCCTCGCTCGGACCAGACGCGCCTGACAGGATCTCACCGCGCGCAGAGCACACAGCGGGAGAAACTGCGAGGGGGAGAACGCGCTCGGGCAAGAGCCTGCTGCGCAGGGAATATGAAACAATACCAAGGCAATAATGCTAATAACGTGCACAAGAAACCGCTATACAAACAGCAACAACGTCAGATTAAGCCAAGAATGTAAGGAATGCACTTAACTGACGAGCAGTGAAGAAAGAGGAAGCAGAAGGGACGTCACGATATTATATACGATGGACTGTGATATGATTGGACTATAGTTGCCTTGGAGACTACCCCCTAATGGTTCATGGGTTGTGTAGTCTTTTGTTTAATGATTGTTGTGTTACGTTTTCTTTGAACTGCTATGCAAATAAAGTGAGGAAAGATATGCATAATCCTCGCCTCCGTCCTGCCATAGAATTCATTAAACTTTATTTGATCTGATTTAGAAACATAGATCATAAAAGTGTACATAAAAACAGTAAATCCTCTTTCCTAATACAATACAGTGAGAATTAATTAAAACCAGTAGGTAAAAACGGGTGTTACAAAGCCCGGTTCAGAGCAACTTCAGGTTAACAGAATCATAAAGTTCAATGTTTCGCAAGATCAATCTCATGTACTTCGTGCAAAATACGCAATAAAGGGTCCAAGTAAGATGTAACGCTCAAATACCTGACCAGTTTGCACTATATAAAACTGCAGAAAAACTAAAAATAAAAAGTGTTTTGCACACTTCTGTCATTGGGCTATATGTGGGCTACATCTGGGTGATATTTGTGCTACATTTGGGCTCTTTTTTCTCTGGTGGCCATCTTGGGAGACTTATTTGTTATGAAGTTTCCTAATTTCGTCATTTACTGCAGTCTCCTCAGTAGGAAATGCTTTCAGTTTTTACTTTGATTCCATCAAGAAGGCATTCAGATGTGTCACACATTTGCCATAAATTCAGAATGTTAGCACTCTAGTTGTTCATTAGATCACTGTAGTAAAGCTACTGCTCACCAGGGAGTTAACTGGAAGTCTACTGCTGGTATTGAAAGTGATTGTTTCAGTCTGCATGTCAGATTTTCTAATGAAATAGAAGAGGATTTGAGATCTCACTTAAAACATGCCCTACATTTTCTTTCTGCAGCACTAACCATAATTTCTATGACAAAATGAACCCCCTCATTTTGTTCCTTTTTAAATTATATGTTTTAAGTGTTACCAGTTTATTCTAATCAAGATGGCTTCAGGTGTGCCATACTTTTGTCATAAGTAAGACTGTTAGCTCTCTAGTTGTTCTTTAGAACACTCTGGGAAGCTGCAGTAGAACACAGAGGCATCAACTGACAGGCTGCTCCTGTTGAAATATAACAGGAAGATATTTGAGATCTCACTTAACCCCTTGCCCGCGATCGGAATTCCGCTCGTGTGCTGGACATTCCGATCGCGGGTGTGGTCGTGACGAGCTCAGCTCGTCATGCGCACTGCGCTTCCGCGCAGCATGACGAGCTGAGCTCGTCACACGCATCGAAGGGGTTAAAACATGTCCTAATTTTTCTTTCTACAGCACTAACCATAATTTCTATGACAAAATGAACCCCCTCATTTTGTTCCTTTTTAAATTAAATGTTTTAAGAGTTACCAGTTTATTCCAATCAAGATGGCTTCAGGTGTGCCATCATTTTGTCATAAGTAAGACTGTTAGCGCTCTAATTGTTCTTTAGAACACTCTGGGAAGCTGCAGTAGAACACAAAGGCATCAACTGACAGGCTGCTCCTGTTGAAATATAACAGGAAGATATTTGAGATCACACTTGAAACATGCCCTAATTTTTCTTTCTACAGCACTAACCATAATTTCTATGACAAAATGAACCCCATCATTTTGTTCCTTTTTAAATTAAATGTTTTAAGTGTTACCAGTTTATTCCAATCAAGGTGGCTTTCAGGTGTGCCAAACTTTTGTCATAAGTAAGGCTGTTAGCACTCTAGTTGTTCTTTAGAACACTCTGGGAAGCTGCAGTAGAACACAAAGGAATCAACTGACAGTCTCTGCCCTTGTTGGATGTACATGTTTTTTGAGAATGTCAGACTTCATTCTCACATGACTGAGAAAGATAATGTGAATTTACAGAAAATATGCTCTCATTTTAGCTTCTGGAGCACCTTCCAAAACTGTATGGGACAAGCATGTGAAAATAGTTTTCTCTCAAACATGATTCATGATATCCCAGCAGAAGGTTTTTCACAGGGTAAAATCACCTTAGAACACACCACAATTCCTGAAATTAGATTGGTACCATCAACAAATGAATTCTAATGTAACTAAAGTCTGTTATTACCCTTTATAGTTCTCCTTTTGGTAACCCTCAAAATCTTCGATTCACTACAATGCATTTCAATGGGGTACTATCATTTATATTGGTACCAAGATGGCTGCCAGCAATTCCAGGATGAAGTGCTGACAGCCAATCAGATCTCACGATGACAGTGTGGTTAGGCTCCGCCCAGATATATATGTGTTTTCTTTTTCAAATTTCTCAGGAACTTCTGAACGGATTTACACCATTTAAGTAAAAGGCACGACTCTGAACCAAGGGCTACCTTTTTGCCAAATTTGGTGTAATTCCGTTCAGCAGTTCGGGCTGTAGCTGCGATGAAAGGTTCCTATGGAAAATTGCATGAGGAAAACACGTTTTGGGACCCCCCTTTTTTCTCGGCCCCCACTTGATGAATCACCCCGAGACTTTCAGGATAGGAGCGGACCGGAGCGGGCCACGAGTTTTGAAAATTTCGCAAAGATTCGTCAACCGGCGCCAAAGTTATTTCAAATAGAATGTTGTGGATTTCCTATGGAAAATAGGTCCTAACTATAACTATCTACTGGCGACCGCCAGTAGATAATATATATATATATATATATATATATATATATATATATATATATATATATATATATATATATATATTCTTTTTCCCCTTCCTTCCCTCCCTCTTGTGATGAGATTCAGGAGCAGGCTGCTAATGATCCTGGCTTGGGGTGATGTGACACCTATTCACCTCTCATTAAATCCTGCTGTGCTGCATGAATGGGGCAAGGCAGCACAGCTGGCAGCTTTTTAAACAACTAAACTTCTTTAGTTTTGTGAACAAAGAGCTCTTTAAACCTCTAAACTTCTGTTCCTGGTGTTAAGACAGAGTCAGAGGAAATGTGAGCTTGTACCACACTGATTAATGTGCGCGCTCACCTCACCCTCTCCCAAAACCTGGACAAATCTTTGTTTTAGCAAAAAGTGTTGCAACGCTGGGACAGTTCTTAAAAAAACAGGACTGTCCGGGCAAATCTGGGACGTCTGGTCACCCTAGGTGGCAGGGAAAAAGAGCTGAAAACCACTGTAAATAGTGGTTTTCCAGCTCATTTTCTGAGGCTTTGAACTGCTTACGTCTATTAAGGGGTGTGATATCGGCACCAGCCTCTGCAAGCTTTTTAGGGGACTGGGTATAGAGGCGGGTGGGGTTCAAAAGTACCTCATAGGTACTTCTCTGCACAAAGCCCCACCCCCTTTCAAGGTCCCACCCGTTCCTCACACAGTGAGATTCGTCTTCAAGTTGGCAGGTATGTGGTAGGTTCCCAAGATAGCACAGAATCTTAGCATGACAAGGTCACGGGGTCACCGGTTACTGTTATAGTTCTGTTTTCATTTGTGTGCATTGGCACTCTTTTTCCCCACTCCCAACAGGTAGCTGCCAGTAACACTGGAAAGGAAATCTGATCGTGCACTCTATGCTCCTGCATTGTGTGAACCCCCACCCCATGTTGTGTTGTGGAGGAGTGGGGATATAAGTGTTGTTTTCAATATATTACTGGAACAAGGGATGTGGGTTTGTTGATTGACAGTAATACAGTACTGTGAAGTGGAAATGGAAAAGTAAATAAAGAGCAATAAAAAAAAACAATCAGCTCAATAAATTGTTTTCCAGTGAGTGCTTTTACTTTATAAAGAAAAAGTACTTTAATGCACATGCAACTCAGTACTATACAGAAAATCCTACACAGTAAATCCCAAACATAAACAGTATTGCTGTAGGTACAGCAGTTTGGACTGAGGCCTTGCAAGAATTACCTGGGTGCAAGTCACCTACCATGAAGATTTATTAGAGGTTTGCTGTGCTAGTAAACATTTATCGTTTCCATTATCTGCGATTTTCCATAGGACTCTTTGTGTATCTGCAGGCCTTAAAATGGTAAATCAGTAACATTGTGTTGTTAGATGGTCTTTAGCCTAACATCATTTTTCTATCACTCTTGTTCAAACAGCTGTGGGTGATGTTGATTTCGTGTCATGCCCCTATGGTTTGGTGCTGCCCTTTTATCAGGTATGAGTTGTGGGTCCAGAACACATGCATAGTACATATGTCCTATTCCTTCTGCTGATTTACTCACATAACACTAATGCTAGGGAGTATAATGAAGGACGCTTGCTTGGCATAGCTAAAGGAACCTCCTTGGCTGACTCCTCTGGAGGAGAAATGGCAATAGGATTTGGAGTGTGCCGCTACTCCATCCTCTATGTACGTTCCTCATTTGGACTACAGAGTCTGTGTTCCATCTTCACTGAATCGAAGGACAGTTTGTTTACATCGAGAATGTGTGATGACAAGTCCATCAAAGTCAGCTCTCTCACCAGGTCGGGGATTCTGCCAGCATGTAGTTAAAATTTACATAAAAAATCCATAGGAAGGATCCCATTCTTTGCAGTCCCCATGTGCCCTGGGCTGATCTTCTTGTCAGTATGCCTACAACACCACCCTGGAAAGAAAGGAGGTGCCCTGTTTTAAGGGGCTGTGGTCATAGAGTCACCTGCACATCCTCTGTCCTCTCAGGAAGCCATGAGTGGGACTGGGGCCGCACATGTAGGGACCAATAGAAATGAAGGGTGGTTTAAAACAGCTGGACTGTGGTGCTTGCTTCTCTACATGACTAGAATTGCTGAAAGTCGAGCAAGAGAAGCTAGTCTAATGGAGGATTCTGACTCTTCCTTGTCTTTCCAAAGGCAAGTGGAAGCAGCCTTGGGGTAGTTATTGGGTAACTGGTAGCCAGATGGAGAGGCTGTTCTATCTGGGTGGTTGCTGGAAAGAATGGAACTCTGATCCTGATTACAAGTAATACTCCACTCGAAAGACTAGGAAAGACTCTAAAGTAGTGCAAGAAAGAATTGTTTATTGGACATCAGCCACAGTGATCTTTATCTGAACACATTGTCTAAACCATACAAACCCACGGCCATGCTGTAATGTACCTGATGGATACGTGTACCATTAATTACAACCTTTTTACATTTTTCATCACTTTGGCCTGGCGTACGCTATTCAGTATGCATTGTCACAGTTAGTTTCATGGAAGAGTAAGCAGATGGGTGTTCTTCATTGTCTGTATGAGATCCTTTCGTTAGGACAGCACTAGCTGTTCAATCAGAAGAATCTGCCTGCACAATGAAATGCAGAAGACTGAATGCAAGTGTAGCCCTTCCTGAAAAGCTGGGCAAGAGGATAGGTGAAGAAGAAATAATTCCAAATAAACTTTCCATAAACAAAGAAAGATTGCAATATCTTAAAAAAAGTAGGTTTGGCTCACCCAGCAAAAGCAGTTTGCCAGGAGCTGACCCGTAAGAGTGGAACCAGACTAAAGACATACAAGATGTATGTGCTGCGTGAGCCTAACACTCTGACAAAGTGGAAGTCTCATTTGTCAAGAACAAGAAAGAAAGTGCAAGCCAGGCTCAATTACATGAAATTTGACAGATTTGAACCTCAACTTTCATTGAATGCCAGGTCACTTGGTTTCATCTTATACATCAATCTGGCACTCAAGGAACGATTTCCCCCCAAAAAAGCAAATAAGGCCTGGTAACAACCCTCTCTTCAAAGAAAGTGAAACTGTTTGTTCCAGAAAGCGACTTCAGAACTGCTGTTAACCCTTGTAGTCTCACATCAGGATGGTGGTAATGCCCTGCTCCATTGCCCCCCAGACTCCACAATAGCATCTCTAACAAGCATCCTACGTTCAAGGCTTGAAAAAATATGATCATATCACCCCCATCCTGATGGAAAGCCATTGGTTCCTTTGCCAACCCACACATCTTCAAAACCAGCTGCATCATTTACAAACCATCACAACCACCACCACCCCAACTTATCTTACAGACAAGCTCACTCTCTCTGGTGGTTCACAATACACCTCAGTCAGAAGACGGTCAGAGTGCTGGCTAAGAAGTGTGAAAAAAAAAACCAAGGCAGCAGGCATTTTTCATCTATGCAGTAGGGTGTAAAAAATAAAAATCAAGGCAGCAGGCATTTTCCATCTATGCACCCTGGTTCTGGAACAACATCCCCGTAACCATCAGGACCACCCTATGCTCCTTCAATGTAGGAAAGCATTGAAGACACACCTCTTTAAAGTACGCTGTTAGACCTGTCAGCCTTAGGGTGGTCTTCCCCCAAACGTTTTGCCTCTTCTCCTCCATTTTTGCATGACCTGTTTGTTTTGGCCTTAGGACTCTGGGCACTTTACCACTTCTAACCAGTGCTAAATTGCACGTGCTCACCCCTTAAAACATGATAATATTGACTTATCCCCAATTGGCATATTTAATTGTCTTATAAGACCCTAGTAAAGTGCACTACATGTGCCCAGGGCTCGTAAATTAAATGCTACTAGTGGGCCTGCAGCACTGATTGCGCCCTCAATTAAGTAGCCCTTTAAACAGGTCTTAGGCCTGCCACTGCAGAGCCTGTGTGTGCAGTTTACGTTGCCATTTCTAACTGAAAAAATAAACTTATGTATTACAACGCAGAACTACTGCAACACTTGGTGAGTTGAAAAAACTTGTATATATGAGTATCATGAGGAAATAAAAGTTATGTAATAAATTCTAAAACAAACCAGAGGAAACTGTTGGCAGATAACCATGGCAACAATATAATCACAGTGAACGCAGCTTACCTATAATCATGAGCACAGTGACACACTGATATGTTACATGACAAAACTGCCAGTTTTGACAAGTGGACTCTGTAACCTTGTCAAGTGACCTTTCACCTCGACATACAGACACCAAAACATCAACAGCTCAGGTCTTCTTTTTGGTTTTGCGTCATAATCCTGCTTCCTCCTAGTGACCAGCTAATCAGCCTCTCTTTCCCTTTCAAAGGCTCTTTTGTGAGCTCAGAAGGTACCATTTCTGCCGCAGCTACCTGAACTTATTAAACAATACGTTTGGATACATTTGTACTATGATATAAGCATGTTACTTAAAAATGGATGAAATTACCTAATAACATTTATAGCTTACGCAGGCCTCTTGCACTGAATGAACTCCCAAACCATAACAGGCCCGCCCACTCCGTAATGGAGTTCAAATATCGACTCCATCTAAATAGATGCAACCCCTCACGTGCCATTAGGTTGTGTTTCATGTCTTCATTTGTGAATGTTTCTGCAGTTCATTACATATTTCCTCTTCTTTGCCATGCTGATGGAGAAACTCTAGGCCTCAGGGGGTGCAGAAAGACTATTTGGGGGTTGGGGTGTACAGCTTAATGCCAGGGCTGGTTGACCCCCCTCCCCCCCATTCCATTGAAATGTTCTTTAGCTCTGGAGTTCAATGGGCTTTGTACCCCCTTGGGGGCAGACTGAGGGTAAATCTCCCAATTTGTCTCCTATTGGGACAGAAAGAGTAATGGGGCCTTTAGAGGTGGGGGTTAGGCCTGATGCCAGTGCGAGCCACGCCCTCCCCATTCTTTTTTTGTTTTAAAAAAACATAATCCTTGATGTGCAGGGGCTTTCTACTCCCCTCGGGAGGGCAGAATGATTTTTGGGGCTGTTATGAGGTCAGGCCCAATACCAGAGTAGATCACCCAACCCCATAATTTCTTTTGTTATACAAAATAGTCTGAGGTTTTCTGGTGGGCTTTATGCCCCCACTCCCGAAGGTGGGCACATTTGGTGGTAAACTCCACAAGCTGCCATCAGAGGGGGCAGAATGATAGGTAGAGTTGTTAGTGGATGGGGGAACAAACGAATGCCATGGCAGGCCACCCCATCCCATTAAAAAAAATAAAAAAATAGATAATTCCTTGGTGTCTAGTGGGCTTTATGCCACCGGGGATTGCAGACTGGATGTAAACCCCCTAGTTTGCACCCTGCGGCGGCTAAAAGACAGTCTGATCTGTTAGATAGTGTGGGCACAACCCAGTGCCTGAGTTGGTCGGCTTATCCCATCTTTAAAAAAGAATTCCCTAATGTCTAGCAAGCTTTCTGCCCCCAAGAGGGCAGAGGTACTGTTGGGGTCTTATAGGGTGTGGGTCTATTGCGATGCAAGCGCAGGCCGCCCCCACTCTATTCTGTTTTTTATATAACATAATACCTGGTGTTCTAGCGGATTTTATGCCCCTTAGAGGGCAGCTTGGGGGCAAGCCACCAATCAGCCCTCGGGGAGAGGGGGGTGCAGAAAGTCTGTCGGAGCTGTTAAGAGGCGTACACATAATCCAATGCCAGAGTAGGCTGGCTTGTCCCATTTTTTCAAAATAATTCTCTAATGTCTAGTGAGCTTTCTGCCGCCAAGAAAACAGGGAGACTGTGTTTTATCTGGCTTTCTGCCCCCTTTGTGTGCCTTTGGGGGGAGGGGGCAGCCAAATACCGGAATGGACCACTGCACCCCAGTTTTTAAATAAAAATATATTCCCTGGCGTTAGTGGGCTATCGCCCCCCTTGGACGCAAATTGGGTGTAACTCCCCAATTGGGCTTCTCAGAGTGGAGAAAAGGCGGAATATTATTCTTTTAAGAAGGGATCACTTGCCGTTGCCTGGGGGGACATTGCACCTCCCTGGAGTGCAGTGACTCTAATCAGGTGGTATCTAATTGTGCTACCTGCTTTCACTTTCTCACCGTGTGACATCAGTGCACAATGTTCGCAGCTCGTCACACGGCGTGAAAAACAATTATGAGGACATCTCTTCTCTTGCATCTCAAGATTATTTAAAAAAAGAAAATTATTCTGGTGATCGCACCAGAAGGACATTCTCTGCTCTTGTGGACGCTATGTTCGCCCTAAGTTGGCAGGGTATGCCATGTCTGAACTGGGGTGGTGGAGTGAGCTAAAGAATGATGATGGATTAAACCCAGATCAGTTGACTGGGGGTGAGTGTTTGATTTGCTCAAACGCTCCGTCCATCGTCCCCTTTGGTATCGCAATGTTCACTTCCACAGCACTGAGGAGGTAATGCGGAGGGCGTGTTGTCTCGTCCTCTGCATTATAGTGGTTAATTAGTGTCCTTGTGTTGGGATGTAGAAAGGGCTGCTGTGCAGCGATTCCTTTTTTTTAAATTTGTTTTTATTTGATTATCAAGATCAAAAAGAACTTATACATACATAAAATGATAAAGAAACCCAATGCTTACAAATTATCGTGGTATGGGCAAAAAGTATTACATTCAGCAGCAACAGAAATATTCAGTAAAAAAGCACGTTAGTAATTAATACACAGCACAGCATTGAACAATGAAGAGGAGTCAGGGGAGTAGATTTAACATTTTCTAAAGGTCACAGCATCTGCACAACCAACAAGTATCATGGGAAATGAACAAATCCCACCTGGGGATGGAATATCCGGAGGGCATAGTCCGCATGGTCCTCAGACCTTACTACGCTCTTTGACAGGCCTAGTGCAGTGAACATTAATCTTGATCATCATCCTCACACTGTCGTGCTAGTTGATATTGCGTGAATAGTCCCCAAAAACCTTTTGGCCTATTACCAGGGGGCAACAGCTCGTTATACACATCAGATTGGGTGTTACAAAACAACATATCCTTTTCCCACTCTGGTACAGTAGGAGCCGGACCCCGCATCCAACGCATAGCTATTCTACGCTTTGCTAGTAAGAGGCCCATGGCGACTAGCCTTCTAACCCCCTTACGGAGCGGTTTTGTGTACCCCAGCAATGCTAACAAGGGATCAGAGGCAAGCGACAGGCCCGTCATGTTATTTAAAGACTGAAAAATGTTCTGCCAGTAAATAGCTATTGGAGGGCAGTGCCAGGCCACGTGAAGAAAGTCAGCGCCTGACATGCCGCAGCGGTCACAGCGATCAGTATCACGCAATCCATACCTATATAGCCGCCTCGGCGTATAATGTACCCTGTGTAAAAACTTGAAGCGAACCAATCTATGGCGACCATTGAGGGAGACCTTCTGAGTGACCTCTGAGCAGTAGTACCAGATCTCGTCAGTAAGTGGGACGCCGAGCTCTGTTTGCCAAGCCAATCTCGTTTTAGTGTATGAAGTGTTGGTGGTAGTTTGCACTGAAGCGTAAAGATTGGAGATAAGTTTCACAGGAGATTTAGAGCGGAGCAAGACAGACAAAGCAGTGATTTCTAGGGGTTCAAGCAAATCCTCACCTAGTAGAGCACGTAAGGCGTGGCGTATTCTGAAAAAAGAGAAGAGCAGCAATGCTGAAGGGGCCTCCATGCCAGTCGCTATCTCCTCCCAGGATCGAGCCTGTCCCTCTTTAAACAAGTCACCCACATCTTGAATACCCAAAGTGGCAAGCGCACGAAGAACCCCTTTTTCAGAACTAGGTTTAAGCCACTGACACCACTCCACCTGCAACAAAGGAGAATATAGAAGAGAACCGGCATGCTTTTTCAGTATAGTGTTCCAGGCATGCACTATATAGTTCACGGAGTCTAGCACTCCGCAGCGCCTAACTGGCAGTTGGGTCAGTAGACGAGGTAGCCGGCCCGGGAGCGCCGCCACCCCCTCCACCTGTAGATGGGGTAGATCGAAGGGGCCGTGTATCCAGGCGTGGGCATGTGAGGCTTGCGCTATACGATAATATAGTTCTAAGTCCGGAGCGTCCAGGCCAGAGGCAGAGTAAGGCATGGTAAGGATGTGAAATGCCACGCGAGGAGTTTTACCCGCCCAGGCCAATTTACAAAGCAGAGTGCGCAACTCACGAAACACGTGCTGGGGAACAACAATGGTTATATTAGTGAATAGGAAAAGGAAGCGGGGAAGGACTATCATTTTCATTAGAGAAATCCTGCCAACCAGTGAGAGGGGGAGGGGGAGGCGGATCCACCTGTCGACATCGTCACTCAGTTTTGTGATAGCCCTACCATAGTTAGCCTTGATTACCTGGTCAGCATCAGAATGTATTAGTATCCCCAAGTACCGGACCGGGTCCAACGTCCACTGCAGTGGGAAATCTAAAGGGGTTGGTAGAGTAGATGGGGTGAGTGGACATGTGATAGATTTATCCCAGTTAATTTTGAGGCCCGATATCCCCCCGAATCGAATCACTTCTCGGATTACTGGTGAAAGGTTAATCTCCGGATCGCGTATATATAATAACATGTCATCGGCATATGCAGAGACAATTAGATTATAACCGGGGAAACGCAGCCCCCTATGCCCATGGTACTCGCGTATCGCACTCAACAGGGGCTCTGCAGCGATGGCATAAAGCAGCGGGGATAAGGGGCATCCATGTCTGGTGCCACGGGCTAAGTGAATGGGGGAGGAAACCGTATCACCAGTCCGGACTCTAGCCTGTGGTGAATTGTATAAAACCGACACCAGCTGCAAATAGGTCTCACCCACTCCAAGACGCCTGAGTACTGCCAGCATGTACTTCCATTCGACAGAATCAAACGCCTTTTCAGCGTCCAGAAACACCGCTGCCGCCTTAACTTCTGGCCGCACATGCTGGAAGGCTCCGAATACCGTTCTCAGATTATGGGACAGAGTGCGGCCCGGGATAAAGCCAGCCTGTTCCGGGCCAATCAGTTGGGGGAGCAGCGAGGAGAGGCGATTAGCCAGAATTTTTGCATATATTTTAGTATCAACATTGAGCAAGGAAAGGGGCCGATAAGAGGAACATTTTTTGGGATCTTTGTCTGGCTTCAGTATTGTAACGATCAGTGCCTCTCGCATAAAAAGGGGCATAATCCCGTCCGCACCCATCTCCTGGAATAGTGTGTTTAAGTGGGGAATCAGAATGTCGCTGAATACTTTGTAGAACGTAACCGTCAGTCCATCCTGCCCCGGGGCACTGCCTTCCCTCATGGAACCCATAGCGAGGCGTATCTCCATCAGGTCCAGGGGGCGCATTAAAAATTCTCTATGGTCATTCGTCAACCATGGTAGCTTAATGTACTCCAGGTACTGCAATATTTCTCTGTCTGAGGGGTCAACCCTAGACCCATATAGCTCCTGGTAATAACCACGGAAGTTACTGTTAATATCTACCTGATCCGTAACAAGTGAGCCCTCTTCATCCAAGATATCATATGTGCCGGCAGACTCCGCCCTACGACGAGCAAGGGCCGCAAGTACCGAGCCCGGCCTGTCGCCCTCTCCGTAGGCCCTAGCAGTGGCATACTTCCCCATATGTTGTATTTCACTGTCAGCAGTCCTGTGATATTCTTCCAGGGTGGCTTTCAATTGGTCCTGTATATCAGTAGTAGTACTCTTCATCAGGGCAGACTCTAAGAGAGCCAGTTTAGATTCTAGGAGGGTCAGCCTGTCTCTGATGGATCGAAGCACCCCGGAATGCTTTTTCATGGCCACCCCGCGTATGAAGACCTTAAAGGCCTCCCACACTGTTGCAAACTTATCCACAGAGCCAACATTGAGACGGAAGAATTCGTCAATGGCGTCCCGAAGTTCCAATTTGAAAACTGTATCTAGCAGGGAGTATGGTGGGAATCTCCACAAAAAAGGGGGAGGGCGACGTGAGGGCACATTAAGCTCTAATAATATAGGTGAGTGATCAGAGAAAGAGCGCGCCAAAATAGAGCAATTCTGAACCTTAGGCAGCAGTGACTCAGATATAAACCAATAATCAATACGGGTATGTATGTCGTGGTAGGCAGAATAATGAGTGTACCCCCCTTGTGTAGGTCATCTGGCCCTCCAGACATCCACCATCCGCCACTGAATCATGATATCCATTAGCATCCTAGCAGCGGCTGACGGCGGCCTGGGGGCCCCCTTCGAGCGGTCTAGTGCCGGGTATAGGATGCAATTAAAATCCCCACCCCAGAGTATTGGCAACGACCCGAGACCCGTTATTAGTGTGGACAGGGACCGATAAAACTGTGGGTCGTCATAGTTCGGACCATACGAGTTAACTATGAGGAAGTTCATTTCCCTACCATGGCATTTAGTTATGGTATATCTGCCAGCATGGTCTGTGACGCAATTCTCTATCTGGAGCCCCACTCTAGGGTTAACCCATGTCAGCACCCCCCTAGAGTGCGAAGTGAATCCAGCAGTGTGGGAGTGACCCGCAAGCGTCCCGTTTGCGAGCAAGGTGCACCCAGGCTGTAAGTGAGTCTCCTGCAGCAATGCGATATCAACTTCTCTCCTCTTCAGATATGCCAATATGTTGCGCAGTTTTCTGTGATTATTCAGACCTCTAACATTCCATGTCAGGAGTCGTAGTCGTCTAGTGTGACCCCGTCCTGTGCAGTGGCGCGACATTCAATGTGCTTGTGTACGTGTGTGAAAGCTGCTACACATAGCACTGTGCGTGACCTGCATATCTGTGTCCACTATATTCCATACCAAGAGTAAAAAAATACAAAATAATGATCCCGCACCTCCCCCCCACCCACGCCTTGCAGTCCCCAACAGCGCAAAGTCGACCCACAATCCCACCCTTGACCAAGAGGAACAAAAGAAAACTTACAATCAAACAAACAATTGCGCCACCATAACATCTGATGACCGTAGTGAACGAGGGCGTGAAACGCTTTGGGGCAGATGTTACCCGGTCGTCCCACATTTTGTACTTCTCCCACCCGGCCACCAAACCAGAAATAAAATCACTCCATTACCGAGTGTTTTATGGCGACCCCAGCAGCAAATAGCAAATAGGGCCCTTGGCCCCCATAGAGCTACCTCTAACAATCATAGGAAACTTATATACTACGTGCATGAGAAAGCGCTAATATCGACTATATGGCATTCTTAAAGAGCACAAAGAGCAAGAGAAAAGACACAAGTACTCCAATACTTGAAACATAAAGGACTGTGCAGCACCGCCTCCCACTCAGTCATTGTCGTCAAGGCCTCCATTCTCTGCACTGGTATGTGCAGTTTCAGTGCGGGATTTTCCAGGGGTACCCAACTTTCCCCAGTCTCTTAAGGCCTTCTGAAGATTACGTGGATCGGTGAAAATCTGCTGTTTACCATCAACGCGGACTCTCAATCGGGCAGGATATAACATTGCGTACTCAATGTTCTGCTCGCGTAGTTTGCGCTTCATGGGTGCAAATTGTCTCCTGGCCTCCTGGACCTGCATAGTAAAGTCCGGGAATAGGGACAGCGCAGAACCCTCATACTGTAAGGAGCCAAGCTCACGTGCCTTCCGGAGTGCGGCGTCCCTGTCCCGATAATTCAAAAGCTTAGCGATAATGGGCCGTGGAGGGGCGCCAGGGGCAGGTCTGGGCCCCAGTGAGCGGTGCGCCCGCTCCACGACAAACATGGACGAGAACACCTCGGCGCCCAGTAGCGTGGTGAGCAGTCTTTCAACAAATGTTTCCATGTTTCCTGTCGCAGTGGTTTCGGGAAGGCCTGTAATGCGCAGGTTGCTGCGTCGCGACCTGGCCTCCAAATCCTCAGCCCTGTCCTGGAGAGCAACAAGGGCTTTTTCCATCTGTTTTTGCGCGATGTGGGATTCAGATTGGGCCTCCTCAGCCTCCGTGATACGACTTTCGGCTGTGTCCAAGCGTTGATCATGCTTGTCTACGCGCTCGGATATCCTGTCCATTCTATAAGCTAAGGTATCAATTTTAGCATCTAGCGCAGTTAACCCATGCTGCATGGACGAGATAATTGTCTTGATATCCCCAAGAGTGTCCTCCGCCGGGCAGTCAGAGTCTAATAGCGCTATCTCCGTAGCGCCCTCCACGCGCTTGGACTTCTGTTGTTCAAAGTTAATTTTTGGCTGGGACTTGTCAGGCTTGCCCATTGCAGCTGTTGTGATCAC
>CAWUFW010008671.1:627500-861766 GCA_963921515.1 Calotriton arnoldi
TCCCAGTCCTGAGGAAGACCCCTCCGGAAGGTGTTAATGAACCTACAGATCTCCGGGGTCGAAACGTCGACACTACTTGTTTGAGCCAGCATATAAAACAACAGAGATTGTTCTACTGTGTTTTC
The DNA here is from genome assembly GCA_963921515.1 of Calotriton arnoldi. Lineage (NCBI taxonomy): Eukaryota > Metazoa > Chordata > Amphibia > Caudata > Salamandridae > Calotriton > Calotriton arnoldi. Next base: position 627,626 of record CAWUFW010008671.1, read on the forward strand.
CGTCTTGTATGCATGGCTAAAGAGACTGATGTAGACATTTGCGAATTTGTGCGAGAATAAGGAGCTACTGTTTTGTATTGCTGAATAATGAATATGCTTCTGGCACAATAACCCTACCTTTCTATATCACACTATTCCCACTCCAATCACCGTACACCCTCTTTCCCCTTGGGCACTTGTATACAAATTTGAGTATATGATATGATGTATATACAATATAATGTGGCAGTGTGATTAAATAACACTGTTTCATTTCATTCCTGCATTTTGATTCTTTATATGATTGTTGGCAATATATGTTTATTTTGTTCATTGCTGAATTATTGTATACTGGGATCATCTCCTATTGTACTGCTTATTACCCAGATCCCAGTATCTGTGGGTGTACCCTTTTTATGTAATGGGTTTGGGGAAGGGCCTTCCCCAAGTGGCAGGGCCCTCGAGTCGTACGGTCCATGTGGGGTGGAATCTCATCGCTTGAAACAACAGCTGAGGCTGGCCAAGCAGTCCATCCCTAAACGGACCGAGTGTGCCCAATCGATCAGAGTGCGTGGCACCGGCCGGGGCCTCCTCCGGCAGGCCGCCCTGCGCGGGGAATGCCGGCTTCGCGTCCCTGCCCACTCCCGGAGGGCGGGCCGGGGTCCTGCCTTCCCCTGTCTCGGAATCGCCGGACCTCACGGAGGTCTGACTGACCCTCTCTCTAGTAATCCGGAGGAAAAATACCGCCCTTTCTTGTAATCCGTGCGCACGGGGTGACGGAGAGGACCCAAGGTGCGAACATGCCCGACCTCCTGGAGCCCTCGCTGGGATCGGGGAGACAAATGAGCCCTCATCGGGACTTCCTGGGAAGCCCGGCAATCTGGTCGCCCAATTGGAAAGCATTGCGCGCAACCAGATGGCCGAGGGGATAGGTGCGACCAGATGGCCGAGGGGAAAGGCGCGTCCAGATGGCCGGGCTCGAAGGGCGGCCATCTGGTCGCTCTGTGCCCTAACGAAAGTGCGAGCAGGCGCCGGGGCATAGGGGGGTGGAGACTCGGGGCCCCAGCTGGGCTTCAGCCATGGGGCTGCAAGGGAGAGCCGACAGGCCCTCCGACCCGGGGCCCGCGGACAACTTGACAAGCAGGCGAAGCGGGGGGAGGTCTGCACGGGACTGATGGACCCCCGTCCCGGGCCCTTGGCGGAGCGGCAGGCCGGAGGACGGGGCCCAGGGTGGGAGCGCCCGACCCGGGGTTCGGCGGGGCCCCTGGACCCCATCGGGGCTCCCAGACCCAGAGGCGCAGGAGAAGCCTCCCCGGGCCCGCGGGACCCCGTCCCGGGCACCCTGCCACACGGCAGGCCTGAGGACGGAGCCCGGGGTGGGGAGGCTGCCCTCCCCGGGGCCCTCAGGGGCCCCGGATGGAGCTCCTGAACCCAGCAAAGCAGGGGGGGGCTTCCCGGGCACGTCGGAATCACGTCTCGGCCTTTGGCATAGCGGCAGGCCGAGGGACGGGGCCCAAAGCTGGAGTACCCGACCCGGGGCCCGGCGGGGCCCCTGGACCCAGCCGGGGCTCCCAGGCCCAGAGGCGCAGAGAAAGCCTCCCCGGGCACCCTGCCACACGGCAGGCCCGAGGACGTAGCCCGGGGTGGAGAGGTCTCCCTCCAAGCAGGGGGATGCTCCCCGGGCACGACGGAACCCCGTCTCTGGCCTTTGGCAGAGCGGCAGGCCGGGGACCAGGGCTGGAGCACCCGACCCTGGGCTCGGCGGGTCCCCTGGACCAAAGCCGGGGCTCCCAGGCCCAGAGGAAGCCTCCCTGGGCCCGCGGGACCCTGTCCCGGACACCCTGCCACGTGGCAGGCCCAAGGACGGAGCCCGGGGTGGGGAGGCCGCCCTCCCCAGGGCCCTCAGGGGCCCCGGCCGGAGCTCCTGAACACAGCCAAGCAGGGGGAGGCTCCCCGGGCACGACAGAACCCCGTCTTCGGGCCTTTGGCAGAGCGGCAGGCCGGGGGACGGGGCCCAGGGCTGGAGCACCCGACCCGGGGCCCAGCAGGGCCCCTGGACCATTCCAGGGCTCACAGGCCCAGAGGTGCAGGGAAAGCCTCCCCGGGCCCGCGGGACCCCATCCTGGGCAGCCTGCCACGCGGCAGGCCCGAGGACAGAGCCCGGGGTGGGGAGGCCGCTCTCAGGGGCCCCGGCCGGAGCTCCTGAACCCAGCCAAGCAGGGTGAGGCTCCCCGGGCACTATGGAAACCTGTCCCGGGCCCCCTGCGGAGCGGCAGACCGGGAGACGGAGCCCAGGGCGGGAGCGCCCACCCCGGGGCCCGGCAGGGCCCCTGGACCCCATCGGGGCTCCCATGCCCAGAGGCGCAGGGTGGGGTCTCCCCAGGCCCGCAGGACCCCGTCCCAGGCGCCCTGCCACGCGGCAGGCCCGAGGACGGAGCCCGGGTTGGGTGAAGCCGCCCTCCCCAAGGCCCTCAGGGGCCCCGGCCGGAGCTCCTGAACCCAGCCAAGCAGGGGGAGGCTCCCCGGACACTATGGAACCCTGTCCCGGGCCCCTGGCGGAGCGGCAGACCGGGAGATGGAGCCCAGGGCGGGAGCGCCCTCCCCAGGGCCCGGCGGGGCCCTTGGACCCCGTCGGGGCTTCAGTGCCCAGAGGCGCAGGGTGGGGCCTCCCCGGGCCCGCAGGACCCCGTCCCAGGCGCCCTGCCACGCGGCAGGCCCGAGGACGGAGCCCGGGGTGGGGAGGGTGCCCTCCCCAGGGCCCTCGGGGGGGCCCCTTCAGAGCTCTTGTACCCAGCCAAGCAGGGGCAGGCTCCCTGGGCCCGGCGGAACCCTGTCTCGGGTCCCTGGCGGAGCGGCAGGCCAGAAGACTGAGCCTGGGGCCCCTGGACCCCGTCAGAGCTCCCAGGCACAGGTGAGGCCTCCGCGGGCCCCCATCCCTGGCACCACGCCACACGTTGGGCCGGGGGATGGAGCCCCGGGCTTGGGGGGCGTCCTGGCCCGTCCGGCTGCCGGCTGAGGACCGCTAGGCCGAGAGGGGTTCCGGAGTACCCTGTCCCATGTAATCTGGAGGAAGGGTACCCCCCTTTCTGGTATCCCGTGCGCACTGCGAGTCTGAGGGGTCCCAAGGCGCGGACGCGCCCAACCTCCTGGAGCCCTGGCTGGGATCGGGAGGCAAACGAGCCCTCATCGGGACTTCCAGGGCGCCCACCCATCTGGTCGCCCCATTGGAAAGCATTGCGCGTAACTAGATGGCCGAGTGGAAAGGCGCGACCAGATGGCCAGGCCCGAAGGACGCCAATCTGCCCAACCCGAGCCTTCGCGGGAGGTCTCCCGCCTGCCCTTTGGAGGGCTCGGGGGCTCTGCGTCCCGGGGGCTCGCAGACCCCGGCTGGGCCTCGGGCTGCGGACGGGGGTCCCCGACGGACCTCCGACCTGGGGTCCCCCAGGCACCTTGACAGGCGGGCGAAGCAGGAGGGAGGCCTGCCCGGGCCCGACGGACCCCCGTCCTGGGACCATGGCAGAGCAGGGGGATAGAGCCCGGTCCCCTGGGCCCGGCCGGAGGTCCCAGGCCGGCACGCGCAGGGGAGGCCTCCCCAAGGCCCACGTCCCAGGCGCCCTGCCATGCAGCAGGCCCGAGGACGGAGCCCGGGGTAGGGAGGGCACCCTCCACCCCAGGGCCACCAAGGGCCCCTGCCGGAGCTCCTGAACCTAAGCCGAGCTAGGGAACGCCCAACGGGCCCCGGGCCCATGGCGGAGCGGAGTTCGGAGCCCAATGTAGGGAGCGCCCGGCCAGAGCTCTCTGGCCTGGACGCCCAAGGGAGGACCACCCGGGCCCGACGGAGCTCCGGACAGGGGGGGAGGTTTTTGTCGGGCCCTAGCCCATCTGGTTGCCGACTGAGAGCCCCCAGCCCGCAAGGGGTTCCGGCGTACCCCGTCCCTAGTAATCCGGAGGAAGGGTACCCCCTTTTCTGGTAACCCGTGGGCACCGAGCGATGGAGGGGACCCAAGGCACGACGCGCCCGACCTCCCCGGGCCGTCACGCGCAGGGGAGGCCTCCCAAAGGCCCGCGTCCCAGGCGCCCTGCCACGCGGCAGGCCCGAGGACAGAGCCTGGGGTGGGGAGGGCAACCTCCCTTGCTACTACAACACGGTAATTTACTCTCCTCCTCGGGTGGCGAGCAGACACTTGTCTCCGGCCTCTAACTCCTCCATTGCTCAACAAACACCTCCCTTTGACCGAAAGACATTAATAGGACCGGCTGAATGTAATCACCAAGGCCAGAATTCCCTTTCCTGACCCCAAAATGGCTGCCACAGTGATCCTTTCCTCGTTGTGCTACTGCTCTGGGACAAAAACTGAACTCCAACCTGACCTTGAACCTATTCCCCCATCCTGCTTTTCCCATCAAATCTTTTAACCTGTTTGAACTTACCCATGACAGTGGAGACCTAGCTTCTTGACTGATGCCCGGTGGAGCTACCTGATAGCTATAGAGGAGATGGCTGTGGATTTCCCCCTCGACCATCACCTACCCAGCCGGACTTTGGGCAGACTTTCCTTTGTCTCTCTGTCATATCTCCCTCCTACCCCTTCTCCCTACCCCTTTTCCCTTCTACGCTCCAATCATCTCGTCTCTTATGCCCTTTTTATGTTTTTCTGCTGAGACCTAGTTATTTGGCTGATGCCCGGTGGAGCTACCTGATGCACAAGTTACTAACTTGTGTAACGATATATCTGTAAGAGACAGTAGTTAGTGACAGATTCCTTACCGTAGAATAATATCCCCAGGCGTCAGGCTGGATCCGGAAAGTTTTTGCGTAGCAGTACCCTTGCGCGTCGGTAGGCGGCATCGTGCGGCTCCGCGTCCGTCGTCGGCACCGCCGGGATGACGTCGCGGGTAGTACTTAGACGCCGCCCCTGCGCTCTGACGTCAGTTCTGTACACGACTTTCCGCGCCAGGAACGCAGAGCCATGCAAGAAGCTGACATAGGTGTCTGAAAAATACTAGGGCCCTGAAAGGGATATCCTTAACCCTAGAAATCAGTTCGCAGAACGGGGAGGATGGGCGGGGCGGTAAGGAATCTGTCACTAACTACTGTCTCTTACAGATATATCGTTACACAAGTTAGTAACTTGTGCATCTGAAAGAGACACGTTAGTGACAGATTCCTTACCGTAGAATAGATACTCCCAGCAATACCAACCCCGGTGGTGGGTCTGCGAACAGATTCAGACAAGGAAGTCCACGGAGGACAGAGCGGCCAAAGAAGCCGCCCCTCCGGACCTGGCTGTCAAGGCAGTAATGCTTGGTAAACGTGTGCAGCGAGGCCCACGTAGCTGCCTGACATATATCCTGTAGCAGGAACACCACGGCCTAAAGCCGTGGTAGCAGCCGTAGCCCTGGTGGAATGGGCACGCAGCCCAACAGGAGGCTCCTTCTTAGCCAAAGAATAGCAGGCTTTGATACACAAGGTGACCCAGCGGGAGATGGTCCTTTGTGTACCGCCCGACCTTTTTGGCACCCACGTAGCCAACAAAGAGCTGATCATCCACCCGGAACTGTTGTGTGCGGTTGATGTAAAAGGAAAGCGCACGTTTTGGGTCCAGACGGTGGAGCCTCCCTTCCTCTCTGGAAGGATGCGGAGGCGGAAAGAAGGTGGGCAAAGTGATGGTCTGCCCAATGTGGAAGGCAGTAACCGCCTTTGGCAAGAAGGACGGACGCGTCCTAAGAACAACCTTGTCTGGATGAACAGACAGAAAGGGAGGTTTGCATGAAAGAGCCTGGAGCTCACTCACCCGCCGAGCAGAGGTGATGGCCACCAGAAAGGCTGTCTTCAGAGTAAGAAGACGAAGAGGACAGTTATGTAGAGGCTCAAAGAGAGCGCACATCAAGAAGGTACGAACCAAGTTCAAGTCCCACTGAGGCATTACAAACGGAACAGGAGGAAAGAGGTGTGTAATGCCTTTAAGAAACCTGTTAACCACAGGGGACTTGAAAAGGGAGGGCTGATCAGGGAGCCTGAGGAAGGCCGATATCGCACAAAGATAGCCCTTGATGGTACCCAGGGCAGAACCCTGTTGGGCCAGAGAAAGAAGGAACAGAAGAACCTCCGAAAGAGGGGCAGAAAGGGGATTCACAGCCTTTGCTGTGCACCATGCCACAAACTTGTTCCACCTGCAGGCGTATACCACCTTAGTGGAGGGACGCCTGGCTGCTAGAATCACATCACAAACTTCAGGAGGCAAGTCGAAAGGAATCAACTGCCGCCGCTCAATCTCCACGCAAGCAGGTGTAGACTGGACAGGTTCGGGTGGAGGACCGTCCCCTGCTGCTGCGACAGAAGATCCTCCCGAAGAGGCAGACGGATCGGGGGATCGACGCTCATACTGAGTAGCTCGGGATACCAAACTCTTCGAGCCCAGTCCGGAGCCACAAGAATGACTTGGACCCGGTCGCGTCGAATCTTCTTCAACACTCTGGGTAGAAGTGGTATAGGCGGAAAGGCGTACAACAGACCGCAACTCCACTCGCGACGAAAGCGTCGCCAAGCGAGTGCCGCCTTGGAAATTCCAACGCGCAGAACTGCTGACATTGCGCGTTCTCTTCGGTGGCGAACAGATCTAACCAAGGCTCTCCCCACTGCTGAAAGAGACCTTGCGCCACCTCCGAGTGAAGACGCCATTCGTGATCCATCATGCACCTGCGGCTGAGTTCGTCCGCCCTGGCGTTCAGGGAACCTGCCAGGTGTTGAACCATCAGGAACATGCCCTAATGTTCCAGCCATGTCCAGAGGCGCAGAGCCTCCTGACATAGGGTCCACGACCCCACCCCGCCCTGTTTGTTGCAATACCACATGGCGGTGGTGTTGTCTGTGAACACCTGCACTACCGCCCCTTTGACAGAGGGAAGGAATGCCTTGAGTGCAAGTCGGATCGCCCGGAGCTCCAGAAGGTTGATATGGAGCCGGGACTCCGCCGGAGACCAGAGGCCTCTGATCTCCGCCTCTCCATGTGACCGCCCCATCCCAGAAGGGACGCGGCCCGTCACAACTGTGTGCTCTGGCTGGGGAAGGGAGAGGATCTGCCCATGACCCATTGCCGGTTCGAGAGCCACCACTGGAACTGTTTTGCAGTCCCCTCCGAGATCTGGACGTGATCGGACAGGTTGTCCTGGTGCTGCGCCCACTGGAACTTCAGGTCCCACTGCAGAGCCCGCATATGCCATCTGGCATGATCGACCAGCAGGATGCAGGAGGCCATGAGGCCCAGCAGCCTCAGGGTCATCCGTACCGAAACCCAGGATAAAGGCCGAAAGATCGGAATCATAGCCTGAATATCCCGGACTCGCCGTTCGGGAGGATAAACCCGAAACTGCGTCGTGTCCAGAACTGCTCCGATGAAAAGGAGCTGTGGAGAAGGAATCAGGTGCGACTTCGGCACGTGGATGGAGAACCCCAGCGAGTGCAGGAGTTCGGCCGTTGTCTGGAGGTGGGAGACGACTGCCTGGGACGAGCCCGCCTTCAGCAGCCAGTCGTCGAGGTAGGGGAAGACTGGGACCCCTGCCCGGCGCAGATGGGCTGCGACCACCGCCATCACTTTCGTGAACACCCGAGGGGCGCTGGTAAGGCCAAAAGGGAGCACGGTGAACTGAAAGTGCTCGAGGCCTACCGTGAACCGCAGGTAACGCCGGTGGGCCGGCAGGACGGGGATGTGGAAATATGCGTCCTGCAAGTCCAACGCTACCATCCAGTCTCCAGGGTCGAGAGCAGTCAAGACCTGAGCTAGGGTGAGCATCTTGAACTTCTCCTTCCGGAGGAAGCGAGTGACGTTCCGGAGGTCCAAGATAGGACGCATGTCCTCCTTGTCCTTTTTGGGCACCAGAAAGTAGTGGGAGTAGCAACCACGTCCTACTTCTGGGGTCGGAACACGCTCGATGGCCCTCTTGGCCAAGAGGGCCGCAACTTCCTTCTGAAGAAGCACCAAGTGATCCCCTGACATGCGGTGGAATTGAGGTGGCATGGCTGGGGGATGGTCACGAAGGGGAGGGAGTAGCCCCTTCGGACAATGTCCAAGACCCACCTGTCCGAGGTGATGGCACGCCAGTGGTGAAGGTGATGGCGGACCCTGCCCCCTACTGGCGTGCTGTGCACCTGAAAGGAAGGACTAGGAGGTTTTGGAGGCCGTGGACGGGGCGGGGTTGGTGGCCTGACCCGCACGCTGGTTGCCTGACCCGCCACGGCGGGAGCCACGTCCTCGGCCACGCGTAGGCCTCTGCTGCGCGGGCCGGTGGCTGGGCAGCGGACGTGACTGGGTGCCCCTTCCGTGGCCACGAAAGGGGCGAAAAGCAGACTGTTGCTGAGGGCGCACAGCAGAAAGGCCCAGGGACTTGGCTGTAGCCCGCGAGTCCTTAAAGCGCTCCAGTGCATGGTCTGCCTTTGTCCCAAAAAGACCGACTCCATCAAAGGGCATGTCCATAAGAGAGTTTTGGACATCACCCGAGAAACCAGTGGTCCTCAGCCAGGCGTGACGGCGCAGCGCCACTGTCGTCGCAAAGCGATCTGCCTAGCGAGTCGGCGGTATCAAGGCCACATCTGATGGTGTACTTTGCCGCATCTCTTCCCTCCGCAATGGTGCAGGGAAAGCAGTGTCTGGACCTCCTCAGGACACTGGGGCAGAACTTGCGCCACCGAGTCCCACAAGGAGTGGGAATATCGGCCCAAGAGGCAAGTGGTGTTGACTGACCGCAAGCCAGCACTGGCGGAAGAAAAGACCTTCTTCCCAAATTGATCCAGGCGTTTGGATTCCCTATCCGGGGGAGTGGTAGGGAAGGCGCTTTGGGAAGCAGAGGCTTGGACCACCAAGCTCTCAGGGGTGGGGTGTTGAGAGAGGAACGGGGGGTCGCCCGGAGCAGGGCGATGGCGTCGGGCCACGTTCCTATCCACAGGATCCCCTGTGGTGGGCTTGGACCAGGTGCCCAAAAGAACGTCGGAAAGCGCCTCGTTGAACGGCAGCAGTGGCTCCGAGGAGGTAGCCGCCGGCTGAAGCACTTCCGTCAGGATGTTAGTCCTGACAGCCACTGTAGGCAACTGGAGGTGTAAGGCCCCAGCTGCTCTACGCAACACCGTTGCAAAGTTAGCTCCCTCCTCCGTTGCCACGGATGGAGGAGACAGCATGCCAGAGTCAGGGGAGGTGTCCAGACCACTGGCATCCCCAAGTTCCTCAGCCCAGTCCTGATCAGACTCACACTGCCGTGTGAGAGGGTCATCAGACCCCTCCCAGTTATCTCCGTCCTCCAATTCATGTTCAAAATAAGGAGGAGGAGGGACATGTGGAACCCAAGTCCCAGCGGCGTTGGAACCGGCGCCGAGCGACGCCGGTCCGGCGCCATGTCCGGATCCGGAGAGAACCGGGAACGACGCCGCCCGGAGCCCCGGGCGGCGTCGGGAACGGCAACGGAGACATCGGCGCCGGCGGAGGTGTAGTTAGGTCAACCGGCGTCGATGGGGGTTGCGGCAGCACCGGAGCCGGGATCGAGGCCGGGCCGGGACCGAGGCTGGTGTCACAGGCGGCGCCGGGACCGGAGTCGCCGGCGGCGCCGGGGAAACCCCATCAGGGCCCACGGGGCCCGAAGGCGCACCGGGGGGACCTTGAGGCCCGAAGAGGTGGGCCATGGCCGACAGGAATTCCTGTATCTCGGCCGGAGTCGCCCCCGAACCCGGGAAGAACGGGTAATGCGGGGGCGGCTCCACAGGCACTCCCGGAGCCGCGGGGACGGTGCCGATAGGAGCCTCAGCCGAGTCGTGAGACCGGCGAGGCGAAGTCGTCGAGCGATGACGCTTCTTAGACTTTTTATGCTTTGACTTACCGGAGGAGTGCGAAGACTTGGACCCCGACGACCGATGAGGGCTCCGCGACCGGCCCCTTGACCGCTCACGTGACCGGGGCTTGGTGTGGCGCGGAGCCGACTGCCGGACCTCGAGGAGCTTTCGAGACCGCTCCCGCAAAGCCTTCGGGTGCAAGGCCCGGCAGTCGGGGCACGACTTCGTGTCGTGGTCGCGGCCGAGGCAGTAGAGACACTCTAAGTGTGGGTCTGTGATCGACATCATGCGACCACAGACGTCACAGGGCTTGAAGCCGGGCATCCCTACCGACACCTTCGGAGTCGAGAGCCTCGTTGAGAAAAACAGTGAAAAATCACCAAAAAGTTAGTTAAAAAATGACTAGGGCACTGCTCTTCCCGGATCTGCGCTTACTGGCGCGGAAAAAAGAAGAACTGACGTCAGCGCGCAGGGGCGGCGTCTAAGTACTGCCCGTGACGTCATGCCGGCGGTCCCGACGCCGGACGCGGAGCCGCACGACGCCGCCTACCGACGCGCAAGGGTACTGCTACGCAAAAACTTTCCGGATCCAGCCTGACGCCTGGGGATATTATTCTACGGTAAGGAATCTGTCACTAACGTGTCTCTTTCAGATAGCTATAGAGGAGATGGGCTGTGGGCTTCCCCTCGGCCGTCACCTACCCAGCCGGTCCTTGAGCAGACTTTCCCTTCGTCTCTCCTTTCGTATCCTCCTCCTACCCCTTTACCCTACCCCTGACCCTTCTTCTCTCCTTTGACCTCGTTCTCAATGATCTTTAAATGTTTTTTTGCTTGCAACTATTTAACATGTAACTGCAGAAATTTGTGTAACTTTGTGGAACCTCATGTAAAGCGCTCTGATACCTCCGGGTCTAGCCAGCGCTATATAAAACTCTACAAATAAATAAATAAATAAATAAATAAGGGCCACCAAGGGCCCCTGCCGGAGCTCCTGAACTCAAGCCGAGCTGGGGAAAGCCCGACGGGCCCCGGGCCAATGGCAGAGAGGAGGACGGAGCCCATTGTAGGGAGCGCCCAGCTAGAGCTCTCGGGCCCAGACGCCCAAGGGAGGACCCCCGGGCCCGATGGAGCCTGTCCCCGGCCCTTTGCCATGCGGTAGGACCGAGCTCCAGACAGGGGGGAAGGTTTTTGCCTGGCCCTAGCCCATCTGGTCGCCGGCTGGGAGCCCCCAGCCCGCGAGGGGTTCCGGCGTAGTAATCCGGAGGAAGGGTACCTCCTTTTCTGGAAACCAATGTGCACCGAGCGACGGAGGGGACCCAAGGCGCGGACGCGCCCGACCTCCCGGAGCCCTGGCTGGGATCGAGGAGGCAAACGAGCCCTCATCGGGACTTCCAGGGCAGCCCGGCCATCTAGTCGCCCCATTGGAAAGCATTGCGCGCGACCAGATGGCCAAGGGGGAAAAGGCGCAACCAGATGGCTGGACCCGAAGGATGCCCATCAGCCCTCCCTGCGCCTTAAAGGAAGGGCTCCCACATGCCCTTGGAGGGCTCGGGGGCTCATCAGAGCCCTTAGCTGGGTCTCGGGCACAGGGCTGCGAAGAGGGCCCCCGACGGAACTCTGACCCGGGGCCCGCAGGCACCTTGACACGCAGGCGAAGCAGGGGAGGCCTGCCCTGGCCCGATGGACCCCGTGATGGGCACCCGGACCCTCGGCTGGCTGCAGGACGTGGGCTCCCGCACCCCTGGACCCACCGGAGCCCAGGCTGCGGAACAGGTCCCCGCTTCTGAACTCAGCCAGGCCGGGGAGGGGGGGGCCTCCCCGGGCACCAGGGACCCCCATCCCGGGCAGAGGGACCCTCGGCAAGCCGCAGGACGGGGGCTTCCGCACCCCAGGCTCTGCCCGAAGCACAGGCCCCGGGCCCGGTCCCTGCTTCTCAACCTAGCCAGGCCAGGGGGATCTGGGAGCCTGCTCGGGCACGAGGGACCCCCGTCCCGGGCACACGGACCCTCGGCTGGCCGTAGGACGTGGGCTCCTGCACCCCGGGGCCCGCCGCAGCGAAGGCCCCGGGCCCTGCTTCTGTGGAGGCGGGTGGCGGAGCGGAGCGGAGTTCCACAGAGTTTTTTCATAACTCCGTGGAACTCCGCGTAGTGGCACTACGCCAGCTCGCCCAGGGTTAGTTTCAACATGGGCTTTACTGAGCTTCATTCTCACCATGGAAATGGCAACTCAGAATGACCCAAATATTGAATCTGACTTTAATAGGTCTTAAAACAAAGCAAATGAGGTGAAAATCGAGCTGACTCTTGTTTATAAAAAACAGCCTCTGCTTCGCTATCAGGGTCTATTTCATTTCACTGAGAATCTCTTGGTGTCAAACATCACTGTAACTCACAGTTACTCATCTATTATTCTATATGTTATGCATGGCTCTCATAGAGAGCCATTAGCGTGAACCACTGGATTCTAAATCTATGACGTATCAGTAGTGGGGGACAGAACTTTTTAACCACTGCTGCTACGTCATAAATGAATTTCAGGCTGCTCGGACTGAGCTCTCTGACAGCCTATCTGCGAAGCGCTGGAAAACAGGGAGCACAGCTTCTGGAGCAGAGGGAAGAGAAGGCAAGAGTGGTGGGGGAGGGTGGCACAAGGCCCTGTATTTTTTTTAAAATTTGGGACAGGGAGGACAAACTGGATCACCCATTACTCCTCTGCGTAGCAGTTGATAGCATGGGCAGATGATTTAGGGGGCTATCCGTAACATAAAATTATAGATGGGTAAAAAGTGAACTACAGGGATGCTTTTCACATCTGTGTTCTAAGCAACATTACAGGCAACTCGAGATTAGCTCTTGTAATCTGTTTGATGTTACACAGAACCTCTCGGTAAAAACCATCCCTGTAATTCACTGTTAACCATCTATAATTCTAAAATGTTATGCAGAGAGCCAGTGTCGTGAGCAACTGGATTCCAAGTCCAGTAATTCACTGCTATTACATAGCAGCAGTGGGTAACATAACTTGTGCTTGTTAACTTGTTGTGCTCTGGAACTAGTGCCTCGTTGTTTGCCCAGAAGATGCATCATGGTGGCATTGTCCACCTTAGCTAGAACTGAGTTTTGTCATTAGAGTTATCAGGAAGGCTTTGAAAGCCAGATGGACTGCTATGAGAAGTTGATAGGATAAAGCTTCTCCCATCAAAATCTCGGTTTTGCACCATTAGAATATCCAGGCCGCTCCTCAAACCATCAAGTATGTATCTGCAACAATCCTCTTGATCCGTGATGATTACTTGGAAATGAAGCTCCTGATGGAATGGCACCCCTTTTAAAAGGCTGTTCGATCACCATGGAAGATGTTGCTTTGCAGGTAGAGACAAAACAGCTTGTCATCCCAGGTGCCTTCCCCATGTCCACAGATCCTCCACACACTACTGACAAGGTCACTAATAAAAGATAGCATTTGGCACAATGAAAATGCATGAAATCACTGATCTAAGAAGAGATGAAATTTGCATAGCTGTTTGGTTCTGCGTAGGTGATGAAACTTATGCAAAATAAATGATATTCTCTCTTTCAAAGGAAACACGCTACCTTGGCTTGTATCCAATGTTTTGTAAAGGTAATACAGAACCTTGATTGGCATTGAAGTGGATTTTGGGAAGTTGACTTGAAGGCCTTGACAATGAAGGAGAAACATTGTAGTTTGAAAGTCTTGCCTTGATTTCTCAGGTTTGCGGGCCTGGATGAGCCAATCATCCAGGCGGAGACAGGTGGAAATCTCATTGCAAGGGAATGCAGCTTCTACTGCTAAACATTTGGAAAATATCCAATAAGCCAATTTGAAATAAAAGGGTAAGACTGTGTACTAACTGCATGATTTGTCAGAACCTTTGTACGTTTCTTCCTTGTAAGTATGTGGATGTAAGTATCCTGAGAGTTCCTACCCTAGCACACACCCATCAGGTAGACAGCCAGAATGTTGAATCTTTCCATTCTGATCCACTCTTTGATGATCTTGAAGTCTAAAATCAGCTTTGACTCTTACTTCTGATCCTTTTTTACGAACTAGGAAATAGCCTGAATAAATGCCTCTGCCACTCTGAGCAGGCTGAACAGGTTTTATGAACAGTTTTCTTAGCTGTATAGCTGTTGACTTTACTCAGTAAGATCAAAGGGAACTTGGGGACTGCTCCTAGAAAAAAAGACAGATTTGGTGTCTTGAAATTAATAACCTACCCATGTTGCACAATAAATAGCACAATTTGCCACTTCTAATTCTTGAAAAGTTACTTACCTTCGGTAACGCCTTATCTGGTAGAGACTCTATCTAGCTGCAGATTACTTACCTTAGAATTATCCCCAGGCATCAGACTAGATCCAGAATTTTTTAGTGAGCAGTACCTCTGCGCGCCAGTAGGTGGCATTGCCGACTTTGTCCACGCCAGAAGTGTAGTGAGTGGTGCCTATATAGGCGCAACCCCGGCACGCTGACGTTAGTTTCTTTTTGCAGCTTTCCACACCAGGAGCGAGGAGCCACAAAGAACACTGACCACTGGTGTGGAAAACTAGGGCCCTGAAAGGATGAAAACCCTGTCCCTAAAAATCCAGTGGCAGAGCGGGGAGGATGGGTGAGTCAGGAAGGAATCTGCGTCTAGATGGAGTCTCTACCAGATAAGGCATCACCGAAGGTAAGTAACTTGTTCAACTGATATAGACTTCTAGCCGTAGATTCCTAACTTTAGAATAGATACCCAAGAAATATCTTCCCGGAGGTGGGTCTGCAAAACAATTTCACACTAAAATGTCTTGCAGAACCGAACGGGCAAAGTGCCCGTCCCGACAGACCTGACTGTCCAGGCAGTAGTGTTTTGTGAATGTGTGCAGAGGCCCACGTTGCTGCCTGGAAGATATCCTGGACTGGGACTTTGCGTGCTAACACAGTGGTCACAGCCTTGGCTCTGGTGGAATGAGTATGCAAGCCCTCAGGGGGTAGCTTCTTGGCCACTACGTAGCAGATCTTAATTAGCAGTGCGATCCATTGGGAGATGGTCCACTTCTGCATGGCCTTTCCCTTCTTAACTTCGACATACCACAGGAAGGGTTGGTCGTCCACTTGGAACTCTCTTGTGCCGTCAAGGCAGAACAACGCTTTTTTTGGGACAATCGGTGGAATCGCTCCTCTTCTTTAGAGGCATACGGCGGGGCGTGAAAGTAGGAAGGGTGAAGAACTGGCCTACATGAAAAGGAGTAACCACTTTTGGAAGAAAGGAAGCTCTAGTGCGAAGAGCCAGCTTGTCTGGGTAGATGTTCAGGTACGGGGGCTTGGATGGCAAAGCCTAAAGCTCACTGACCCTCCGGGCAGATGTTATTGCCATCAGGAAGGCCAACTTGAAGGTAAGGAACCTGAGAGGACAGTTGTGCAAGGGCTCAAAAGGTGTGCACATCAAGAACTTAAGGAATAGATTATGGTCCCACTGAGGCATGATTAAGGGGGAAGGAGGAAACATATGTGGCAACCCTTTCAAGAACCTATGTACAATAGGGGATTTTAAGAGGGATGGCTGGTCAGGCAACCGCTGAAAGGTGCCCTTTAAGGTGCCCAGAGCAGAGACCTGCTAGGTAAGGGAAAGGATAAAGAGAAGGACCTGAGAGAGGGGGACAGAAAGAGGGTCAACCTGTTTCTCTGCACACCATGCCACAAACTTGCCTCAATGGCATGCTTATACCGTCTTGGTGGAGGGACAGTGGCTGCAACATAACACTGCAGACTTTGGGCAGAAGGTCGAAAGCTGTCAACTGTTGCCACTCAATCTCCAGGCAAGAAGGCGAATCGTTGACAGGTTCAGGCGAAGAACACTCTCCTGCTGTTGCAACAGAAGATCCTCCCTGAAGGGGCAATCTGATCGGAGGACAGACGGCCATGCTCAACAGCTCGGAATACCAAACTCTATGGATGACTTGGGCCCAGTCGTTCCTCATCTTCTTAAGAACTCTGGGCAGGAGTGGTATGGGCTGAAAGGCGTGGAGGAGACCCAAGCTCCACTCACAGGGAAAAAAACGTCTCCCAGCGAGAGCCTCTTTGGAAACACCAGCATGCAGAACTGCTGACAATGCGTGTTCTCGGCGGTGGTGAACAGATCTAACCAAGGCTCTCCCCACTGCAGAAAGATACCTTGCACCACTTCTGGTTGGAGACGCCATTTGTGATCTGCTAGGCATCTTCGGCTGAGTTCATCTGCCCTGGCGATAAGAGAGCCTGCCACGTGTTGAACTGTTAGATTTGGGGGTCTCTAGTTGGCATAGGTAGGTACCTGTGACAAATAGGGACCCTTGCGTCTAGTCAGGGTAAGGGGCTACACTCCTAAAATAACCCCTGCTCACCCCCTTGGTAGCTTGGCACAAGCAGGCAGGCTTATCTCAGAGGCAGTGTGTAAAGCATTTGTGAACACATACAGTAATACAGTGACAACACTACAGATGGACACCACACAGGTTGTATTATAAAAATAGCATTTTTATATAGACTTAACACAAGACCAAACGACAAAAATCCACAATACTGTACTCAAAAATAGACTTTAAAATGTTATAAAATAGTTCAGTTCTCTCAAGATGTAGATGCAACACTTTACTCTCAATGTACCTTGAATGCGTAACGCAAAGAAAACAAAAGGGTCGCAGGGAAGGTGATGCGTCGGTTCCTTACACTCAGGGGAGGGGATGCGTCGGTTCCTTACTGCTGCGCAGGGGAGTTGATGCTCACTTCCTTACTGTGTGGGAGTTGATGCGTCGGTTTCTTACTGCTCTCCGGTGCGATGCGACAAGATGGCACCTCGATGCGATACTCTTCTCCGGTGCGATGCGACAAAATGGCGTCTTGGCTGCGATGCGACAACGTTGGTATGATGCGTGCACGCCCGACGGCGACTCGATCTTTGGAGCCGCGACAGGCCCTGCGACGCGCTTCTCCGGTGATGCAACGATGTCCTCTGTGGCAGCGTCCCGCTTCTCCGGCGATGCGCGGCGCTTCGGCGATGCGATGATGACAGCGGCACCGGCGTCTCGCTTCCTCGGCGATGCGATGACAGCGGCTGCGGCGGCGACACGCTTCTCGTCGTTGCGTCGAGCTTCCAGCTCCCAGCGACACGCAGTCTCTCAGAAGGCCCAGCACAACAGCAGGCACTTCAATTCCCAGCAAGGAATTCAGGGGGAGCTGGTTGGTGAAGTCTTGTATCCCTGAGACTTCAGGCAGGAGGTAAGCTCTAGTTCAAGCCCTTGGAGATTCTTCTTCAAGTTGATAGAAAGCACACTCAGTCCTTTTCTCCTTTCTTTGGCAATGAAGCAACCACTGCAGGCCAACCCCCAAACACACAGCACAGGGGTAGTCTCCTCCTTCAGCTTCCTGGTTCTTCTCCTCAGCAAAGGTTCGTCTTGATTCCCAGAAGTGATCTAATTTCCTAGGGGTCTGGGTCCCTTTTATACACCTTTTCTCTTTGTTCTCTGAAGGCAGAGAGGCCTTTGCCTAGTCCAAAACCAGTTCTGGTCAGTCCTGGAGCACTTTGTTGACAAGACTCCTTCTTTTCTTTCACAGTGTAGGCCAGGGACATCAGACACACCACAGGAGGTGGAGCCAGCATTGTGGAGGAAAGGCACAGCCCTATTCAGGTCCCAGGTGCAACTCCTCCCTCCTATCTGCATGCAGATCTCTCTATTCAGCCCTGTGCTGACTCACCCTGTCTCCTGGAAGCCCCCAGCCCCTGTCACTCAAACTCCAGACAAGGAATACACAACCTAGCAGAGGCAGGCTTGGATAGTTAGGCAAGAAAATACCCACTTTCTAAAAGTGGTATTTTCAAACACAGAATGTTAAAACCAACTTCACTAAAAGATGTATTTTATCATTCTGAGTTCAGGCATACTAAACTCGAATTTCTACCTGGTTCCCTGAGTCAGTTAGGATTATAAAATGTAATAATCTAACTGCCCATTCTGGCCTATGGGGAACAGGTAGCCTTGCAATAGTGAAAAACGAAAATGGCTGTAATTCACTATTAGGACATGCCACACACATCATGGCATGTCCTACCTTTTACCTACAATGCACCCTGCCCTTGGGCCTACCTTAGGGGTGACTAATATGTATAAAAGGGAAGGTTTAGGGACTGGCAAGTGGGTACACTTGCCCAGTCAACATGGCAGTACCAGACTGCCCACAGGCTCTGCAATGGCAGGCCTGAGACACACTTACAAGCTGCTCCGGTGGGTGGCACAACCAGTGCTGCAAGCCCACCAGCAGCATTTGATTTACAAGCCCTGGGCACACGCAGTGCACTGTACTAGGGTCTGACAGTAAGCCAAACAAGCCAATTATGGAGTCACTAATCCATACATCAATTTACCATAGGGAGCACTTGCACTGAACAGCAGTGGCACAGTGCCCAAAAGCATCTAAAACCAGCAAAAACATAAGAGGCAACAGCAAAAAATGGAAGGGAGACCCACGCCAATGGTGCCAGGTCTCACACGTGTCCCCTCCAGCTGAAATGTGGGGAGAACTACCCTACCTCCGGGGAGTTCTCATCACTAAAGCGGAAAAATCTGGACAGACCATCAGCATTGGCGTGTTCTGTACCAGGGCGGTGTTCCACCGTAAAGTCCATCCCCTGTAGGGATATGGACCACCTCAACAGCTTTGGATTCTCACCCCTCATCTGCATCAGCCATCTGAGGGGCCTGTGGTCTGTCTGATCCCGGAAGTGAGTCCCAAACAAGTATGGTCTCAACTTCTTCAGTGCCCAGACCACAGCAAATGCCTCACGCTCAATTGCACTCCACCTCTGTTCCCGTGGAAGTAACCTCCTACTGATGAAGGCTACAGGTTGGTCTAGGCCCTCCTCATTAATCTGTGATAGAACAGCCCCACACCATGCTCTGAAGCGTCTGTTTGCACAATAAACTCTTTTGAGAAGTTGGGTGCCAGGAGCACGGGCGCTGTGCACATGGCAGTCTTCAGGGCATCAAAAGCTCTCTGACAGGTGTCAGTCCAAACCACTCTCTTGGGCTGCTTCCTGGAAGTCAGCTCTGTCAAGGGTGCAACAATGCTGCCATACCCCTTGACAAACCTCCTGTAATACCCGGTGAGTCCTAAAAGGCTCTCACCTCTGTCTGGGTCTTGGGGGTTCCCAAGTCAGGATGGTCTCAATCTTGGGCTGTAGGGGCGCCACCTGGCCGCTCCCAACCTGGTGTCCCAAGTACACCACGGAACCCTGCCCGATCTGGCACTTACTCGCCTTGATCGTGAGGCCTGCTCTCCGCAGCGGCATCAACACTTCCCAGAGGTGGCGCAGATGTTCTTCCCAACTGGCGCTGAACACTGCAATGTCATCCAGGTAGGCGGCACTGAACTCTTCCAGTCCAGCCAACACCTGGTTGACCAACCTCTGAAAGGTGGCAGGGGCATTCTTCATCCCAAAGGGCATAACCCGGAATTAGTAGTGCCCATCTGGTGTGGAGAATGCTGACCTCTCTCTTGCCCCATCAGTCAAGGCGATCGGCCAGTACCCAGACGTTAAGTCAAACACGCTGAGGTACCGGGCAGCCCCTAACCGATCAATGAGCTCATCAGCTCTGGGGATGGGGTGCGCGTCAGTCCTGGTGACTGAATTGAGCCCTCGGTAGTCCACACAGAACCTCAGCTCTGGTGAGACACCCGGTGCGGCAGCCTTTGGGACCAAGACCACTGGGCTGGCCCAAGGACTGTTAGAGGACTCAATCACCCCCAACGCAAGCATCTTGGAGACCTCCTCCTTGATGCAAGCTCTCACCCTGTCAGTCACCCTGTAAGTTTTGTGCTTGACAGGAGGACTGTCTCCAGTGTCTACATCATGGACGCACCAATCAGTGACACTGGGAATCAGGGAGAACAGGTCAGAAAACTGTCCCAGCAACTGGTGACAGTCATTCTGCTGGTCAGGGTGGAAGAGAGGTTCACTCCATCCACTGACCCATCTTGCTCTGTTGCAGACAGGAGGTCAGGAAGAGGCTCAGTCTCCTCCTCCATTCCAGCATCTGTTGCTAGGAGCATGCCCACTTCGGACCTCTCTAAGTGGGGCTTCAGGCGGTTGACATGCAGGACCCGCAAGGGGTTCCTGGGAGACCGCAAGTCCACCAAGTAGGTAACCGGACTCTTGCGCTCCACCACCTCAAATGGTCTGGTCCACTTATCCTGGAGCGCACAGGGCTCCACTGGGGCCATGACCCACACTTTCTGACCAGGCTGAAGCTCAACCAGAGTGGCATTCTGGTCGTACCACCGCTTCATCTCCTCCTGGCTGGCTTCCAGATTCGCCTCAGCGAGTTTTCTGAATCGCCTAGTTTGGTTCCTAAAGGCCAGCATGTAGCTATATACATCCTGGGAGGTTTCCTGGGAGATTGCTCCCAGCCTTCCTTGACCAAACTCAAAGGTCCTCTCACGGGGTGTCCATAGAGAAGCTCAAAGGGACTGAACCCTAGAGATTTCTGTGGCACCTCACGGTAAGCAAAGAGAAGGCATGGTAAGAGGACGTCCCACTTACGCCTCATGGGTTCCTCAAGACCCATAATCATGCCTTTGAGGGTCCGGTTGAATCTCTCAACCAGCCCATTACCTTGGGGGTGGTAAGGAGTGGTGAACTTGTAGGTTACACCACACTCCTGCCACAGGGACTTCATATACTTGGAAATGAAGTTGGTACCTCGGTCTGACACCACCTCTCTGGGAAACCCCACGCGGGAGAAAATCCCCATCAGTGCACGCCCCACCACGGGGGCCGTCACTGTCCTGAGAGGGATGGCTTCCGGGTACCGGATGGCATGGTCCACCAAGACCAGGATGAACCTGTTGCCCATGGCTGTCTTGGGATCCAGAGGCCCCACAATGTCAATGCCCAACCTTTCAAAGGGGGTGCTGACCACAGGGAATGGCTGGAGAGGAGCCTTGCGCTTCCTCCCACTCTTTCCACTTGCCTGGCAAGTCTGACAGGTCCTGCAATGAGTGTCTGAACTCTTGCGCATTTGGGGCCAATAAAAATGGGTGACAAGCCTTTCAAAGGTCTTGTCCTGCCCCAAATGTCCTGCTAAAGGCACATCATGAGCCAGCCCCAGTAGGAAGGCTCTGAAGCGCTGGGGTACCACCAGCACACGGGCTGACACAGGCTCAGCAACCTTAGGCTCACTATACAGGAGACCATTCTCCCAGTAGATCCGGTGTGATCCAGACTGATCACCTGCTGCCTGGTTTGCAGCCTGCTGCCGCAAGCCCACAAGAGAAGGGCACTTGTTCTGCTCCTCACAGAACTCTTCCCTGGAGGGACCTCCTTCCCGCTGCCAATGGGTCAGCTCAGGCAGGTCTCCCAGTTCAGCAATCTCTTCCCCGGTAGGCTCCAGGGCATCCCCCTCAGGGTCCGCCTCCTCCTGGGCCGTGGGAACCTCAGGGGCCGGTTTCCCGCTCCCCCTACCTCTTCTCTTTAAGGCAGGCACCTGGGCCATTTTCTCAGGCTCCAGGTCCTCTTGAACACCCTTACTGGCTGCCATAGACCGAGTGGTCACGCAGGCCCACTCAGGCAAACCCAACATCTCTAAATGAGCTCTCCGCTCCACCTTAGCCCAAGGGGAGCTCTCCAAATCGTTACCTAACAGACATTCAACAGGCATGGCTGGCCTCACAGCTACTTGAAGAGTCCCAGAGACCCCCCCCACTCAAAGGGAACCTGTGCCACCTTGCAGTGGCTCTCTGTGTTGTCAGCGGCAACAACTGGGTAAAATGCATTTGGGACTACCTGCTCTTCAGACACCAACCGACAACTGTCACACTGGCTCCGGTGTCTCTAAGAGCTTCCACCCTCTTGCCATTGATGGTCACCCACTGCCTGTATTTTTTAGTGTTATCAGGCAGCTGGGTCCTGGGGACCACCTCACAGTCTCCTAAAGAGACAAGGGACATCTCTGCGGGACCCCACCCACCCTGGGCACCCATCTCCTCCCCAGGGCTACACTAGCCAACTGCCGGGGTGGTGCACCAGTGGGTGCTGTCTTCCCATACAAGGGACATCTAGCATCATAAGAACAGTGGCCTACTAGACCACACTTAAAACAGGTCTTGGGCCCCTTGTGAACAGGCTTATCTGTCGGGGCCACTGCCTTCTTCTCAGGGGAGGCTGGGAACGCTTTCCCTTGGGGATTACTTTGGGGCCCTTTCTGGAACTCCCTCTGTTTACCCTTGTCCCCCCACTCTTCTGCTGGGGACCCTGCCCACCTTTGGCGAAGTCTCCCACATGACCCTTCTGGACCCGGGTGCTCACCCAGCGGTCCGCCTCCTCAGCAAGCTTCCTAGGGTTAGTCAGCTTGCTATCAATAAGATGCTGGCGTAGCTCTGGAAAACAGTTATTTGACAAGTGCTCCCATGCAAGCAAATCATAGAGCGCCTCAAAATTATCCACTTTGTTACCCTTCACCCAACCATCCAATGCTCTGCAAAAGAAAGACACATATTCCACCCAAGTGGTAGACTCCAGTTTTCTGCAATTTCTAAACCTTTGTCTGTATAGCTCTGGGGTCAAACCAAATCTGGACATTAGGGCTCCCTTCATGTGGGTATAGGACATCTGCTCCTCTGTAGGCAAATCCAACAAAGTGTCCCTCCCATCACTAACAAAGCGGCCCCACAACCCCGCTCCCCAATCCTTCTCAGGGACCCGGTGGGCCAACATTGCAGCTTCATAAGCCCTAAACCATTGACCAATATCCTCATTCTTGTGGAAATCTTTAACTACATCTTTGGGAATGTAGGTTCTTGCTTCTACATGCACTGACGGT
This sequence comes from Calotriton arnoldi, assembly GCA_963921515.1. Classification (NCBI taxonomy): domain Eukaryota; kingdom Metazoa; phylum Chordata; class Amphibia; order Caudata; family Salamandridae; genus Calotriton; species Calotriton arnoldi. Next base: position 650,276 of record CAWUFW010008671.1, read on the forward strand.
GTGCTGCCACCAGAGGGAGGAACCTCTAACTTTTTGGCCTTGAGTTCCAATTCCCTCAATCCTCTCTCATGCTCAAAATGCATCCTCTTTTCCTCTAAGGCTAACTTCTTCATTTCTAATTCCATCCCAAGCTCTATTTTCTTGCTCTCTATGTCCTTCTGACCATCCATTTTGAGCCTAGCTAGCTCCAATTTATGCATCCTCTCCCTTGCTCTGTCCTCCAGCTCTCCTGGGGACAACCCTTTGGAAGAAACACTGCTGCCCGCCCCTGAAGGTGCTTTCCCTCCAGTTGGGCCCACTGGCCCCTCAAGTTGCTCATTTAAATCCTCTGCCTCCATTACTGGCTCCTCAGGATGCTCACTGGCATTCCTAGATTCTACCCAGGCCCTCAGCGCCTTCTGGTATTCCTCTTTCCTGATGAGGCCTTTCACAGAGATTTTAAATTTCTTGCACAAAGCTTTGAGATAAGGCACAGTGTAGGTATCAATTCTCTCTTCTTCCAAAACAATGTCTACAGATACTATGGATGCTGACTTGCTCATGGTAGCAAAAAGACTGGCAGTTATCAAGAATCAAAAATAGAAAAGAAGTTCCAAGGAAAAATTCTCAAAAAGTATGTGGTTGCGTTATGGTCTGCACTCACTAGTAGTGTACACCAATCACTGTATATGAATCACAAATGCAAGTCCAAATCCTCACCGCTGACCACCAATGTTAGATTTGGGGGTCTCTAGTTGGCATAGGTAGGTACCTGTGACAAACAGGGACCTCATGCGTCTAGTCAGGAGTAAGGGCTACACTCCTAAAATAACCCCTGCTCACCCCCTTGGTAGCTTGGCACGAGCAGGCAGGCTTATCTCAGAGGCAGTGTGTAAAGCATTTGTGAACACATACAGTAATACAGTGACAACACTACAGATGGACACCACACAGGTTGTATTATAAAAATAGTATTTTTATGTAGACTTAACACAAGACCAAACGACAAAAATCCACAATACTGTACTCAAAAATAGACTTTAAAATGTTATAAAATAGTTCCAGTTCTCTCAAGTTGTAGATGCAACACTTTACTCTCAATGTACCTTGAATGCGTAACGCAAAGAAAACAAAAGGGTCGCAGGGAAGGTGATGCGTCGGTTCCTTACACTCAGGGGAGGGGATGCGTCGGTTCCTTACTGCTGCGCAGGGAGTTGATGCTCGCTTCCTTACTGTGTGGGGAGTTGATGTGTCGGTTTCTTACTGCTCTCCGGTGCGATGCGACAAGATGGCACCTCGATGCGATACTCTTCTCCGGTGCGATGCGACAAAATGGCGTCCTGGCTGCGATGCGACAACGTTGGTATGATGCGTGCACGACCGACGGCCGTGCGGCGACTCGATGATCTTTGGAGCCGCGACAGGCCCTGCGACGCGCTTCTCCGGTGATGCGACGATGTCCTCTGTGGCAGCGTCCCGCTTCTCCGGCGATGCGCCGCGCTTCGGCGATGCGATGATGACAGCGGCAGCGGCGTCTCGCTTCCTTGGCGATGCGATGACAGCGGCTGCGGCGGCGACACGCTTCTCGTCGTTGCGTCGCGCTTCCATCTCCCAGCGACACGTAGTCTCTCAGAAGGCCCAGCACAACAGCAGGCACTTCAATTCCCAGCAAGGGAATTCAGGGGGGAGCTGGTTGGTGAAGTCTTGTATCCCTGAGACTTCAGGCAGGAGGCAAGCTCTAGTTCAAGCCCTTGGAGATTCTTCGTCAAGTTGATAGAAAGCACACTCAGTCCTTTTCTCCTTTCTTTGGCAATGAAGCAACCACTGCAGGCCAACCCCCAAACACACAGCACAGGGGTAGTCTCCTCCTTCAGCTTCCTGGTTCTTCTCCTCAGCAAAGGTTCGTCTTGATTCCCAGAAGTGATCTAATTTCCTAGGGTCTGGGTCCCTTTTATACACCTTTTCTCTTTGTTCTCTGAAGGCAGAGAGGCCTTTGCCTAGTCCAAAACCAGTTCTGGTCAGTCCTGGAGCACTTTGTTGACAAGACTCCTTCTTTCCTTTCACAGTGTAGGCCAGGGACATCAGACACACCACAGGAGGTGGAGCCAGCATTGTGGAGGAAAGGCACAGCCCTATTCAGGTCCCAGGTGCAACTCCTCCCTCCTATCTGCATGCAGATCTCTCTATTCAGCCCTGTGCTGACTCACCCTGTCTCCTGGAAGCCCCCAGCCCCTGTCACTCAAACTCCAGACAAGGAATACACAACCTAGCAGAGGCAGGCTTGGATAGTTAGGCAAGAAAATACCCACTTTCTAAAAGTGGTATTTTCAAACACAGAATGTTAAAACCAACTTCACTAAAAGATGTATTTTATCATTCTGAGTTCAGGCATACTAAACTCGAATTTCTACCTGGTTCCCTGAGTCAGTTAGGATTATAAGATGTAATAATCTAACTGCCCATTCTGGCCTATGGGGAACAGGTAGCCTTGCAATAGTGAAAAACGAAAATGGCTGTAATTCACTATTAGGACATGCCACACACATCATGGCATGTCCTACCTTACCTACAATGCACCCTGCCCTTGGGCCTACCTTAGGGATGACTAATATGTATAAAAGGGAAGGTTTAGGGACTGGCAAGTGGGTACACTTGTCCAGTCAACATGGCAGTACCAGACTGCCCACAGGCTCTGCAATGGCAGGCCTGAGACACACTTTACAAGCTGCTCCGGTGGGTGGCACAACCAGTGCTGCAAGCCCACCAGCAGCATTTGATTTACAAGCCCTGGGCACACGCAGTGCACTGTACTAGGGTCTGACAGTAAGCCAAACAAGCCAATCATGGAGTCACTAATCCATACATCAATTTACCATAGGGAGCACTTGCACTGTGGCACTGAACAGCAGTGGCACAGTGCCCAAAAGCATCTAAAACCAGCAAAAACATAAGAGGCAACAGCAAAAAATGGAAGGGAGACCCACGCCAATGGTGCCAGGTCTAACATGAACCATCAGGGAAATGCCCTGGTCTTCCAGCTATGTCCAGAGATGCACAGCCTCTTGACAAAGGGTCCACGACCCCACCCCACCCTGTTTGCTGCAGTACCACATGGCGGTGGTTTTGCGTGTGAACACTTGTAGTGGCCTTCCCTTGATGGAAGGTAGAAAAGCTTTTAAAGCCAGATGGATCACCCAGAGCTCCAGAAGGTTGATGTGGAGTCCGGATTCTGCCAGAGACCAGAGGCATTTAATCTCCACCTCTCCCAGATGACCCCCCGATCCCAGGAGTGACACATTTGTCACCACTGTGAGATCTGGTTGGGGAAGGAAGAGGGGCCTGCTGCTGACCCAGTCGCGGTTTGTTAACCACCACTGCAGATCTTTTGCAGTTCCCTCCGAGATCTGGACCATGTCGGACAGACTCCTATGATGCAGCGCCCACTGGAACTTCAGGTCCCACTGCAGAGTCTGCATATGCCAGAGGGCATGTGTCACAAGCAGAATGCATGAGGTAATGAATCCTAGCAGCCTCAAAGTCTGTCTCACCAATATCCAGGATAGAGGCTGAAACATTGATATCATAGCCTGAATATCCTGGACTCGTTTTTCAGGAGGATAGACCCGCAACTGCACCGTGTCCTGAACAGCTCCGAAGAAAGGGAGCATCTGAGAGGGAGTCAGTTTTGATTTTGGCACATTGATAGTGAATCCCAGAGAATGCAAGAGTTCTGCCATAGTCTGGAGATGGGAGACAACAGCCTGGGCCGAGCCCGCCTTCAACAGCCAGTCGTCGAGATAGTGGAAGACTGATACCCCTGATCTCTGCAGATGAGCTGCAACCACCGCCATCTCCTTGGTGTACATCCAAGGGGACGTATTAAGGCCAAAGGGGATCACGGCACACTGAAAGTGCTCATGTCCCAACGTAAATCGCAGGTAATGCCTGTGGGCAGGCAGGACGGGAATGTGGAAGTATGCGTCCTGCAAATCTAACGCTACCATCCAGTCTCCCAGGTCAAGGTCAGACAGGACTTGAGCGAGTTTACGCATTTTGAACTTCTCCTTCTTGAAGAAGAAATTGAGAGAGTGCAGGTCAAGGATAGGACGAAGGCCTCCATCCTTCTTGGGCACCAGAAAGTAGCGGTAATAGCAACCATGAACTACTTCTGGGGTCGGCACACTTTCTATGGCTCCCTTGACCAAGAGAGCCGTCACTTCCTGGCAGAGCAAGGTAAGATGGTCCTCCATCAGCCTGTTGCAAGTAGGTGGCATGGTTGGAGGGGTAGTCAGGAAGGGTAGGGAGTAGCCCCTTCAGACAATTTGAAGAACCCATTGGTCTAATGTTATAGACCTCCAGTGGTGCAGGTGATGGGATATCCTGGCCCCCACTAGGTGCCCATAGTGGTAAGATGGCAAACTATAAGGGCTTGAAGGTTGCTGGGGGGGTGGTGGACTGACCCGACCTCTTGCTGCCTGGTCTGTGGTTACCACGTCCTCAGCCACGCAGAGGCTGTGAAGCTTGCGCGTCGTGGTGGCTAAGAGGGTATAGTCGCTGCTGGGAGGGTATAGACGCAGCTGGAAGCCCCTTCCGTGGCCACGAAAGAACCAAAAGGTAGATTGAGGGTGGCAAGAGGCCATGGAAAGGCCCAAGGACCTGGCCATAGTCCTGCTGTCCTTAAAGCACTCTAGCACTGAGTCCGCCTTGTCTTCGAATAGAAGGAAGCCATCAAAGAGCATGTCCATAAGGAATGCTTGGACATACCCTGAAAAGCTAGTTGTTCTTAGACAGGTGTGGTTCCATGAGGCTACCGTCGAGAAAACCACTCTGCCCAGCAAGTCGGTGGTATCCTGTCCATATCTGATCGTGAACTAAGCTGCATCTATCCCATCTGCAACGGTCTGGGAAAGTATGGCCGGGCTTCCACCGGAACCATGGGCATCACCTGCGCAACTGAATCCCATAGAGCATGGGAGTAACGGCCTAAGAGGGCTGCAGTGTTCATGGACTGCAAGGCCAGGCTGGTGAAAGAAAACATATTCTTGCCTAAGGTGTCCAGCCCCTTGGATTCCCTATCCGGTGGGATGTTAGGAAATGCTCCAGGATTTAAACAGGAGGTAGTGGCTTGGACCACCAAGCTCTCCAGGGTAGGGTGTTGTGTGAGGAAATTGGGGTCCCCTGGGGCGGGGCAGTGGCGGCAGGCAATTGTCCTGTTCACAGGAGCCCCTGTGCTGGGCTTGAAACAGGTCCAAAGCAGGATATCTTTAAGGGCCTCATTAAATGGGAGAAGCGGTTCTGAGGCGGTCATTCCCGGCTGAAGCACCTCTGTCAAGACACTCATCTTAACGGCCACTAAGGGTAGGCTAAGGTCCAGGACCTCGGCCGCCCACCTCACCACCATTGCAAATGACAGTCCATAGCCAAGGTAGGGTGAGAAAGTATGCCATTATTTGAAGAAGTATCCAGTCCACTGGCCTCTGCCAAGTCCTCACACCAGTCCATGTTTGGAATTAAAGGCTGGTATCCTTCAGAGTCCAGAGACCCCTCCCAATCCTCCCCGAGTCCTAGCCCATTGGAATAGGGCTGGAAAGCATGGCTCCAGTCAGTGCCGGAGTGGGCATCGGACGACATCTCTCCGACTCCGTGTTGGAGTCGGGGATTAGAATGGGCACGGTGCCGGGAGTGTCGGCATCGGGACTGGTGCCGGGGAAGGTCGAGATGGTATAACTGGCATCGGTCTGGATCTGTCCATGGATCTAAGAGGCCAGACTGGTGCTGGGGAGGAGCCAACGGTGTGGAACCAGTAGGGATCCCTCCCGAATCCGCGGGGTCTAAAGGCGCACTGCCAGGATTGGTCTGCTCAAATATGAGGGGCATGGCCTCATAAAACTCCTGAAATTGGCCAGGGGTTGCTCTGGTTCCTGGAAATTCGAGATGGCGCAGAGCCAGCCCAGTCGCTGGCTCAACTGCGAAGCCAAGCCGCGAATGGCGATGCTCCCTCATCTCATCGGCCGACGCACTAGATGAAGTCTTAGACCTCTTCGACTTCTTGCTCTTTTTCTTCCAGTGGGACTTACCTGAGTGACCCAACGACTTCGAGTGCAACAAAGAGCTTGGACTCCGCAACTGATCCCAGGACCTTCCTCTCAACTGGGATCGAGACCATGTGGAATTGCACGTCGAGCCACCAGGAGCTTGAGGGACCGCTCCCTCAAGGCCTTCAGATTCACTGCGCGACAGTCAATGCAGGTCTTCACGTCGTGCTCGCGGCATCAAAGGCAAACAAGGTGGGAGTCTGTCACCAACGTCAATCGGTGAAAAGAATGCAGGGCTTCAAGCCAGCCTTCCTAGATGACAATCCTGCCACACCAGGAGAAGACTTTCTCAAAAGCATTCGATATAAGTCGAAAAAAGGCTAGTCAAAAAGTGACTAGAGGTAGCTTTCTCCAGATCTGTGCTGACTGGCGCGGATAGAAAAGAACTTTCATCAGCACGCTGGGTTGGCGCCTATATAGGCACGGCGCACGTCACTTCTGGCATGGACGACACCAACAACACGTGGAGCTGAACGATGCCACCTGCTGACATGCAGGTGTACTGCAACAAAAACAAATTCCAACTCTTATCTATGAAACTCCGTTGAGCACACCTTGCGGCGTTTTATGGACTCTTTTGTTTTCAATTTTAGTAATTTTTGCAGAAGATTCTGGCTGCAACAGCACAGGGCTTGCCACTTACCAGATAATATCTGAAGAAATTTGAATGAGTTCATTCAGATATTGCTACGTACTCTAGAGTAAACTGGCCTAATTTGGCACAACTATCCTATTACTTGGTGTGCTGTTTATAAGAAAATGCATTCTTCTATCATCTGGCCTGTTTATATCTTGATTGAAGTATTCATACATTTAATTCTGTTTGGGATGTCAAACTTTTTATTACAGAGTTAATGAACAGCTTGAAAAGGTGGCCCATTTGTACAAATTGAAACACTTCAATGTATTTCACGCCAACCTAGTACTTCATTTGGAAAAAATTTACATGGCATAGGGAATCTGAAGCATACAACATATTTGTTACGTATTTGTCATAAACTCTTTAATCATTTATACACTCTACATTTTTAAAGGCACAAAAAAGATTGTTTATGTCCACATTATTTGTGATAAATCCTACATTGAGCAACTGAATTTGACTACAACTAACAACACTATTTTCTCTATGAGCATAGGAAAAGGCTTGAGACGTTCCCATTTCGCCTTTTTTGCTCACAATACCTCAATAATAGTTTATGTTATGGGCGTTTGTGTTACTGATCTATCTATTCACAAGAGAAATATAAAAGAACAAATCCATATATTCTACTGCTGTATGATTATGCATATAGTGAGGTCTGCGTTGTCTCTCATTCTTCACCTTGTTTAAAATAAGGTGGACCAATCATTGTTCAAAACTAACTCCAAGTTATATGAGGACCTGCTTGAAAGTAAATAGACCCGTGTAAGACTAAATTTACATCCCCTTATAATGAAAATGCCTTCTCTTGCATTGTACTCAACAGAAGAATTTGAGCACCACTCCTTCCTCTATTTTAATGACCACTTGCATACTTCAAGGCCATAGTGGTCAGCTTGTAGTCCTTTCTCTAATTTCAACATGACAAGTCCTTTTGTTACGATGGAAACAGACAGACTGTCTCTATATTTTACAACAAGCTCCAGACATGGCTTCTAGTGCGCACCAACCTTCTTACGAGGAAACAAAAAACCTTATTGTGTTTGGAATGCACCTCTACTACTGTATTATCAAATACTATTTTCATTATACATGCCTTTTTGCTCAAATATCAATATTTTATGTGTAGTATATTCATGTGGTTCTAACACAATTCTCTTGATCCTCAGATGTGAATATGGAATTTGTTCCAAAAAACTATGTGGGTGAAAACTGAGGGTGTGTAATAAGGTATTGCTGTCTGTTTCTTTCCATTTTATATCTTTAAGAGTAACCTGTACATAAAAAATTAACTGAATCTTTGTGATTAGCATACGTGAATTTGGTCTTAGCTGGGCATGACTGGCATGCAGGGCAGACCTCACGTGATGCCCTCATACAACAGAGAGCTCCTGCCTGAGCCCAGGGATAATGTGGGATGAAATATTCATGAAGGCCCTTTGGAATGGCAAGCTACGTTGCACCGCAAGTTTCTGAACGGTGGGATCTCGGCTCCCCGCAGGAATCCGCTCAGCCACACTATGTAACTAATCTAGCCAGTGAAGGTGTGCCAAATATTTAAGAGTTATACAGTTTGAAAATGCATTAAGGTACGGATGAGCCTGGAATCTGTGTGCCAGTAAAAGTTTTATGTACAACAACAGAACTGAGCTACAGAATGTTTACCCGAATCTCTTGGATTGCTTTCATTTAAAAAAAAACAAAAAAAAAACATTTTATTGAGTTTTGTCATAACGAAAAAGAAGCATTTAACAACATTAGCCCATTATTCTGGGCAATCCATAACACCATGACCACTTCACGTTTGAGCCACACCCCACATCATGTTTCATGTTTCCTGAATGCACATAATACAGATCATATTGTAGCAGAAAAGGTGGATCTTTCCCGCCCAGGGCCATGTCTCTCTGGTGACCAAAAGAACAAACCACAACAATCGCTTCCCTGGTGACTAAGAACCAGTCCACAACAACCACTTCTCTGGTGACCAAAGGACCAATCCACAACAACCGCATCTTATTACTGTTACTGTCAAGATCCACATTAATATGCAAGAGGGCAATACTGGGATCCCGAGCCACAAAGCTGAGACCACACCCTCTAAAAAGGAGGCAATAAACCCACAAATCCAGACAGCGTGCATCAAGTCTCCATTGTGTATTAAGCACCGTAGTCAAAGCGGAGAATTCACCTGTCCTCTTTTCTGCTATCTATATACGTTAAATATATGTGCGGTTTAAATAATTCGACTGGATGAGCCTAAATTGTCTGCGGACCCAAGTCCCCTTCCCAAGCCTCACCTAGCTAAACAAGTACTTCCACCACAAGCAGTGTTTGTTAAAGTTTGTTATACTTTTATACTAAAAAAGTCCTTCAAATACTATATTTGAAGAAAATAGAACCAACCCTTGGATTAGGTACCTTAAACCTACTGTTATAAACTAAAAAAACACTGCAATTCACCAGTAATACTCAAGTAACCATAACTCGTGTCCTAAGGTAACTATAACTCACCGACTCACCATGCACAGATTTGTCAACAATGATGTTATTGCAAACGTTGCAGTGATATTATCAATATTGGCATAGAACAAACGCCATATGTTGGGTAATTAACAGTGCATGGCGAGTGCGCAAGTTACAGTTACCTTAGGTCGAGTTATAGTTACCTTAGGGCAAAAGTTATAGTTACTTGAGATAACTATAATTGGTAAATGTCCGTTTTTTTTTGTTTAAAACGGTATGTTTTAACTGACATTTTCACCTAAATATAGCGTCCCTTTAACCTTTGTTTTTTTTCAGCGAATTTCTAAGGTTTTTTTTAATTGCAAAGTAAGATATTACCATGTCCAACTATAACATCACTTTAACCTTTGTTTTTTTCAGTGAATTTATAGAGTTTTTTAAACATAAAGCAATATGTTATCACCATACGTAACACCAGCCCCATGCTGCATAGCATGGGGTTGGCCACAGAGGCCCATTCAACCCTCTGCCGGCAGCTAGCCCCCCACAGCAAACGGCCTTTGGCCATGCACGGTGTGGAGTTGGCCACAGGTGTCCAACCCCACGCACACAATCAAACCAAGGCTGTGTATGACGTGGGGTTGGCTGCAAGGCCTGCGGCAGCAAACGCCACACACAGCCTTTAACATCAAAACATAAAAAGTGGGCCTATTGGCTTAATCAAGTGGTGAGCATCTCAATGTATATAAAGCATCTAGCTATTACTTTTCTCCAAAAATCACCAATATTTTTAATCAAATCTATATTTTAATAACTTACACCATGCACTGTTTAATAACAATGATTATTATAAAAATGTTAAATAAAGTTTTAATATAAAAAGAAATCAACTTGTCTGTAAGTCTTTCTTTTAATATTGTTTTTATGAATGCATTTGGTGGGCTGAAAATTTTAAAAGAAAACTCAGCCATGATTTTTTTTTTTTTTACATAAAGCCAACATGTCTCTGAGTCTTTCTTTTAACATTTTTGAGCCCAGAACATACAATCATAAAAACAACCACACAAGGGTCTTGCACTCCAGCTGAAGAACATAGAGCTCCAGCTCGTAGTGCTTTTAAAAAAATAGGGTACGTTCTAATCTATCACTACTAATGTTTCTTACAGATATATCGTTACCGAAGGTAAGTAACTTGTCCATCTGAAAGAAACACATAGTGATAGATTCCTTACCTTAGAATAGATACCCCAGCAATACCAACCCCGGTGGTGGGTCTGCGAACTAAGATCACACCAGAAAGTCATGGAGAACAGAACGGCCAAAGAAGCCGTCTCTCCGGACTTGGCTGTCAAGGCAATAATGCTTGGTAAACGTGTGCAGCGAGGCCCACGTGGCTGCCTGACAGATGTCTTGCAGGGGGACACCACGTCCCAATGCAGTAGTGGCTGCAGTAGCTCTGGTGGAATGAGCACGCAGCCCCACCGGAGGGTCTTTTTTAGCCAAAGAGTAACAGGCTTTGATACATAAGACAACCCAGCGGGAGATGGTTCTCTTATGGACCGCCCGACCTTTCTTGTTGCCAACGTAGCCAACAAAAAGCTGGTCGTCCACCCGGAACTGCTGTGTGCGTTTGAGATAAAAAGAGAGCACACGTTTTGGGTCCAGACGGTGGAGCCTCTCTTCCTCTCTGGAAGGATGCGGAGGCGGAAAGAAGGTGGGCAAGGTAATAGTCTGCCCAATGTGAAAGGCCGTAACCACTTTTGGCAAAAAGGAAGGACGGGGCCTGAGCACAACCTTGTCCGGATGGACTGAAAGGAAAGGAGGCTTACAAGAAAGAGCCTGGAGCTCACTCACCCGCCTGGCGGAAGTGATGGCCACCAGGAAGGCAGTCTTCAATGTTAAAAGACGAAGAGGACAGTTGTGAAGGGGCTCAAAGGGAGCGCACATCAAGTATGTCAGAACCAGATTCAAGTCCCACTGAGGCATCACGAAAGGAATAGGAGGAAAAAGGTGTGTAATGCCTTTGAGAAATCTATTTACAGCAGGGGACTTGAAAAGAGAGGGCTGATCAGGAAGCCTGAGAAAGGCCGAAATAGCAGAAAGGTAGCCCTTGATAGTGCCCAGAGCAGAGCCCTGCTGGGCCAGAGAAAGAAGGAACAGTAGTACTTCAGAAAGAGGGGCAGAAAGGGGATCCACAGCCTTTGCTGTGCACCATGCCACAAACTTGTTCCACCTGCAGGCGTATACCACTTTGTAGAGGGACGCCTGGCTGCCAGAATAACGTCACAAACTTCAGGAGGCAAGTCGAAGGGAATCAACTGCCGCCGCTCAATCTCCACGCAAAGAGGTGGAGGCTGGACAGGTTCGGGTGGAGGACCGTCCCCTGCTGCTGCGACAGAAGGTCCTCCCGAAGAGGCAGTCGGATCGGGGGATCGATGCTCATACTGAGTAGCTCGGGATACCATACTCTTCGAGCCCAGTCCGGAGCCACAAGAATGACTTGGGCCCGGTCGCGCCTGATCTTCTTCAGCCCTCTGGGTAGAAGTGGTATAGGCGGAAAGGCGTACAACAGACCGCAACTCCACTTGCGACGAAAAGCGTCGCCGAGCGAGTGCCGCCTTGGAAATTCCAACGCGCAGAACTGATGACATTGCGCGTTCTCTTCGGTGGCGAATAGATCTAACCAAGGCTCTCCCCACTGCTGAAAGAGACCTTGCGCCACCTCCGAGTGAAGACGCCATTCGTGATCGAGCATGCACCTGCGGCTGAGTTCGTCCGCCCTGGCGTTCAGAGAACCTGCCAGGTGTTGAACCACCAGGGACATGCCCTGAAGTTCCAGCCATGTCCAGAGACGCAGAGCCTCCTGACAGAGGGTCCACGACCCCACCCCGCCTTGTTTGTTGCAGTACCACATGGCGGTGGTGTTGTCTGTGAACACCTGCACTACTCTCCCCTTGACAGAGGGAAGGAATGCCTTTAGTGCAAGCCTGATCGCCCGCAACTCCAAAAGGTTGATATGGAGTCGGGACTCCGCCGGAGACCAGAGGCCTCTGATCTCCGCCTCTCCCATGTGGCCGCCCCATCCCAGGAGGGACGCATCCGTCACCACTGTGAACTCCGGTTGGGGAAGGGAGAGGGATTTGCCGTCGACCCAATGCCGGTCCGTGAGCCACCACTGCAACTGTTGTGCAGTGCCCTCCGAGATCTGGACGTGATCGGACAGGTTTCCCTGATGCTGCGCCCACTGGAACTTCAGGTCCCACTGCAGAGCCCGCATATGCCACCTGGCATGATTGACGGGCAGGATGCAGGAGGCCATGAGGCCCAGCAGCCTCAGAGTCACTCTGACCGAAACCCGGGACAAGGGCTGAAAGATGGGAATCAGAGCCCGAATATCCCGGACTCGCTGTTCGGGAGGACAGACCCGAAACTGCGCCGTGTCCAGAACCGCTCCGATAAAGAGGAGCTGCTGGGAGGGAATCAGGTGCGACTTCGGCACATTGATGGAGAACCCCAGCAAGTGCAGGAGGTCGGCCGTAGTCTGGAGGTGGGAGACGACTGTCTGGGGCGAGCCCGCCTTCAACAACCAATCGTCGAGATAGGGGAAGACTGAGACCCCTGATCTGCGCAGATGAGCTGCGACCACCGCCATCACCTTGGTGAACACCCGAGGGGCGCTGGTAAGGCCAAAGGGGAGCACGGTAAACTGAAAGTGCTCGTGGCCTACCGTGAACCGTAGGTAACGCCTGTGGGCTGGCAGGACGGGGATGTGGAAATAGGCGTCCTGCAAGTCCAGCGCCACCATCCAGTCTTGTGGGTCGAGAGCAGACAAGACCTGAGCTAGAGTGAGCATCTTGAACTTCTCTTTGCGGAGGAAGCGATTCACGTTCCGGAGGTCTAAGATAGGACGCAGGCCTTTGTCCTTCTTGGGCACCACAAAGTAGTGGGAATAACAACCACAACCTACTTCGTGCGTCGGAACGCGCTCGATGGCCCCCTTGGCCAAGAGGGCCGCAACTTCCTGCTGAAGAAGCACCAAGTGATCCCCCGACATGCGGTGGTATTGAGGTGGCATGGCTGGGGGGGTAGTCTCGAAGGGGAGGGAGTAGCCCCTCCGGACTATCTCTAAAACCCACCTGTCCGAAGTGATGGTGCGCCAGTGGGGGAGGTGATGGCGGAGCCTGCCGCCCACTGGCGTTTGATGGGCCTGAAAGTTCGGACTAAGAAGGTTTGGAGGCAGTGGTGGCCGGGGTGGTGGTGGACTGACCCGCCCGCTGGCCCCTTTGTCCGCCACGGCGGAACCCGCGTCCGCGCTGTGATGATGGCTGCGCCGGCCTGTGGCTCTGTTGCGAATGCTGCGGGGCGCCCCTTCCTGTGCCACGAAAGGAGCGAAAAGCGGAAGGCGGAGGAGGGCGGACTGCGGAGAGTCCCAAGGACTTGGCCGTAGCCCGTGAGTCCTTAAACCTCTCCAGCGCGCTATCCGCTTTGTCGCCAAAGAGGCGACGGCCATCAAAGGGCATGTCCATAAGGGTGTTTTGGACATCCCCCGAAAATCCAGTGGTCCTCAACCAGGTGTGACGGCGAACCGCCACCGTCGTTGCAATCGATCTGCCTAGTGAGTCGGCGGTGTCTAGGCCACAACGAATCATGAACTTTGCTGCGTCTCTCCCCTCTGCAACAGCCTGGGAGAGAGCAGGCCGGGCCTCCTCCGGACACTGGGGCAGCACGTTCGCCACCGTATCCCACAGAGAGTGGGAATAACGGCCCAAGAGGCATGCGGTGTTCACGGACCGCAGCGCAGAGCTGGTGGAAGAAAAAATCTTCTTTGCAAACTGTGCCAGCTTCTTGGATTCCCTATCCGGTGGTGCGGAAGGGAAGGCGGTAGGGGAAGCAGAGGCTTGGACAACCAAGCTCTCGGGGGTGGGATGTTGGGAGAGGAAGAGGGGGTCACCCGGAGCCGGGCGATGGCGTCGGGCCACGTTCCTATCCACAGGAGCCCCTGTGGTGGGCCTGGACCAAGTGCCCAAAAGAACGTCAGAGAGGGCTTCATTGAAAGGAAGCAGCGGCTCCGCAGAAGTAGCTGATGGCTGAAGCACCTCTGTCAGGAGGTTAGTCCTGACGGCCACCGTAGGAAGCTCGAGGTGTAGGGCCTCGGCCGCCCTATGCAACACCACTGCATAACTGGCGCCCTCCTCCGTAGCCACGGTAGGAGGAGACAGCATGACACGGTCTGGTGAGGTATCCAGACCACTGGCGTCACCCAATTCCTCAGCCCAGTCCTGTTCAGACTCGCAGGCTGCTGCAAGAGGGTCCTCAGACCCCTCCCAGTCCTCCCCTTGCTCCTCAGGCTGTTCAACAGGCCGAAAATATGGAGCAGGGACATGGGGATAGAATTCCCCAAGCAGTGTCGAGAACGGCATCGATCGACGCCGGCTCGGCGCTGTGTCCACCTCGGGGCTGAAACTGAGGTCGACGTTGTCCCGACGATCGGGCGGCGTCAGGATCGGTGCCGGTGGGGTCGGCGGAGGCGTAACGAGGTCAACCGGCGTCGACCGGGATCCAGGCCTGGATCCAAGGGTGTCCTGCGGCGCCGGAGCCGGCAGCGAGGAAACGCGAGGACACCCATGCGGGACCGCGGGGCCCGAAGGCGCACCGGCGGGACCTGGCGGCCCAAAGAGGCGAGCCATGGCCCAAAGAGGCGAGCCATGGCCGACAGGAACACCTGTATCTGGGCCGGAGACGCCGACGACCCCGGGAAGGGCAGGTAGTCGGGCGGCGACTCTATGGACTGCGCCGGAGCCGCGGGGGTGGCACCACCCATACCCTCAGCCGCGTCGCGCGACCGGCGAGGGGAAGTCGGAGAACGATGGCGTTTCTTCGACTTCTTGTGCTTCGCCTTACCTGACCCCGAGTGCGAAGACTTGGATCCCGAAGATCGATGGTGATGACTCCGCGCACGGTCCTTCGACCTCCCTCTGGACCGGGACTTGGAACGGCGTGGAGCCGACTGCCGGGCTTCCAGCAACTTTCGGGACCGCTCCCGCAAAGTCTTCGGCGCCATGGCCCGGCAGTCGGAGCACGACTTGGGGTCGTGGTCGCACTCCAGGCAGAAAAGACACATACGGTGCGGGTCCGTCACCGACATCATGCGGTGACAATCCCCGCAGGACTTGAAACCAGGCATCCTAACTGCACCGTAGGAGTCGAAGACTCGATGAAAAAATGGAGACAAAGTCTCAAAAAGTCAGTCAAAAATTGACTGGGGGTTCCTGCTCTTCCCGGATCTGCGCTTGCTGGCGCGGAAAAAGAAAGAACTGACGTCAGCGCGCGTGGGCGGTGTCTAAGTCACGCCCGCGACGTCATCTCGGGGACCACGACGCCAACGACGGACGCGGAGCCGCACAACGCCACCTACCGACGCGCAGGGGTACTGCTGACGAAAACTTTCCGGATCCAGTCTGACGCCTTTGGATATTCTAAGGTAAGGAATCTATCACTCTGTGTTTCTTTCAGATTTGGGTGCTCCCTTGTGTCTGGACAAAGCTATACCTCTCTGAAGAGCTCTAATGAGAGCAAAACATGTGTCAGGGGTTGCTTTTATTCAGTTATGGTTGGCTTGGATGGTATTTTACCAATCCGAAGCTGTAATACTATACCTGGAGTGGTAAAAGGCTTTGGCCATTTTACAGCTCGGCATGGAGAGCACTGTGCTAATCCTATGCTTAAAGACTTTGCTGTGGAAGTGGCAAAATACTTTGTCCTTTTCTATCTCGGCATAGATGGCACTGTGCTAATCCTATGCTTAAAGACTTTGATAGAAAAGCAGAGTGGCCTAGCATATAGTAGAGTGGTATAGAGTATAGTTGCATATAGTGGAACAGCTTAGAGCGGAGTGGGGTATGGTGGAGTGGGGTACAGTGGAGTGGTGTACAGTATCTTAGCTTACAGTGGAGTGGCTCACAGTGGAGTGGAGTAGGCTGGAATAGCGTACGGTGGAGTGGCGTAGACTGGAGTAGCGTACAGTGGAGTGGCATACAGTGGAATAGTGTAGAGTGGAGTGGTGTAGAGTGGAGTGGAATACAGTGAAAGAGTGTAGAGTGGCATGGCGTACAGTGGAATGGCATAGTGGTATAGAGTAGAGTAGCATACAGTATAGTGGGAATGCAGTGGCATGTAGTGCAGTGGCATTTAGTGGAGTTGCCTAGACTGGAGTGGGGTACAGTGGAATAGCATACATTTGAGTGTTGTAAATTGGAGCAGCGTAGAGTGGCATATAGTGGAATAGCGTAGAGTGGAGTGGCGTAGAGTGGACTGTTTATACAGTGGAATTGATTAGAGTGGAGCGGCATACAGTGGAGTGGCTTAGAGTGCAATAGCATAGAGTGGAGTAGCATATAGTACAGTGGCGTACAGTGGAGTGGCTTAGACTGGAGTGGTGTACAGTGGAATAGCATAGCATAGAGCGGGTAGATCTGCAAATCCGTGGCAAAATTGTAAAAAAAAAGCAAGCGCAGACTACTGCGCTTGCTTAAAATAACCCCCGGGTGGGCCAGGTCCCGGGTGCATAGGGTAAATATAGGAGGGGGGGCGCATAGGCCCCCACTTCTAGGTCTTATCAAAGCCCCGCCACCTCCCCGGGGCATTTTTGATTATTAATGCGGGCGGGCCCAGTTGACCCGCCCACAGCCCTGGGGACCGCCACCTCTCCGGGGGCACTTTTAATATTGAATGCAGGCAGGAAGCCCCGGGTGCCACCACCTCCCCGGGGCTAATTATGTGGAGGGGGCTGTAGAAGTAGGTCTCTCACAAGAAAGCGTACAGGCGTAGGTAGTTGAAGTGAGTAGACTTTATTCAAGTAAGTAGAGACTTAGAAACCCCATCCAGCAGCAAGCCAAGTATAACTGAACTCACAGTTCAAACAGTGCTAGGCAAACTTCACCACATTCCAGAACCAGGAGTCTGTGGCTGACAAGAAGGTTCAGAACACCACATCACCTCCCCCTTCATAAACAAACAGAAAATAGAACCTTATACAAGAGGTCAAACAAAAGAGACAAAGAAAAGCATAAAATAAACAAGTTATACATAATACAAGTATATTAAGAAACAAAATCTTGGAAACGAAGAGGAACACGCTTCAAGTGAAGCGGTCTTAAACCCCTCTCTGGAGCCTCAGATTCTTGTTCCACCAATTGCGAAGAGGAACCACTGGTGGGACACGAAGGTGGAAAGCGGCACTTTGCCACTCTGCCCAAATTCCAAATCCTGTGATCGCTTGTCTTTATGGCATCCTTAAACACCTTGATGACCTGAATTGGCTGACTGAATTTGGAAGTACCAGAGGTTTTCCTTGGCAACTTGATCTTGACCCAGTCACCAACTTCAATTATCGTGCTCTTCACAGCCTTTCTCTCATCATAACGTACTTTCCTTTCATCCATCTTACATTTCTCTCTTTCTTTCCAACCATCCGTGCTACCCACCTTGTCATCAACCAACGCTCTCTTTGCAGAAACCCAAGAGGGAGCCACATCAACATTCGCCATCCTACCTTTAAACAGGCGAAAGGGAGCTACACCTGTTGAAGAATGGGGAGTGAAACGATATTCCCTAACCTTTCTTCTCACAGCAACCTCCCAGCAATCACCACAAGACCTTGCCTGTTGCATAGCTTCCTTAAGGACCTTGATGAATCTCTCAACCACACCATTACTTTGTGGGTGATACAGGGCAGACCTCTTGTGTCTAATCCCTTTTGAAGCCAGAAAATCCTCCACGAAACGAGAAGTGAATTGAACTCCATTATCAGACAAGATGGTTTGCGGGAAGCCTTCACGCTCAAAAAGTTAATCCAAAAACTCTACTACAACAGCAGACTCAACAGAATTCACAATCTTAATCTCCGGCCACCGTGAAAACAAGTCCATGCACACAATGACATAACGATCTTGCGATCTCAACTTCACTGGCCCCAAAATGTCTATGGAAATGTCAGACCAAGGAGCAGCAGCCTGGTCCCTAACTACCATGGGTTGTGTCCTACACTTGAACGACTTGTCACAATTTGCACACTCTGCACACTCCCGAACAAGTCTTTCTACAAAAAAATCCATGGCGGGCCACCAGTACACTTCCCTGATTCTCTCCTTGGTCTTGGCAATGCCCATGTGCGAGGCATGAGCATTCCTAACCAATTTCTCACTCAAAGCAAGTGGTGGAATAAGCTTACTACCACGCATAAGTAAACCTTCTACGATAGCCAAATCCTCCTTGACATGCCAAAAACCCCTGAGCAGATCATCACAGTCCTTTTCTCACCAAACACTTTTCACCATGGCGATGACCTTTTGCAGAGTCACATCACCAACAAGGTGTTCCTTCTATTCATTTTCCGAAATACCTTCACTGATCAAACACACATTCACATCCTCTTCCAAATCTTCTCCCCAAACCACTCAAAATCATCAACCGTGTCATCATTCGTACACCCAAGTCTAGAAAGACAGTCTGCGAGAACATTGTTAGAACCAGGTAAATACGATAATTCAAAATCGAATTCTTGAAGGGCCACCACCCACTTGCGTATGCGGTGAGAGACAAAATCTATGCCCTTCTTGGTAAAGACCTCTTTGAGAGGTTTGTGGTCAGATAGAATCTTAAATCTTTTACCCCACAAAAATGTTCTTAACTTGCGCACAGCCCAGAACACCCCCAGCGCCTCTTTTTCAACAACAGAGTAATTACATTCAGCACCTCTTAGAGGCCTGGAGATGAACAAGACCGTTTTTTCTACACCATCTACTTTTTGTAATAAGACAGCCCCTAGACCAGTTGAGCTGGCATCAGTCATGAGATAAGACGACTTTGTAGGATCAAAACTACTCAGGCATGGTGCATCGTTGAGGTGATTTTTTATACCAATGAATTCCTTTTCACAATCTTTTGACCACTCAAATTCACTCCCTTTCTTCAACAACGACCTTAGGGACAAGGTTTTCCCTGCAAAATTTGGAATGAATTTATGGTAAAATTCAGCCATACCCAAAAATTTGATAAGCTCATCCTTGCTAGAGGGTGAGCGTAAATTGAGAATAGAATTCACAAGTGCGGCCTTAGGTTTGATTCCTTCTGCTGACACAAAATGCCCAAGGTACTCAATTTCCTTGACATTAAATTTGCATTTATCAGCTCGAAGTGTGAGCCCGGCATCTTGTAACTTCCTTAAAACAGACCTCAACCTCAAGTCATGTTGTTCCAAATCAACTCCAAAAATGAGCACATCGGCCTGATACACCTTTACACTCTTTAGACCTCCAAGAATGCCCTCCATTACCCTCTGGAAAACGGAGGCAGCCGAAATTAGTCCAAAGGGCATTCTTAGAAACTTAAATGTACCAAAGGGTGTCACAAAGGCCGTGAGATCTTGAGAAGAAGGGTGTAGCCTAACCTGGTGGTAAGCAGAGGTTAAATCCAAGGAGGAAAAATGCTTCGCCCCTTCAAGGGAACACAACATTTCAGTAATATTGGGCAGTGGTCAACGACCACCGCTCTGTTGAGTTCCCTCAAGTCCACACAGAGAGGGGCCTCGCCATTGGCCTTATGAGCCATCACTACCGGAGAGACCCACTCTGTTGCCTCGACTTCTTGGATGATACCTCTGGCCAGTAGTTTGTCTAGCTCACACTTCATGCTCTCTCTTACTAAGAGAGGAACATTCCTAACCCTGGCAACCTTTGGAATAATATTTTGCTTAAGTATTATGCGATGTACGTAATTTTTGAAACAACCTAGGTCACTTGCGAAAACAGCTGGAAAATCTTTAATCAAATCATGAATCAAATTGTCAACCACCCTAACAGGTGGCAACTCCTTCAGACAGACCTGAGGATCTTCGTTGGGGTCAAGAAACACATGCAGATCCCTTTGATGAAGCCAACTTATAAGTGAGTCACCTTTCATCGAGACGTAAATCTTTCCAGAGATCACCCTCCCCTTGAAATTAATTGACCCCAAAAGTAACCAAGTAGATCAATGGTGACTCCACCATATCCTTTTGGTCTGATGTCAGGTTTTTTAAGGACAACTTTATCCTGTAAATCGCTCTCATAAAATACTTTGGGAACAAGTGTAATCTTGGCCCCAGAGTCAAACAGCATTTTGACAGATGCATCATTAACTAAAACATGCTCATAAGGACCATCCGGCTTATCTCCTGAAACCTGACAAATAATGACTTATTCAGTATTGTCATCAAAAAGATCAACTTCTTTGACAGTCTTGTGATCTTTACCAGATCTACAGCATTTGGAAACGTGACCTTTCTTACCACAAATTTTGCAAATGACTTTCCAACCTGGACAGTTCTTAAAATCGGCCATGTGACCAGAGTCACCACACCTGTAGCATTTGCCTTGAAAGTGCTTTTGATTAGAAGGTCTTTGAGCTTGATAAGAAGATCTTTGAGCTTGATAAGAAGATCTTTGAGCTTGATAAGAAGGTCTTTGATCTAAGTCACTTTTAGATTTAACAGACTTATCAAAAACAATCTTGACCTCAGAATGATCATTCTTATCAGCAGAAGATTCCTTCTTTATGATGTCGACACACGCTTTCGAATGCTCATGGCTCTTTGTGATGGTAATGACCTCTTGAAGAGAGGGATTGTCCTTTTGCCAGAGAGCATCCATAGTCTTGTCTTGAACGCAACCCAACATAAACTGATCTCTCAGGCGTTCCTCCAATGTGGCACCAAAGTTACAGGTAGAGGCTAACTTGCGCAAAATTGTTATGTACTGCTCCACCGATTCTTCTTGCCTCTGCATCCTTCTACCAAAATGATAGCGTTCAAGCACAGTACTTATTTTTGGAAGATAGTGTAAATCTAGTTTTTTTATACAAATTTCGTACTCATTGAGTGATGCAGATTCACTATCAGTAAGTTCAGGGAGGTGCTCAAATACCTCCTGTCCTTCCGAACCTAAGCAATGCATGAGCAGAGAAGTTCTCCTCTCTGCACTTAGGGAGGTACCACAAACACGAGCATAATGAGAAAATACATTCTTCCACTTTTGCCAGGGTATGGGAGGTACACTTGGGGAAGAGAGGAAAAACGGTGGTGCAGGAACATTCTGCATTATGCTCGAAATGCTTTACTACAGAAAAGATGTTGAAAATGAGAGCCAGAATGCCATAAGCTGTGTGTATCAGCGAGAGTGACACACACCTGTTGAAAGAAAACTTGTATAAAATAAATGTATCAGAAATAGACAGCAGTACAGGTCAGCGCACAATCTGTAATACACCAGGTAATAGCTATGCGTAATAGCACAGAAGCAGAATCAAAACTAACGTGAGTAATAAATACAGTTAAGAAAAGCTGTGCGCGTCAGCGCGTAATGTAAAACAATAAGAAAATAACCTGTGCGCATCAGCGCGTGAGGATCCGGCTGTGTGTGTCAGCACGTGTGGTAAAGCCAGATAAGAAGAGCTGTGCGTGTCAGCGCATAACATAGAAAGTAAGAAAGCAAGCTGTGCACATCAGCGCGTAGGTGAATTCCTCAACTTGAAATTGACTCAGGTAAAGGCAAACAAGAGACAAGCTGTGCGCGTCAGTGCGTAACTAAACAGGTGAACATGAGATGCGGTCAGGCAGAGACAGGCTAAACGAGAAGATCCCACGAAGATGGCCGCCGCGTTTGCGTGTGATGATGCTGGGCCCAGGCAGATAGAAAATGGCCGCCGCGTTTGTACGCGATGACGTTGGGGCCAGGCAAACAAGGGGAAGACCGCACAGGAAGTCAGGCAAGGACGAGTCTCCTAAGATGGCCGCCGCATTTGTATGCAATGACGTTGAGGCCAGGCAAGCAAGGAGAAGGCCACACAGCAAGTCAGGCAAGGCCAGACAGCCGAGAGAAGTATCTAGGGAGGCCCAAAGGACAACCCGCTGCGCACGTACCTCGTCAGAGACAATGGATGGGGCCAGCCGTGCACTCAATTCAATCTGCAAAACTTCCTCCCAGCGTCCGCACAACTGTGGAAGACTATTCACTGCGATGAAGTCGAGGCAGCAGAAATCAGGATACTACAGGACTTGAATCAAGGCAGCAGAAATCAGGATACCACAGGAACCACCTCCGCTTCCGCAGATGAAGAAGAACATCGGCCCACCGGGAGGTAGGAAGTTAGTATTTGAGAGTAAACAGTTGTAAAGCTTTCTTATAGAAGAATTTGCTGTTGGGGTCTCATAATATGCGTAGGTAGGTCGTCGCCAAATTGCAGAAGTAGGTCTCTCACAAGAAAGCGTCCAGGCGTAGTTAGTTGAAGTGAGTAGACTTTATTCAAGTAAGTAGAGACTTAGAAACCCCATCCAGCAGCAAGCCAAGTATAACTGAACTCACAGTTCAAACAGTTAGGCAACCTTCACCACATTCCAGAACCAGGAGTCTGTGGCTGACAAGAAGGTTCAGAACACCACAGTGGCCTTGCAGACCCCCCCTGCCCTGGGGACAGCCACCTCCCCAGGGCACACTGTTTTTTTTTTGTTAATTAATGCAGGGGAGGCTTTACTTATTTATTTACTTATTTCTTTATTTATACTTTATTTTTATTTAAATCGGGTTAGGCCCCGGGGACCTCCACCTCCCAGGGGCACAAATGCAATAATGAAGGGGGTCCGTTGAGGACCCCCGGCCCCGGGAACCACCACCTCCCTGGGGCAAATGTGAACAAAGGAGGGGCCCGAGTGGCCCCCCTCCAGGAGCCCAACATGGCCCTGGGGACCGCCACCCCCCAGGGCCAGCTCCAGCAATGTCCCGGGATGCCCACCCCCGGGACCTTGCATTTGAGATGTCATCAGTGATGTCACTGACCATGTCATGAGTGATGTAATATGTGAAGTCATAAGCAGTACATTGCGGGGGCGCCTGTTATAGTTAGCTCAGCTAACTATAACTGCTGAATGTCTCTGGTTTTGTACGAGTGAAACCTGAGCCTAACTATAGCGTCTCTGTAACCTTTGGTTTTTTCATTGAATATATATATATATATATATATATATATTATCTACTGGCGGTCGCCAGTAGATAGTTATAGTTACAACCTATTATCCATAGGAAATCCGCGACATTCTATTTGAAATAACTCTCTTGCCGGTTGACGTATCTTCGCGAAATTTTCAAACTTTGTGGCCCGCTCCGGTCCGCTCCTACCCTGAAAGTCTCGGGGGATTC
The DNA here is from genome assembly GCA_963921515.1 of Calotriton arnoldi. Classification (NCBI taxonomy): domain Eukaryota; kingdom Metazoa; phylum Chordata; class Amphibia; order Caudata; family Salamandridae; genus Calotriton; species Calotriton arnoldi. The sequence continues at coordinate 673,684 of CAWUFW010008671.1, forward strand.
GTCAAGCGGGGGCCGAGAAAAAGGGGGTCCCAAAACGCGTTTTCCCCATGCACTTTTCCATAGGAAACTTTAGACACGGCTACAGCTCGAACTGCTGAACGGAATTACACCAAATTTGGCAAAGAGGTAGTTCTTGGTTCAGAAAGAACCCTTTTGTTAAATGGTGTAAATCCGTTCAGTAGTTGCTGAGAAAATGAAAAGTAAAAAGTTAGTGATATCTATGGCCGAGTAGGGTCCGCGTACCCTCAGCGCACCCTGCGCGCACCGTCCCGATCACGAGCTGCATGTTAATTGGCTGTCAGCTGGCTGTCAACATTCCGATTCAGGAAATGTTGGCAGCCATTTTGTCCCTCGGTAGAACCGAGGGACAGAAACAAGTGCGCAAAGCGCACAAAGGGGGCAGGGTAGAAACACCCTGACCCCCTAGGTTTGCTCAGGGGGTCCCACAAGGACCCCCTGGGCAAAAAAAAAAAAAAAATTTTTTTAAAAATCGGCAGGATGCGCTCAGGGTGCGCGAATCCTGCAGAATTTTTTTATGTGTGGGGGCCACAAAGGGCCCCCAAGCCCCGGGGACCGCCACCCCCGGGGCTTTTTTTAAATGGTTCGGGAGAGCTCTGAGCCCTCCCGCAGCCCCGGGGACCACCACCTCCCCGGGGCTTTTTTTTTTAAATTAAAAAACCTGTGTGGGGGGCTCCAGCCCCCCACACGCCCCGAGGACCGCCACCTCCCGGGGCACTAAACATTTAAATATGGGGGTCCGTTACGGACCCCCAGAGCCTCGGGGACCACCACCTCCCCAGGGCTGTGACCTGAATGGGAAGGGGGCCGCGCGGCCCCCCTCCTGGAGCCCTTGATGGCCCTGGGGACCACCACCCCCCAGGGCCGGCTCCTGCAATGCCCCGGGTGCCTACCCCCGGGACACTGTAGTTTGCTATGGCAGGACGGGGCCTCGCGGCTCCCGTCCTGCCATAGCAAGCTGCTTTGGATATTGGAAGAGAGAGCAGGAAACCTGCCTCTCTTCCAATATCCAAAGCCGATGCTTTTCCACATGGGGAGCTGCATCTTAGCAGCTCCCCATGTGTAAAGCAATGCCGGCTCCCAAGGGACGCGGGGAGCCGGCGGGACTGTGGGGGGCTTGGGGACCCCCCACAGTCCCCAACGGAGAGGGCCAGCACCGGGGGATGGGGTCCCCGGGGCAAGTAGTGGCCGGGGAGGGGGCCACGCGGCCCCCTCCCCAAAGTTTAAAAATAATTAAATAAAAAAAAACGGAAAGGCCAGCCCCGGGGGATGGGGTCCCGGGGCCTTAAATGGCCTGAGGAGGGGGGCCACGCAGCCCCCTCCAAAGAAAAAAAAAAAATCGAGGCCATGCCCCGGGGATGGGGTCCCCGGGGCCAATACAGGCCCAGGGAAGGGGGCCCCGCGGCCCCTTCCCGTTTTTTTTTAATATTTAATTTAAAAAGGGGTAAGGCCCTGGGGGATGGGGTCCCCAGGGCCCAAAAACATGAAAAAGGAAGGGGGCCACACAGCCCCCCTTCAGGGGACAAAAAAAAAAACGATCGGGCCCGCAGGGCCCGCCCCCTTCCTTCACCACTCTGCAAACGCGCCCCTGGCGCGTTTGCAGAGGGGAACGAATTCCCCTTGAATACTGGGGGTCCCTGAGGGCCAACTAGCCCACCAGGAACCTCCAGTATGCGCCAGGGGGCTGCCTTGCAGAGAGGTGTACAGAGGCCACGCCCCTTTTACACCTCTCTGCAACGCAGCTCTGTGGCGCTTTTGGAGGTATATGGTGGGCTAGTTGGACTCCGAGGACCCTCAGGATTCAAGGGACTTAATCCCCCAACTTAAAACGCGCCACGGGCGCGTTTGCACAGTGGTGAAGGGAGGGGGCGGGGCTTCAGGTGACATGTGTGCAAACAGGCCCCGTGGCGCGTTTTAAGATGGGGAATTAAATCCCCTTCAATCCTGAGGGTCCCTGAGGGCCAACTAGCCCAACAGGTACATCCAGAAAGCGCCACAGAGCTGCGTTGCAGAGAGGTGTAAAAGGGGTGTGGCCTCTCTACACGTCTCTGCAACGCAGCCCCTGGCGCATATTGGAGGTTCCTGGTGGGCTAGTTGGCCCCTAGGGACCCTCAGGATTCAAGGGGACTTAATCACCCAACTTAAAACGCGCCACGGGGCGCGTTTGCACAGATGTCACCTCAGGCCCCGCCCCTCCCTTCACCATTGTGCAAATATTCTTCTAAAATCATCCGAAATACGAATTCCGATTTACTCACCTGTTATAAGGAGAGACCTCAGTGCTGCATCTTTCAGCCCAGTACTGGTCCTGAAAAGTAATTTTAACCGTACTTACCAGTAACTTGAATTTCCTTCCATAGGATATCATTGCCTGCTTTTTGCTGAAAAAGTTTCTAAGTGTTGATTTTTGAAACATACAAATATTCCTCTAAAATCAGCCGAAATACGAATTCCGATTTACTCACCTGTTATCAGGAGAGACCTCAGTGCTGTATCTTTCAGCCCAGTACTGGTCCTAAAAAGTAATTTTAACCGTACTTACCAGTAACTTGAATTTCCTTCCATAGGCTAACATTGACTGGTTTCACTTGGAAATTCTTCTAAGTGTGGAGTTTTGGAACTTTAAAATATTCATCTAAAATCAGCCGAAATACGAATTCCGATTTACTCACCTGTTATAAGGAGAGACCTCAGTGCTGCATCTTTCAGCCCAGTACTGGTCCTGAAAAGTAATTTTAAGCGTACTTACCAGTAACTTGAATTTCCTTCCATAGGATATCATTGCCTGCTTTTTGCTGAAAAAGTTTCTAAGTGTTGATTTTTGAAACATACAAATATTCCTCTAAAATCAGCCGAAATACGAATTCCGATTTACTCACCTGTTATCAGGAGAGACCTCAGTGCTGTATCTTTCAGCCCAGTACTGGTCCTAAAAAGTAATTTTAACCGTACTTACCAGTAACTTGAATTTCCTTCCATAGGCTAACATTGACTGGTTTCACTTGGAAATTCTTCTAAGTGTGGAGTTTTGGAACTTTAAAATATTCATCTAAAATCAGCCGAAATACGAATTCCGATTTACTCACCTGTTATAAGGAGAGACCTCAGTGCTGCATCTTTCAGCCCAGTACTGGTCCTGAAAAGTAATTTTAAGCGTACTTACCAGTAACTTGAATTTCCTTCCATAGGATATCATTGCCTGCTTTTTGCTGAAAAAGTTTCTAAGTGTTGATTTTTGAAACATACAAATATTCCTCTAAAATCAGCCGAAATACGAATTCCGATTTACTCACCTGTTATAAGGAGAGACCTCAGTGCTGTATCTTTCAGCCCAGTACTGGTCCTGAAAAGTAATTTTAACCGTACTTACCAGTAACTTGAATTTCCTTCCATAGGATATCATTGCCTGCTTTTTGCTGAAAAAGTTTCTAAGTGTTGATTTTTGAAACATACAAATATTCCTCTAAAATCAGCCGAAATACGAATTCCGATTTACTCACCTGTTATCAGGAGAGACCTCAGTGCTGTATCTTTCAGCCCAGTACTGGTCCTAAAAAGTAATTTTAACCGTACTTACCAGTAACTTGAATTTCCTTCCATAGGCTAACATTGACTGGTTTCACTTGGAAATTCTTCTAAGTGTGGAGTTTTGGAACTTTAAAATATTCATCTAAAATCAGCCGAAATACGAATTCCGATTTACTCACCTGTTATAAGGAGAGACCTCAGTGCTGCATCTTTCAGCCCAGTACTGGTCCTGAAAAGTAATTTTAAGCGTACTTACCAGTAACTTGAATTTCCTTCCATAGGATATCATTGCCTGCTTTTTGCTGAAAAAGTTTCTAAGTGTTGATTTTTGAAACATACAAATATTCCTCTAAAATCAGCCGAAATACGAATTCCGATTTACTCACCTGTTATAAGGAGAGACCTCAGTGCTGTATCTTTCAGCCCAGTACTGGTCCTGAAAAGTAATTTTAACCGTATTTACCAGTAACTTGAATTTCCTTCCATAGGATATCATTGCCTGCTTTTTGCTGAAAAAGTTTCTAAGTGTTGATTTTTGAAACATACAAATATTCCTCTAAAATCAGCCGAAATCCGAATTCCGACTTACTCACCTGTTATCAGGAGAAAACCCAGTGCTGCACCTTTTAGCCCAGCACTGACCCTGAAAAGTAATTCTAACCGTACTTACCAGTAACTTGAATTTCCTTCCATAGGCTAACATTGACTGGTTTCACTTGGAAATTCTTCTAAGTGTGGAGTTTTGGAACTTTAAAATATTCCTCTAAAATCAGCCGAAATACGAATTCCGATTTACTCACCTGTTATCAGGAGAGAACCCAGTGCTGCATCTTTTAGCCCAGCTCTGACCCTGAAAAGTAATTTTAACCGTACTTACCAGTAACTTATATTTTCTTCCATAGGAATCCATTGTCTGGTTTTCAGCAAAAAAGTTTCAAAGTGTTGATTTTTACAAACTACAAATATTCCTTAAAAATCACCTGTATGACTTAAACGCATTCTTTCAACTGTTTACAGGAGATGCACCAGTGCTGGATCCAGGATCCAACACTGAGTAAGAAAAAGTAACAATAACAGTTTTTACCTGCTAAGTGAATTTCCTTCCATAGGATAACATTGGTGACCATATGAGAAAAAGTTTCTAAGTGTCAACTTTTAAAATACAATAATATTCCTTAAAAATCAGTACTGTAACCAAAACGCTTTTACTCAACTGTTTACAGGAGATGTCCCAGGACTGAATCTAGGATCCAGTCCTGTGGTTAGAAAAGTAATCCATAAAGTAACTAATTGCATTTAACTAGAAATTCACATTGAGCTGAATGTTGCATTGTGTTTGAAAATGTGTTGCCCATTGCACAACTGTAACTACTGTACTTAAAAGTCTATTGCCTATGTGCAAAGTATTTAAACTAAAGTAATTCGTTCTAAGTATTTTTTGTAATGTAATGTATAATGTAATTACAATGTAATTTAAAAAATAAAATATGTAAAAAAAAATTGTTTCTAAAAATGTAGTAAATCAGTATGAAAAAAATTAATATAACAATTAATACATTTAAAAATTGTCATTTACAAAACCTTTGAAATTCACTGAAAAAACCGTAGGTTTCAGGCACGTTATAGTTAGAAATTAGCATTTAAAAAACCTTTGAAATTCACTGAAAAAACCATATTTTTCAGACACGTTATAGTTACAAATTAGCATTTAAAAAACCTTTGAAATTCACTGAAAAAACCATAGGTTTTAGGGACAGTTATAGTTACTTGGACATTGCACTCGTACAAAACCCGTGAAATTCCCCCATTATAGTTAGTTCAGCTAACTATAACTCGCGCCTCGCAATGCACTGCTGATGACGTCACATATTACATCACTCATGACATGGTCAGTGACATCACTGATGACATCACTGATGACATCTCAAATGACATCACTGATGACATCATCCACGTGATAATCTGATGCACCTCCTCACACCCTAATATAACCTTTGATACACCCACTCTAAATTACAGACTGCCATTCGCAAAACCATAGACACTCCAACACCAATAACTACATACCCACTCACTGATTCTTAGGTCTACACACACACATCCACTCACTCACCCGTACAGTCACTCATACTTATTGTCACTCAGTACAGGACTATCATATGCACTCTTACTCCTATATAGACACTAAAACACCGCCACTCATCCATAGAGGTACTCACACACCTAGTCAGTCATGCAAATAATTAAACACACTGCCATTTACTCACCTATACAGTTATACACACACCAGCTCACTTAATCATACAAATACTAGCACATTGTTACGCTCTTATACAATCACTGATACAAGCACACACTCATCCATACAGCCACTCTCACAATAACACACTCTCACTTATAGCCATTTAAATACTCTAACACACATATATACTGCCTTTCACATATGTAGTTACTCACACATGTACCACTGGGACATACATTCACTCACTAACACACTGTTACACACACTTACCCACCCATACAGTCTATCACAGATGCACTCTTGAAACCATCCACCCAGTGAATCACCCACTCACACATCTATGCACAGTCGCACACACCCCATCCACACAAACACTCAGGCACCCATACAGATACTCAGACAACAAATCAATAACTCTTATAGACACTCATGTAGCTGTTCACAAACCCATGCAGCCACTTACACAGCAACAGACAGATACAGACATTCACCCAGTTTAGTCACTAACCCATGCATTCAGTAAGATACGTTTAATCACTCACTTATAGAATTAGTCACGCACCTACTAAATCATCCATACAGACACTTATACACCCACTCATTCTTCAAAACGCCTTTCCCTATATATATTAAAAATATTTAAACTTTACAGAAACACACAGTCACTGGATGATGTCAACAGTGATGTCATTTGAGATGTCATCAGTGATGTCATCAGTGATGTCACTGACCATGTCATGAGTGATGTAATATGTGACGTCATCAGCAGTGCATTGCGGGGCGCGAGTTATAGTTAGCTGAACTAACTATAACGGGGGAATTTCACGGGTTTTGTACGAGTGCAATGTCCAAGTAACTATAACTGTCCCTAAAACCTATGGTTTTTTCAGTGAATATATATATATATATATATTACCTACTGGCGGTCGCCAGTAGGTAGTTATAGTTAGGACCTAGTTTCCATAGGAAAAGCGTTTTTTGTTTTCCCAATAACTTTGGCGTTGTTTCACGAATCTTCGCGAAATTTTATATATATATACACATATATATATATAATGAATATAATATGTAAAACCTTGCACATTACACTCATTAATATTTATATACATGCGTAATGTGCACTTAGAATGTGTCCTGTTACTTCCCGGGAACTCTTAGCAGAACATAAAGCCCAGCCTTCAGATTTCAAACAAATGAACAAGGAGTAGCTCAAAGTTTGTTTACAAATCACAAACTACTTCAGGATTTTTCACTGTAAACTCAAATGGCCATAATCCAATCTTTAGTAACTAGAGATCTTGCCTCTTGAAACTCACCATCCATGTAGCGAAGTCCGGCTGCAGCAACACTGTAGCACAATTGCCTAACAAGGTCATCAAGCACCATGAGGAACGTTATACCCAAAAATATAAGACAGCTGCCATCTCTACAGGCAAACAAGAGGCTTTCGTCCACTGGGAAACTTAATTCTCTGCCAGTGCTCTACCGTGCAGCGTGATCCCAACACAGGTGTGGCCTGATTTCAGTCAGCGCCATCACTCTGTAATGATCACCAACCTCTCCTACAATGAACGGCACTCAGCACGGACCGTCTTAAAATACTGCTTCCTCACACTCAAACCAAACTTGACAATAAGTGGCACCTCCAGCCACACACTCTGACACCCAGAACCAAGGTCTGTGTCCGAAAGGGGCACCACCATGTGCAACCTCCTTAAACCAAGTGTGACTACTGTCAGCTCGCTGGGCTATAGAGGACTGATCATGGTGGCAGCAAGAAGATTATATTATCATGTCTGCCGACTGCTCTGGAGGGGCCTAAAAGATGCTCGGGTCTGAGGTAGGCGCTGCTCAGACAGAAAAGGGCACAAAGTGATCTGATAGCACTGGGGCTCCTGAAAAATTATCATGAAGCCTCTCTCGGCCTTGCAGTATTCTTACATAGTAAGGTACAGAACCAAATTTAATTTAAGGTCTTGTACTACATACTATTACGTAAGCCTCAAAGGGTTTGAAACTTAAATAGAACTTGTAACAACTGGAGTTAAGACAACAGGGCTTATGCCCACCAAACAAATCAGTGTTTTCAGAAGGCTTCTCAAACTAAAGAGTGAGGAAGCAGAGATTTCCAAACTGTTCCATAGTACCAAGCCCCTTACATAAAAGGAACACCCTTCTACAGTTGAACAATGAACTCTAGGAGCAACCAACTGTAAAAGAAGTGTTGAAAGGAAAGCTCTTGCAGAAGAATATTGTATGACAGATTGACTCACAGACTAAAGCTGTACCCCCTAGCATGTAAAGCCATATATTACACACAGCGACACACATTACATAAGAGGCTTTGTGGATTAAAACATGTATGGCTGACTAAAGGATGAATCTTTAACGAGTGCGATCATCCTCATTTGAAGTGTCACACTCTTTCCACTCATGTTTACCCTCATGACAACAAACAAAATGGCTTCATAGACTTCAATGCGGTTATCCTCTTTTCAATCCTATATACTCCTCCAAAAAGGGTTAATTCTCAATTGACTTTAATAGGATCACCCTCTTAAATATCTTATCATCATTGGCGAGTCAACATGTTGATGGTCATGCTTCAAATTAACGAGACACCCAAGTACAATTTTCATGTTTTGGTCTAGGAAAACATTCCTGGTTGCTTAAGCCCCGGCAGCATCATTCATTATATAAAGGTACTGTCACTTTAAACATTCTATTTCAGCCCTATTTATAAAGTTACTTTCTCTAACAACAGTTCTTTTCGAAAATTCAAACCACAGCTTTAAGGGACGGCAAACTGAATTGGAAGCTATAAAGTAACATAACCTATAGATCTTAACTTCTCTAGAAAAGGAGTAGGGACTGGATGCTTTGAAAGCCCACAGTGTTACAATTCATTTCAAATAATCCCCTGCTTACAGCTAACCCTTTCATTCTTATGGGTATGAGCACAATTGAGTGTTTGGGACTATGCTTAGAGGAAAATCTTACCATGCCTTCCATTCCGTGAGGGAGCAGTAACACAATCCCATTGTGACGGACCCATTTGGCTTGGCCAGTGCTGATGAACTGGTCAATGATGCACTGGGCAGTGTTGTGAAAGTCCCCAAATTGAGCCTCCCAGCAGACCAAGGCATTGGGGCTGGACATGGCAAAGCCCAATTCAAAACCTACAGATAAAAAGAAAAAAGTTACTCTTGCCTGCTTAAGTCTTGTATATTCTTTGGAATTTTTATGCAGGTATGTTGCTTGTGATAGACATCAGAAGAAAGCATTCAACCATCCTCTAAAGCTCTAACTGCATTTACATGGCACAACGTATACACACCCACACACTGCCCAAAATGAATAGGTGAGGCCCGCCTCAGCAGTCTGCCTTTCTTACCACAGAAGAATGGCTAAAATCCTCTACTCAACAGATCTTGGGTCTCTAAGGCAAGACTGCCTCCTATAATTTTTTTGGCTTTTGTATTGAGCACCTTTTTGCACCATGTGCTGTTTACATTGATTGTCTTGCATTGTTATCTGAATGCTGTGATATTATATATCACAATCAAGGAACATTTTGGGTGCTTGTCTTCATGTCATTAATTTGACATACTATCATATCTACTGTGGAATGTGTATTATGAGTATGATAGATTTTGTTTTAAGTGTTACCCACAGGACATTTGTGTTGGTTCAGTAAAATTGACACAGATTCCGTTCTGGGTATGAGTCCGTCCTTGTTTTTTTAATATTTGAACCCAGGCAAAAGCTTCTCACTGATGCATGAGAAAGGGCAAACCCCAGAGTTTCTGTTTTAATTTTCACCTTTCCAAACTAGGATAAATACTCTGGTTGCCATCTGCTCATGATCTGTAGGTGGTTTGGAAAATTGCCCCTATAAACTGACCAGTTAAGTGTGTGTTCATACACATTTGGCAGCTCCATGGTTCTTGTCTACTACTGCAGTTGGTGCAAGGTAGGAGCTGAATTAAAAATTATGTTAATGTTAGTATTTCCCATACTGTGGGTCGTGACCCAATGGTAGGTCGTCAGAAGATTTCTGGTGGGTCGCGAAAGTCCAAGCAATACTTAAAGATGCCTTTAAATTCTGTATGTATCTTGTCACATTTACTGCACTTCAAAGACTGAGTTCTTCTTCTGATTATGTTGTTTAACATGGGCACTGGTGTTTACAAACTTCTCTCACTTTGCAGTCAGAGAAAGAGAAGTAAAGTGAGTTATGTGACAATCTTGCGGGGTACATGAACTGTGAAAAGAAATGCTGTCATTTTTTCTTAACACAACAAAATGTAAATACCTGTCAATGGACTGTACACATTCAGCAGTTAGGAAAGCAAAAATGAAGAACATTTTATTTTTGTAATTCTGAAATGTGATGGATACAAAGACTTTAATAGGTTCAGAACAAATCAATACACTTTACTTGGTAATGCAAAAGTACTAAATAGTCACTGAAAATCGGTTTCCACACATTATCATTTGTACGCAATATAGTTTTATCAGTAAAACTGTTAGTCTATGCAAATTTAGTGACTATTTCAATGGAAAATGTGCTGTCTGTAAATGACATTGGAAAATGTGCGGTCTGTAAATGACAATGTGCTACCACATGATGCTTTAGCTACATTAAAAAAATCGCCAGATTCATGTCCATTAAAGCTAAGTGAATTGCAAAAGTTTTTCGTACTAACAAGTGGGTCGTGGTTCCAAAATGTTTGGGAAGCACCGTTTAGTGTGTAACCTGCTCTTGGGACGGAAAAGTCTTCCGCATGGTAATGGACTTTGCACCCCTGCCCCAACTCTACTGACGTTTGAATCTCTAATGCTGAATTTTTCCAGTCATAGGCAAATACAGATCATTTGTGTGCACCACGAGATATGCTTGTCTCATGAAATGAGGTCTTATTGGTCCAGGAGGGGTGCCCAAACCGCTACCCTCATAGTGGTGAAAGGCTACTGTCTTTACCAGAAGTTAAGCAGCATAACAACAGTGGTGGTAGCATACCATGTAGTGATCAGTAGGAGTGAACAGGTCCTTTTTACCTGTTTCACTGGATTGAGGCCTAGAGGCTCACTCATTTAAGGTTCCGCTGTAGTGTTCTTAACTCACCCATGACCAACATCGAATTGGTGTGTACTGCTGCGCAGTGCATGTGTGGTTTACATGTGCTGGCTGTATGTGTGCCTGTGAATAGTACAATACAGCGATAATGCAGTACTGTGCAGTACATGTATGTAGTATGGGTGTATGAGCGTCTGTGCATGGTACAATACATGAAGAATGTAGTGCTGTGCAGTGTGTGTCTGTTATATGCATGTGCTGGGTGTATGTATGCCTGAGAATGGTACAATTCATGGCAGACGCTGGGTTCCATTCTGGGAGACCCAGGGCTGAATGTTAAATTATGTGAAGGTAGATGATTCCTCCATACAGATTTGTGTATTGCTGCAGTCCTGTAAGCGGGGTGGGACAAACTCGAGAAAGGGAGAGCCAGGCTTTCAGTACACTTCAAAGGGTGGTCTTTGATTCAGAGAGAGGTAACAAGGCAGGGGTCTGGGCACATCTCAGGAAGGAGATAGGGCTGATAAGAGAATAATAAAGAGTAGGGATGGGGCCCTGGGGTAACTTTTCGATATATATAACACTGTGGCTGATATCCAAGGGTTGAACTTGTAGTCACTCCCATGGCGTCTGTTGTGGGGCTATCACATTTGGAGTCACTCCTGCTGTGACAGACTGATTTTAGGAGGAAGAAAGGACAGAGGAGTGGACAATTAAAAAGGAAGCAGACCCCCAAACTAAACTTGAAAGACTCAAACTCTAAAACACATTTGGTGTCTTGAAATGGACTATAATAAGGGGTGGTTGAGAGCTCAAAAACTGTGAAGTGCCAAGTGGGCCGTAGCCCATGAGGGGTGGAACCAAACTGGTGACCCCGTTTGCCAGAGGGGACCACCAGGACCCATCAGGAATTGTGGCCTGGTCTAGACCGTCATCAGAGGAGAGAGGCCCCCGTGGTGACCCTAGCAGACCTGCATCATGACTGAGGACCACCTCCAGGACCTTCTCAGCCCCCACCACTTGTGGGAAGAGATGAAGAATTTACCCAGCTTGGAAGAGCAACAAGAACCCCCAACCCAACCCCCCCCCCACTGGCCACTGCACAAACGCAAGATAGAAACTCCCGGACTGCTGAACGCTGCCCTCCTGGGTCATGTGCAAAGACTTTACCAAAGACAGACTATGCAGCTCTAGCACCCGCAGAGGGGATGTGCTCAGAGACTCTAGTCACTTTGATCCTGCTACGCTACTGGCCCGTCAGCCCTGGGGAACTTGCTAGATATCGCTCCCGTGCTGGAACACTTTTGACTTGAATACAGAGTTGGACTCCTGAGACTCAAACTACTAGTGGGGCTTTACCTGAATGTCGCCTATAGTGAATGTGGAATGATCACTACCACTCGCTTGAGGGAAGTGGACTAAGGACTAAGGGATCCACCTATGAAACTCTCGAGGCTTGATCTCAGGGGACTGTGTGTATTGTTTGTAAATGTTGTATTTTAGATTGGGACATTTGCTATGAAGGTTAGTGATAGAACAATAACTTCTGACCACAGGGAATCTTGCTTTTAAAGGATACCATAGGTTGCTAGTGAAGCTGTCCTGTCATAATAGATTATTGTTGAGAGAAAAGTTTGAGATCTATTTTTGAGGACCTCAACAAAGGCAGTGAGGGCCAATGGCAACTTTTTTTGCAACCTATATTTGACATTTGAGGCTGCATTTTTGATAGGGTAGGGGGTAAGTGACCTTGAATGAGTTTGGGCCTGCTTTAGTGAACGGCAAAGGGTTAGGTAGGTTGAAAATTGAGTTTATGATGTTACTTGGGACAAAAGGTGAGGAGAAACTAGAAGAAATAGTAGGAGCAGATCATTATGGTCAGCAGGAACAACAATACTGTGTGCCTGATATACAGTTTGGCGGATGGGATGCGCCCCACAAACGATGTGTATGTCATGTCAGCCATCTTACAAATGCATTATATCCTATGGCACTTGTAATACAGCGGATGTGATATCTGTCACATTTGTGATGGAGTGCTCAATCTGCCAAACTGTAAATCAGGCCCTATATAACTTTCTTTATCTTTGAGATAAGGAACTGTGAGTCTGCAGATCACTGTACGAACTTGTAAGCTGCAAGGAACATGAGATATATATACAAGCAAAAGTTGTTACAGTAAAAAAACTTTTGGATATGTGCAAGGAGGTATGATCCACTGTGTGCATGGATCAGCTTATACAGTTAATTCTGTTACCAAGTAAGAGAAATCTTACGACCCCAAGTCAGAACAACAGATATCTGTGCAGTTTATGGCATTAAAAAGAAAAGATCAAAAATTAGGTTACAAATACAGGGAATTCGGGAAATTTAAAAAATGTGATATGAGTTAACTAATTGGTTAAAAGCGAAACATGTTTTGTAATCTTCACAGCGTCAACAGGTAATGGTGTCGGTGAAACTGAGCCCAGGCATCAGCCATAGGCCTCAGCTCGATACTGTATTAACATAATACCTGGATCGAAAGGTGAAAAAAATAATCCCTCTGACAGATACAAAAACATGTTATCTTGAGACAGGAGCTACAAAGAACCCCAGTTCCAGAGCTGGTAAACAGTTACTCATAGTTACTAATCCACAACAACCAAGGCCATAAAGCAACTGACATACACATTGTCACAATAAGATTGAGGCAAGGAAGAATGAGAAAAGGAGAGTGCTCTCTGGAGGACCCTAAATTAAAAAGGACACAGAAAAATAGATAACCTCATGTGAAGATTAAAATATGTTGTATGTTTTCCCAAACTCATATTTTTTACAACTCAAATTGTTATTAGCTATTATCTGTTTCACCGTGGCAACCAGAAGGTACTCTCACAACAAGGCTCTAAACAAGGATGGGGGCGTGGCCTGGTAGCCAACGATGGCGGACGCGTGATATTGCCGCTCCGCGCCGGCCTGTCTTCAATCGGGGATTATATAGCATCGGTGCGGCCGACTGCAGGACGTGGAACGTTTCCCTAGACAAGGGGGAAACACAAGAAATGTAGGGCGCTCCCTGAAAGCGGGGGGAGACCAGATTGCCAGGGACTGGAGACCCAAGCGGCGAGTCCGTGATCGCAAGATGGCAGCCCCGATCTCCTGATCTGCGAAGCCTGGGCAGCCTTGGGACGCTGCGAGGCGATTGGCTGGCCAGGTATTGGAGGCCACCGAACCACCTGAATCACCGGGTAAGGTTTGCTGCCCTGGGGCGGGGGTGGCACCCCTCTGCTGGGGGGCTCGATGGCGGACAGAGCGTCGTGGACGGCAGCGGGGCTGCGGCGAGCAGAGGCTGTGGAGTGCCGCGAGCTGCGCGTCCTTGGGAGGACCCGTGGACTTGGGAACCCAGATGCTGGGAGGAAGACGGTGAGGCGACGCTTGGCCGGGCAGGGAGTGGCAATGAGCCGACTTCGGAGCGGTGAGTGAAGGTGACCCCACGGCACGGCGGAGACTCGCGGCCTGGTTCGGGACCCGGTGGGCAACGCAAAACCTGGCATGGCTTGGCCTGCCCCCCCTGCATCCCTCTCCTTCCCTGTCTGAGACTCTGATCTGTGTCCTGGGATGGGCGATGAGCCCTGACTGAGCCCGGGGAGAGGTGGTGGGGTACGGCCTGCCTGGAGCTGTGTCGACGCCCATAATCGGAGAGAGACACTGCCGGCCCCACGCCACAACGGGGACATACCCATGTGGGAGCCCAGCCTGTAGTTCAGTGGATACATGACTGGTGAAGGTGCCCTCCTGGCCCCCCTTTCTTTTTTCTGTGGACGAACCCCCCACCCCCCGCCTACAGTTGTGTGCTCACCAGGGACCAAGCCTTGCTGCCTGTGATCCGACGGGGCCCCACACTACTCTGAAGAACTGGCCCACTAAAGTCACTCCTGCATTGTTCTTCTACTTGATGTGCTTGCGGGACCGGACCGCGTACGGTTGCCCAGGGACCCTACGGTTGGTGGTTGAAGATTAGCAGCTCTGGATCGTTGAGCTGACTCTGGTGCAACTTGCAGAACCCTGATTTCGAGCTTTGGCCCCCCCCTAACTTTAGCAATACTCCGGAGTGTGGTGACCTGTGGACACAACCACTATTGCCATTACTGGGACCACCCTGTAGGCCGAAATGGGTAAAGCCAGAGCAAAATTAACGGGAGCACCACCAGACCAGGAAGATGATCCCCCGGAACATAAACAAGAGAGATCGGGGTCATCAGCCAAGGTGGACCCAGTGCAACAACAACTAACTAAAATATTGGATGCTATTGCCGACACTAAAGCAATTTTTGCATCAAGACATCAGCACTGTGTCGGATGGTCTTGGGCTCCTCAAAGCAGAGCACCATAAGTTAGCGGAAAGGGTGAAGGTGGCAGAGTCCTTGATTGCTGACCTCCACCCTGCACAACAGACATTGTTGCTTCAGGTTGCAGAGCTTACTGATAGGGTCCGCACGCTGGAGCATAGGGCCAAAGACGCAGTAGGGCGCAATTGAAGGAACAACATTAGGGTGGTGGGCCTTCCTGAGGGGGTGGAGGTCAGAGACATGATCGCCTTCCTTGAGCGCTGGCTTCGCACAGTGTTCGCACCAGAGGGCCTGTCGACGTTTTACACTCACTGCGTCCCGGCTCATCCCTCGGCGCCAGGGCGCCCAGAGTCCGGTCGTAGCAAAGCTTCTGCATTACAAAGACAGAGACATATTGTTGCAAAGAGCAAGGACCGATGGCCCATTTGTAGTAGACAATAGCAAGGTCTTGATATTTCCTGATTATACAATTGAAGTCCAACGGAGACGAGCCTCGTTTTTTGAACTCAAGAAGGCCCTACGGGAGGAGGGGCTACAATACTCTTTAATGTTCCTTGCCCGTCTCTGCATAATGTTGGAGGGGAAAACACATTTTTGTGTGGACCCCAAGACAGCGTGGGAATGGCTTAAGGCCTACAAATCTGGAGGACCACCCCGAAGGCGGAATCCACCACAGTGCTTCGAGCTACGGGCCCCAGGAAGAGACCCAGGAAAGGTCCAAACGGGCCTGCAGAAAAAACCAAGCCCATCCCAAACCGAGAAGGAAAGGGCTGCGGCCTTCCAGGCAGTGGCCGAGATCATGAAAGACAGGGACCTTACCTCGGAGGTTTGCTCCAATTCAGTGAAAGGGACTGAGGTGTCAGACTCTGACTCATTCCATGCGGATAGTGTTTCATTACCGATTGTTACCCCAGGGACTGCAGATGATATAATTTGAAAAACAGTCTAAACATGAAAAATGTCTGTCCCCCCGTGATGGGCTGCGCCCTACTGAGCTGTGCTGATATATGGTCTGGCTGGGCCTTATCGAAGCTGGGGCGGAGTGAGAGGGAGACTGCTCCTTTAGAGCTTGGCCTTTCCCCCCCTAGAAGGACCACTCCTCTGGCTGGTTATGGTCCTCTACCGAGACTGATGGTGTATCAACAGTTTGGGCGGCTGGCCATTGCCAGGCTGCTCTGGGATCGGGGAGTTGATGATTGTGGGTGCTTTTTAATTCATTTTGTTTGTTTCGTTTGCAGGGGTGGTTATGGATATCTGGGGGTTGGATGGGTGGGGGTATCGAGGAGGGCAGAGTATGGAAGTACTTTTCCGACCATGCCATCCACAAACCAAGCATTGATGTTTCTGACGTGGAACATAAGGGGGATGGGGTCAGCAGTTAAGAGGCGCAGTGTGCATAGATATCTGAGACGAAGGGGTGTGCAGGTAGCCCTGCTACAAGAAACGCATCTCTTGCGAGGGGAGGTTGAGAAATTACGTAGAAGATGGAGGGGACAGATATTTGCGACCTCTTACTCAGCATACGCCCACGGGTTGCTAATTTGGATAAGGTGGGAGTCCCCTTCGAACCTGTACACATCCTGACAGATAAGGAGGATTATGTGCTGTTAGCTGGGAGATTATCTGGTCGAAATGTTACAATTTGTAGTGTATATGCCCCTAATCAAGACCAGGTGACTTTCCTCCATGATCTTTCAGCCCATATGGCTTACCTGACTATGATACTTGGGGTGATTTTAAATGTGTGGCGGATATCTCCCTGGACCGCTCTCACCCTCCCCTGCCTGGGGCCCAGGCCCACCATACGGCAGTGGGGTTCTGGGACTGGATGAAACATTGGGGGCTGGAGGACATTTGGCGGACACAACACACAGGGGAAGGGATTACTTTTTCTACTCGTCTATACACCATTTACATACCAGATTAGATACCTGCTTATGTTCCCCCAGCTTCAGCGGTACTGTTACACACATTGAGTATTTGGGTCATACATTTTCGGACCATAATCCGTTATTAATGTCCCAAAAACCATTAGGGAGGCGCCCTCTGACTCCCTTGTGGAGACTCGATCCCCTGATGCTGAAGGATGTCTGCTTCAGGGAGACACTGGGCACCTTTATTGATACTTATTTTTCTAACAATGCGCAAACAGCATCCACGGTACTGGTGGAGTGGGAGGCGTTTAAAGTAGTGGTGCAGGTACATTGCCTGGGACAGTCGATAGGGGTGCAAAGGGAGCTCCACAAAGAGTTGGAGGACTTGGAGGGCAAGCTACACAGGCTCGATAATGCACAGATATGGATAGCCTCTGCTTTGGTACACTTGCGGGAAACACGGGCACTTTACAACGAAGCCCTTGAGTGGTTGAGATGCCATGACTATAAGAAATATCATACCAAGGTACCGGAGGAAGAAGGTAGGCCCAGCCGCCTGTTGGCATGGCTGATCAGACAAGAGAGCCGAGGGTCACCGATCACCAATGTCCGGTCTGAGACTGGTGCATCCGTTTACGAACCAGAAGCGATTAATGCTTTATTCCGGGTATATTATGAAGCTCTATATACTGCACCCCCGCCCCACCCCCCTGGTTATGCAAGAGGAGCTCAGAGAATTTTTGACCCCACTCCCATTCCGGGTGCTGGATAGACAGGCACGGGAGACGTTGGGAGGCCCAGTGACATTACAGGAAGTCCGCGAGGCCATTGCCAATATGGTGACGGATAAAACGCCGGGACCAGACGGCCTTCCTGCAGAATTCTATTCGGTATATGTCTCTAGACTAGCACCCCGACTAGTAACCCTCTATGCGGAATCCTTGAGACTTGGGCGGCTTCCTGAGTCCACACGGGATGCACTTGTGATTCCACTTCCGAAAACGACAGCCCCGGGAGCCCGGGTCGTGGATTACAGACCTCTTTCAATGCTCAACATGGATTTTAAGATTCTTAGCAAGATCCTGGCACTCAACTTGTTTCCCTACATGCCCACCTTAATACACACTGACCAAAATGGGTTTATCCCATCCCGGAATACCTCCTTTAACTTGCGTAGACTGTACTCTGTGTTGTACCACTCTGGGGCGCGATTCCTACCGCAGGCGGCCCTCCTGTCGATAAATCTGGAAAAGGCTTTTGACACAGTATGTTAGGATTATTTATTCAAGACCATAGGACGTATGGGTCTTGGAGATGGTTGGTTGAAGTGTGAATGTCCCACAGCACGGGCTAGGACAGGTAAAACTGTGTCCACACATTATGCAATTTCTCGCGGCACCCGGCAGGGATGCCCTCTGTTGCCCCTTTTATTTGCCCTGGCGATCGAGCCTCTGGCCGCACTGTTCCGACAAGGGGGTGAGGGGATGGGTCTGATGGTAGACGGTCATGGCCATGTCATTTCCCGATATGCAGACGACCTGCTGATTTATCTGAAGGACGCTGTGGCGGGCTCCGACACTGCGCTGGGCCGCCTGGAACGGTTTGAGCTTCTGTTGGGTTTAAGGGTTAACAAAAACAAGACTTACCTGTTTCCTGTGGCTGGAGTCCTACCCCGACCCCAGGATCTTCCTTCAGATCTTAATTGGGCACCCTCCACCTTCAAATATCTGGGTATCCATATCTTTCACTCACTGGATGATCTAAGAGAGGGTAATCTGGGCAGATCCCTTTGGTCCCTTAAGTCCTGCGTTCCTTTTTGATTATTTTTCGCGGCTACCGATTATGGCCCGAGTTTCCTTAGCTAAAATGGTTATGCTGCCGCTCCTGTTGTATTTTTTCATCAATCTCCCGATCTCAGTGTCAACGGGATGGTTCCAACAATTGGACTCCCTGGTGCTAGTTCTTATTTGGGGAGACGGGAGGCAGAGGGTTTCATTGGTGACATTACAGCGCCCCATGGAAGAGGGGGCACCGAATTTTGAGCTCTATTTCCTGGCCTCTCAGATGCAATGGTTAGTGCAGTGGTTGGAGGGAGTGAACCCAGAGGGATCATATATGATGGAGCCTGGAACCCACCCCAACTTACTATTAGCTAAGTTGCTCGATCCAACAGTGGTGGTCTCTTACCGGTCAGTGTTGCAAGCCACGGTCTTGCAGTGCTGGAAATGCTGCATGACCAAAACAGCTGGAACCCCTCGGTATACGCCGGTCCTGCCCGTTGGTCTTCCCCACGGCAACCCACAGACCATATTTACAGTTGAACAAATGCGGTTTGGACAGAGGTGGGACTGGAGACGGTGGGGGACTGTTATCAAGAGAAAGCCTTAGCCTGCTTTGAGGATCTGGTCGAAGGACACCGTCTCCCTCCTGGGCAGTTCCTGCGGTACGAAGCTTTGGTCCGCACGTTCGGGCACTGTGGGGAAAGAACCGGGAAGAACCTGAGACGCATGCGGTGTTGCACTCCTTGCTCACATTAGGCACAGCTGGGCATCAGGTGAAGTGGTTTTATGCCTCATTGGTTGGAATATCTCTTACTCCTTTACAAAAACTGCGGAGATGATGGGAGACAGTTTTAGACTGATACCTTACCGACCTGGATTGGGGTAAAATTCTTGCATCCCCGAAGAGGTTTTCCTGAAATACGAGGTTGAAATATATACAGTTCAACTTCGTGCACATGACATATATGACTCCCCATAGACTCCAGGTCACCTACGGTGGCGAAGTGCGTAGATGCCCGAGGTGTAATCACAGTGATGCAGACTTTATACACATGACCTGGGCATGTGTTGTGTTGCGTACTTTTTTGGGACTAAGTGTTAATAATGTTACGGGCGTCGTTAGGGCGCACACTCGACCCAAAGATCGAAGTTTGTCTGTTGGGGCTTTTTCTCAGACCGCCCAAAAGAAAGGTGGGAAATAGGTTTATCGACCTGGCCCTGGCCCTAGCTAAAAGGCGGATAGCAATGACTTGGAAATCCGCCAGTGGGCCCGTTATAGGGACCTGGAAACGGGATGTAATTTACTGGCTGGGGCAGAGGGCAGAGTCCTAATTAGGGAAGAGTCAAGGACTGAGACACTGTCCTATAGCAGAGCAATGGAAGGTGGTACTAAACGCTTGGGAACTCCTGACACAGACACATAGCTGTGAAGAGAGGAGCGAGGATGGAAATCGGCCTGGGTTGGAGTGAATCGATGTGGCTTAGGACCCTAATGCGTGCACCACCCCCTGTGGAGACGCTCATATATAGGAAAGACGCGGGAATTGGGTACCACAAGGTCTGTGTAGGTGAAGAAGGAAGGGGTTCTCTCCACTTACCCATACTGCCACCCAGGCCCTACCCCAGTGCATCCTTATGATGTGTAGGGCATAGCATGCTGGTCACAGACTCGACATGGAACAACCAGAACTTCCCTTCACCCACCCTTCCTATGAACCGACTTCCCCAGACCATAACTCTGATCTATAGTGTTACCTCCCCTGCACAAGTTAGCTCGACCGGTTGGTTTTAGTTCTTATTTGTGACCAAATAGCAGACATTTCCACTACCCCTTCCCGAGCCAGGTTGATTATTTTTTAAAACGATACATCTTCATAGGACTCTAATAGTGAGTTGCAATGAAACAAATTTTACTGACCATACTGGGGATACGGAGTATTACATTTATACTGTATAACATGTTACCCATGGGTATACAGATGTGTTTTCCTAAGCAGCATTTTGAAATATGTCATGTGCAATGCTGATAACCTGTCTGCTTCCTTGTCAATTTAATAAATGCCAATAAAAATATGTTTGAAAAAAAAAAGGCTCCAAACAAGGATGAAGTTGTAATTTTCCATTGTCTGGCTATGATTAGTTTTAATATTCCTATGGTAGACATCATCAAATGTCAAATAAATTTAATTTTGACTAATTTGAGATCTATGGGATCTCTCTAGAGAACCATTCGTGTCTACTTCACATCTACCACAGAAGATGCATTAAAAAAAAGCTTTTCCTCTTCTCGTGTTTTTCTTCTCTCTCTGTTTTTCCTATTTAAACTTGGTTCTTTCATTCATTAACATATATATATATATATATATATATATATTCACTGAAAAAACCGTAGGTTTCAGACATGTTATAGTTAGGAATTAGCATTTAAAAAACCTTTGAAATTCACTGAAAAAACCATAGGTTTCAGATATGTTATAGTTAGAAATTAGCATTTAAAAAACCTTTGAAATTCACTGAAAAAACCATAGGTTTTAGGGACAGTTATAGTTAGTTGGACATTTTACTCGTACAAAACCCGTGAAATTCCCCCGTTATAGTTAGTTCAGCTAACTATAACTCGCGCCCGCAATGCACTGCTGATGACGTCACATATTACATCACTCATGACATGGTCAGTGACATCACTGATGACATCACTGATGACATCTCAAATGACATCACTGATGACATCATCCAGTGACTGTGTGTTTCTGTAAAGTTTAAATATTTTTAATATATATAGGAAAAGACGTATTGAAGAATGAGTGGGTGTGTAAGTGTCTGTATGGATTTTTTAGTAGGTGCGTGACTGACTCTATAAGTGAGTGATTTAACGTATCTTACTGAATGCATGGGTTAGTGACTAAACTGGGTGAATGTCTGTATCCGTCTGTCTGTTGCTGTGTAAGTGGCTGCATGGGTTTGTGAATAGCTACATGAGTGTCTATAAGAGTTATTGATTTGTTGTCTGAGTATCTGTATGGGTGCCTGAGTGTTTGTGTGGATGGGGTGTGTGCGACTGTGCATAGATGTGTGAGTGGGTGATTCACTGGGTGGATGGTTTCAAGAGTGCATCTGTGATAGACTGTATGGGTGGGTAAGTGTGTGTAAGAGTGTGTTAGTGAGTGAATGTATGTCCCAGTGGTACATGTGTGAGTAACTACATATGTGAAAGGCAGTATATATGTGTGTTGGAGTATATAAATAGCTATAAGCGAGAGTGAGTGATTGTGATAGTGGCTGTATGGATGAGTGTGTGCTTGTATCAGTGATTATATAAGAGCGTAACAATGTGCTAGTATTTGTATGATTAAGTGAGCTGGTGTGTGTATAACTGTATAGGTGAGTAAATGGCAGTGTGTTTAATTATTTGCATGACTGACTAGGTGTGTGAGTACCTCTATGGATGAGTGGCGGTGTTTGAGTGTCTATATAGGAGTAAGAGTGCATATGATAGTCCTGTACTGAGTGACCATAAGTATGAGTGACTGTACGGGTGAGTGAGTGGATGTGTGTGTGTAGACCTAAGAATCAGTGAGTGGGTATCTAGTTATTGGTGTTGGAGTGTCTATGGTTTTGCGAATGGCAGTCTGTAATTTAGATTGGGTGTATCAAAGGTTATATTAGGGTGTGAAGAGCTGCATCAGATTATCACGTGGATGATATCATCAGTGATGTCATTTGAGATGTCATCAGTGATGTCATCAGTGATGTCACTGACCATGTCATGAGTGATGTAATATGTGACGTCATCAGCAGTGCATTACGGGGCGCGAGTTATAGTTAGCTGAACTAACTATAACGGGGGAATTTCACGGGTTTTGTACGAGTAAAATGTCCAACTAACTATAACTGTCCTTAAAACCTATGGTTTTTTCAGTGAATTTCAAAGGTTTTTTAAATGCTAATTTCTAACTATAACATATCTGAAACCTATGGTTTTTTCAGTGAATTTCAAAGGTTTTGTAAATGCGAATTCCTAACTATAACATGTCTGAAACCTACTGTTTTTTCAGTGAATTTCAAAGGTTTTGTAAATGACAATTTTTAAATGTATTAATTGTTATATTAATTTTTTTCATACTGATTTACTACATTTTTAGAAACAATTTTTTTTACATATTTTATTTTTTAAATTACATTGTAATTACATTATACATTACATTACAAAAATACTTTCTCAGAATGAATTACTTTAGTTTAAATACTTTGCACATAGGCAATAGACTTTTAAGTACAGTAGTTACAGTTGTTGCAATGGGCAACACATTTTCAAACACAATGCAACCTTCAGCTCAATGTGAATTTCTAGTTAAATGCAATTAGTTACTTTATGGATTACTTTTCTAACCACAGGACTGGATCCTAGATTCAGTCCTGGTACATCTCCTGTAAACAGTTGAGTAAAAGCGTTTTGGTTACAGTCGTGATTTTTAAGGAATATTATTGTATTTTAAAAGTTGACACTTAGAAACTTTTTCTCATAGAATCACCAATGTTATCCTATGGAAGGAAATTCACTTAGCAGGTAAAAACTGTTATCGTTACTTTTTCTTACTCAGTGTTGGATCCTGGATCCAGCACTGGTGCATCTCCTGTAAACAGTTGAAAGAATGCGTTTAAGTCATACAGGCGATTTTTAAGGAATATTTGTAGTTTGTGAAAATCGACACTTTGAAACTTTTCTGCTGAAAACCAGACAATGGATTCCTATGGAAGAAAATATAAGTTACTGGTAAGTACGGTTAAAATTACTTTTCAGGGTCAGTGCTGGGCTAAAAGATGCAGCACTGGGTTCTCTCCTGATAACAGGTGAGTAAATTGGAATTCGTACTTTGGTTGATTTTAGAGGAATATTATAAAGTTCCAAAACTCCACACTTAGAAGAATTTCCAAGTGAAACCAGTCAATGTTAGCCTATGGAAGGAAATTCAAGTTACTGGTAAGTACGGTTAAAATTACTTTTCAGGACCAGTACTGGGCTGAAAGATGCAGCACTGAGGTCTCTCCTGATAACAGGTGAGTAAATCGGAATTCGTAGTAAGGCAGATTTTAGAGGAATATTTGCACAATGGTGAAGGGAGGGGGCGGGGCCTGAGGTGACATCTGTGCAAACGCGCCCGGTGGCGCGTTTTAAGTTGGGGGATTAAGTCCCTTGAATCATGAGGTTCCCTAGGGGCCAACTAGCCCACCATGAACCTCCAGTATGCGCCAGGGGCTGCGTTGCAGAGACGTGTAGAGAGGCCACACCCCTTTACACCTTTCTGCAACGCAGCTCTGTGGCGCTTTCTGGATGTACCTGTTGGGCTAGTTGGCCCTCAGGGACCCTCAGGATTGAAGATGATTTAATCCCCCATCTTAAAACGCGCCACGGGGCCTGTTTGCACACATGTCACATGAAGCCCCGCCCCTCCCTTCACCACTGTGCAAACGCGCCCTGTGGCGCGTTTTAAGTTGGGGGATTAAGTCCCCTTGAATCCTGAGGGTCCCTGGAGTCCAACTAGCCCACCATATACCTCCAAAAGCGGCACAGAGCTGCGTTGCAGAGAGGTGTAAAAAGGGGCGTGGCCTATGTACACGTCTCTGCAAGGCAGCCCGCTGGCGCATACTGGAGGTTCCTGGTGGGCTAGTTGGCCCTCAGGGACCCCCAGTATTCAAGGGGAATTCGTTCCTCCTCTGCAAACGCGCCAGGGGGCGCGTTTGCAGAGTACTGCAGGGAGGGGGCGGGCCTCCGGCACGATGCCGGTCGTTTTTTTTTCTGTTTTTTTTTTTTTATGGGAGGGGGCTGCGTGGCCCCCTTCCCTTGCCCACTTTTGGCCCCGGGGACCCCATCCCCGGGGCCTGAGCATTTTTTTTTTTTAAATGTTAAAAAAACGGGAAGGGGGCCGCGTGGCCCCCTTCCTGGGCCTGTATGGCCCCGGGGACCCCATCCCCGGGGCATGGCCTCGATTTTTTATTTTTTACTTTGGAGGGGGCTGCGTGGCCCCTCCTCAGGCCATTAAGGCCCCGGGGACCCCATCCCCCGGGGCCGGCCTTTCCCTTTATAAAAAAAAAAAAAAATTTGAACTTTGGGGAGGGGGCTGCGTGGCCCCCTCCCGGGCCACTTATGGCCCCGGGGACCCCATCCCCGGGGCCTGGCCTCACGTTGGAGACTGTGGGGGTCCCCAATCCCCCACAGTCCCAGCCGGCTCCCCGCCTCCTGCGGAAGCCGGCATTGCTTTTCCACATGGGGAGCAGCTAACATGCTGCTCCCCATGTGGAAAACAATTGGTTTGCATTTTGAAAGAGAGCAGGTTTCCTGCCTCTCTTTCAAAATGCAAACTAAGCTTACTATGACAGGACGGGAGCCGCGAGGCTCCCGTCCTGTCATAGCAAACAGCAGTGTCCCGGGGCTAGGCACCCCGGGACACTGCAGGAGCCGGCCCTGGGGGTGGTGGTCCCCAGGGCCATCAAGGGCTCCAGGAGGGGGCCGCGCGGCCCCCTCCCATTCAGTGCACAGCCCCGGGAGGTGGTGGTCCCGGGGCTTGGGGTCCGTAACGGACCCCCATATTTAAATGTTTAGTGCCCCGGGAGGTGGCGGTCCCCGGGCATGTGGGGCTGGAGCCCCCACACAGGTTTAAAAAAAAAAAAAAGAAGCCCCGGGAGGTGGCGGTCCTCGGGGCTGCGGGAGGGCTCAGAGCCCTCCCGCCATCATTTTTAAATAAAGCCCCGGGGGTGGCGGTCCCGGGGCTTTGGGGCCTTAGAGGCCCCCTACATAAATTAAAACCCCCCACCATGCCCCCGGGACTTGGGCCACCCGGGGCCAATTACATCGACGCGCGGGAGACCGCGCTTCAAATTTTTTTTCCGGCAGGATCCGCGCTCCCTGAGCGCATCCTGCCGATTTAAAAAAAAAAAAAATGTTTTGCCCAGGGGTCCTTGTGGGACCCCTGAGCAGACCTAGGGGGTCAGGGTGTTTCTACCCTGCCCCCTTTGTGCGTTTTGCGCACTTGTTTCTGTCCCACGGTTCTACCGAGGGACAAAATGGCTGCCAACACTTCCTGATTTGGAGTGTTGACAGCCAATTAGCTATGCAGCTCGTGATCGGGAGGGTGCGCGAATCCGACGCGGCCATAGATATATATGTACTTTTACTTTTGATTTTCTCAGCAACTACTGAACGGATTTACACCATTTAAAAAAAGGGTTCTTTCTGAACCAAGAACTACCTCTTTGCCAAATTTGGTGTAATTCCGTTCAGCAGTTCGGGCTGTAGCCGTGTCTAAAGTTTCCTATGGAAAATTGCATGGGGAAAACGCGTTTTGGGACCCCCTTTTTCTCGGCCCCCGCTTGACGAATCCCCCGAGACTTTCAGGGTAGGAGCGGACCGGAGCGCCCCACAAAGTTTGAAAATTTTGCGAAGATAGGTCAACCGGCAAGAGAGTTATTTCAAATAGAATGTCGCGGATTTCCTATGGATAATAGGTTGTAACTATAACTATCTACTGGCGACCGCCAGTAGATATATATATATATATATATATATATATATATATATATATATATATATATATATATATATATATCGTATGTTAGTCAAATCCTAGCATATGCTATGAAAATACATGGCTCTGTGTAACACATGTATAAGGCTCTAATGCATAATTATTATGTTCAAGTTTTAAAATGCTCAATAAAAAGATTTTCAGGGAAAAAATAAAAGGCAAGAATTAATTTCCGCATCCAATGATTTAAAAATTATGATCCTGTATCTCTGTATGTAGGTTTGCACTAGGTGCAAGCCTAGTTGAGTAGCAATGTAGCACTGTACATGAGTTGGGGATTTACATGTTTGCATTTCAAAATCACATTCCATTTCACATATAGTCACAAGTTTCAGGCACAGTGAGATAAAATAATTGTCTAAAATAACATAATTTGTAGTCAAAAGCCAGAATTATAATCTATCTCCCATGTTACAAATTGGCAGTTAACCACTAAAGCACATCTCCTTCCACTCTAGAGAGGAGACCAGGAGATGTACCTGTAATAAAAAATAATTTCTATAATCTTATGCATATATTGTATATCTCTTGCAATAAATACAATATTGCACCCGAATTTCTTAGTATTTTTTTCTTAATGAAAGCATCAGTGAAAATATAAAAGCGGCAGGCTTACTCAAATTATATATAGCACTGAATCTGGTATATTTGTTTTAACTTGCCTCTCTGCACATGATGTTTTGGGGGCACCATTTGCACAAGTAGACTTTGATAACTTTATTGTTCCTTCTTTAAATAAGGTAGTTAGGATTCATATCACCTACCACTAATCTTTAATCCCCTATATTTGGATTTTCGTTTTTAACAAGGAAACATAAGACAGTCTGATGCTTAATGCTGAAATATTTCAGTTAAATATTTGTATAAAAACATGTAAACGAATTAGGAAAAACAAGGGGGGAAAGCTACACTTCCAGCTGTGAACCCCTTTGACACTCAGGTTGAGAAGTGGGGGTACCTGTGGTAAAATTGAAAATGTCTTAGGGGGTGAACAGTTGAGATTATCACCCTAGGGACACTGCGTCATGCACCAACACAAGAAAGCAGTGAACGCCATTATAACTGCATTAGGAGGTAAAGAAGTCGAGGTACAGCCATCAGCAGGTGGGTGAAGGATGAAATGTAAGTCAACAGCACATGCCCCAGGTGAGGAGAAAAAACATATACAGATATTTATCCTCCCCCCTATTCTGTAGAGGCAGGTGGGAAAGCCCATTGCCACATTATGATGAGGGTGAGACTGGCCGGACAGCCATATGCGCTGCACAAAGGGCCAAAAATAAGGACAAGGATCAGATTGAGGCAATCAAGAGTGAAAACAGCTGCACAGCCACCTTAGGTTAGCAATTCGAACAGAACTTAGAAGAGGTCCCTGAAAGTAGCAGAGAAATGTTTTTCAAATGTTAGTGAGGCAGATGTGTGTGGTACCATCCAGGTTCTAAGTGGTGGTAAGTCTAACATGACAAAAAGAGAGGAGTATGAATGCTGGGGCAAGAACATAGAAAGAGGTGAAAGTTGGTGGAATGGACAACTTATTTTCTCCATGTGGGGCATCAATACAAATGCAGAGAGGGAAATGATGTCCCCATCCTGATCAGAACTAGATGTCCCTACTGAATGTCATAGCAAACCTCCAAACATTTGAATACAATACAGACACCTTCAACTGTAAATGTAATGTATTAAATTATGGGGAATCTTGGCTGATAAGGATGAAACAAGCAGAGGCAGAGATCAATGCACACAAAGCTAAAAGACAGCCTGTGTCAAGTGGTGCACACATTTACCAGGAGTAACCATGCAGACTGGCTGCAAAGATAACACAAAGGAGAATAGAAATGAACCTAAAGAGAAACACATGGATGTGTTGTCCTAGAAATCCTTTGAGGGGGGTAGGGGATGAACTCAAGAGGTTTAAAGTAGGTACGATACCCGATTCACTGGAGGTACCGGAGGAATGCCAACTGACTGTTCTGCTGAGCATTCAGACAGGAACCGTGGAAAACCAACCCAACAAGACTGGAAGAGGATCTTGTAGTGGAGTTATTAGGCTGTCTGAAAAGCGGGGCTCATGAAACCTCAGATCTAGAAGTGAAATCTTTCTGGATATTTTACTAGCAACAGAAATTAGAAACCAAACCTTTAAGGCAGTGGGCATTAAAGAAATGGTCATTTACCCAACAACAGATTAAAAAAATCAATTAAGGGAAACAATCCAATTTTAGAACCCAAGAAGAGGCGTGGCAGCTGATGAGATCTCTAGCCTCTCCAGATAGTGAGTTATGTTCTGTCAGAAAACACCCAACTCAACGCAAAGGGCAAAAAACATAATCCCAACTTAAGCACTGGACTCAAAAACTCCCTCAGCCCTCTATCCTCTCACCAACCCCCTTCTTTTTACTTCTCGTTCTTAGATGCAAGCTGACTCCCTCTAAGAGAGGACTCAGGAATATCTTCTTTCCCCCTTTTAAACCACTCAAACCCTTAAACCATAGTTTCCTGCAAGACCCACATCACCAACGTATTCCAACCCACCTTATGATGTAAAGAGCCTCCTTTAAGACTTGGATCATTAATGGGACCCCAGAACTACATGGAACTAAGTCTCCATCTATGCAGGGACAATGCCTGGCTAAGGGGCAGGAAGACAAGCCAGAGGTTGCTGTTACTGCACTGTCTGCTTGTGCTAACTATTCTGCTTCCTTATCTGTAGTTCTGACGGAAGAACTGTGAAACCAAAAAACACAGATTATTTGCTGCAGAAAAACTGCAGTAGAAGGCAGTGACTCCACAAACATGCAGTGCCACATCGAGGGGGTGGACTTTGTGCTCTGGGTTTCCTTGCATGCCAGAGGCTAGAAGCTGGTCCCACTTCTTTTTAACCATCCCCCATCCGACCTACCCTTCAGGATACCGTATCTGTGAACCTACCTCTGTCCGTGGAGACCTAGCTTTTTGGACGATGCCTGGTGGAGCTACTTGATAGCTATAGAGGAGATGGGCTGCGGACTACCCCTTCGGCCCTCACCTACCCAGCCAGACACTGGACAAGACCCTATTTCGTCTCTCCGTCGTACTCTCCCTCCTACCCCTTTACTCCACCCACTCTCTGCTTTACGCTCCATTTATCCCTCCTCTTTGCTCTCTAATTGTTTTCTCATTGAGACCTAGCCGCTTGACTGATGCCCGGTGGAGCTACCTGATAGCTATAGAGGAGATGGGCTGTGGACTTACCCCTCGGCCGTCACCTACCCAGCCGGACTTTGGGCAGACTCTCCTTCGTCTCTCCATCCATCCTATCTACATCCTTTCTCCCTCCTACTCCTTTCTCCCCACCCCCATCCCCCTTTCTAATCTCCATTTACTTCGTCTCCCAATGCTCTTGAAATGTTTTCCTGTAACTGATGTAACTTGTAACTGATGTAATCTGTGTTGGATCCTTATGTAAAGCGCTCTGATACCTCCGGGTCTAGCCAGCGCTATATAAAACTCAAATAAAGTAAAGTAAAACCATGTGAAGGTTGCCCCAGCAGGCTGCAGCTGGGCATGTGGGTGAAAGCAGGCAGTGACATGGGTCAGGGGTTCAAATGGCAGTTCTGCGAGGTTCCGGCACCGAACTGCTGAGAGAGCCCTGAAGAGGTGGAAGAGTTCCTTTAGTATACCTAGGTCTCTTCAGCCCTCTGTGCGGGGATATTAGTTACTTTTGTTTTTCTTCCTTTACCTTGTTACTGTTCTCATGTGCAAAAGAGCTGCAACTATTGGCCATTTAGCAATCTAGGCTGTTTGGAATCGCTGTCATCGTTGTTTGTACTTTTTAGGGGGGGAGGGGGTGGGAGCTTAAGGCAACAATGTTTAAAAGTGAAAGGAATTAGCGGCAGTTCAATATGGGCCAGGATGGCAAAGTGTTGATCAGGGAGAGATCCCTCTGAGACAACCACTGAGGCTGCTAATTGTGGTGGGTCAAGGGGTCTACGCTCCTCTCTGTGAACTTCTACACCATTCCACCTAATACAGCCTCATTGATTCCAAGAACAGGGCTGTTGTATAGGAGTAGGGCACGCCTGCCCTGCAAGGAGGAGGAAAATAAAAAGAGGTGATGCGCCTGTGAATGTCATGAAGATCACCTGGAATATTGCTTGGAGGTAACAACCAATTGCCACACGTTGTTCTATTCTTTCAACCTCACCCCATAATTTAAATAGTCATAGCTCACTTGTACTGTGGCCATCCGGATAAAAACGACTCAAAAAAGTCCCAGCCACCAATCTGGTTCATGCTTTGTAAGGCGTATTGGAACTCGTGACTTTGTGTATTTCATTCCTGCTCCTGAACACCATGATCATTCTCAATTTCATTGTTAATACGTGGACTTTCTTTAATTTCACAACATTTCAGGTTATTTTTTAATATTTATTTCATCTTGTCCCATTACTTTTACCTACTTTCTGTGTATGTTAGTTTTGACCTCATCCTGTGCATTACCGCATGACGTTGCGCCTTCAGATAAGTAGGGTTCATTTCAATGATCCATGCCAGTGTTTTCACAGCAAACCTTCCTGTAGCACCCTCCTGGGAGGTCATTTAAACATACTTCTTTATTGTTCTATTGGACTATGGAACCCTGGGCTTTGGACAACAAGGTTAAGGAATTCAAGGTTAAGTAAAGTAGTCCTTTGAAAAACAGTACTTCCCCGTCAAACTTTATGAATCAAACTTGGATACACAACCTTAAACAAAACCACTTCCATGAATTTCTGAATAGTGAACTTATCTCGTTTTAAAGTTTACAAGCCTCTCTATCACTATTCTACACCACACCTAGAAGACAGTACTGTTATGGCCTCTCCTGGGTCTCTCTTCCACTCACTGATTCCCCAGGGACGTTGTACTTAGTTGGCACAAACACACTAGTACTGCGATGTACTGATTCCTACTTTCACTCAGCTGGACTGATGTACTTGTGCCGCTCCTTGCTTGATATTATAACCCCTTTAAGTCCAAGAAATTGTGCGAGTCAGCGAATGCAATACAAGTGAACCAAACCTAAGTAGGAATGGCGGTACCCCAGGTTGGGACATTCAGAGAGACAAATAACCGAATCAAGGGCTTTCATCAGGTTGAGTCAGTAAAACTGGTAAATGCTATTCAAGCTGAAAAAATAGACAGAACAGGTTAGCTGAAAAGGGAAGGTTAGAATAGGTCTACACAGGTTTGGTTTCCACCAAAATCACGTGCACCCTGTCACAAAAATTATATATTCTGATATATTCACGAAACATCAAGTTACACTTGCAAAGCGATATACTCACAGTCACTAAAAATCTGTAATATTTCATGTGAGCCATTTAGGACACAGGTTGGTTCATCTGATTTGGGGATGCCTAAAAAGTTGTTGATTTTGTGAGAATTCTCACATTCTTACCTGGCTCTGTATGACCCAGTCTATGGTCAGAAGTATACGCCTCCAAGGATAGCACAAAATGTGCATCCTGAGTGAGAATGTGTGCTTAGAGTAGGACAACTTAAAATATTGCCTAGAATTTATTACATCAGTGTCCAATTATTGAGATTTGGAAGGATACACAACGATCGATGAAAAGTATGTGGGCATATGGGGAACTTCATAAGTATTATTTTGTTCCCAAAAATGAAAATGTTCTGGCTTGAAACCAGGGATATTCTGAGCAAAGTGACGGAGGTCTCCACAGAATATGATCACAAAATAATGCTGTTAGGGGCCTGGACAAACAAGCCCTGTCTAAGTATAGAAAAATGTTTTGTAATATTGGGGTGACGGTGGCCCGCTGAGATATAGCTAGACTGTGGAGCCGCAGAGGGCTTCTGTGGAACAATGGATAGTGTTCAAATATGGACTGGTTTATGAAGGGGGGTGCTGTCTGAAAATATATGAGAAAATCTGGGGTTCCAAGATGCGGTTTTCTTGCTTCACATGAAAAGAAGAATGGAATTAATAAAATAACAGGTGGACAAACCTGACAGTGAAGCACTTGGTTGGAGGTAAGATGGAGTGTCCTTAGGACAGCTGTGAATGGCCTCATGATGTTTCTTGATGTGATTATATGATATTGTAGGTTGCAGTTAACTGTATATCCCCTGCTGCACTTAACTTAACCAATGTACTGTTTGGGAACAAAAATGTCAAGAACCAACAAAAACGTGTTTTGCAAAGTGAAACTGAGGAGGGTACATCGCCAGAAAGTAGTTGGGTGGTAGGGAAAGCGGTTTCCCAGCAGGGGAAAACATCTATCACTTGGACAAAAAAAGTAAACGTTTTAAATTGCAAACGCATGCATGAGTAAATGCACACATTTTACATTTAAGCATGCAAAAATGCTTTTGGATTGGAGGAAAGAATTTCGGGACTATACTTGGGAAACAGTGACCGCTGCAGCATCACAGGAGTACGTCTAGAATCCTCTGCAAATTCGAAAAAACTTGGAACTTTACCTTAAACACAGGAGCAAAATTAGATGAGTAAAATTCCAGCTTTTCATTTAGAATTGACCTTAATATTGCATTAGATATGAATTTAGTAAACAAAGAACACTTAAAGATGTAGTACAGCATTAAAACGATCAACTGCAGCAAAGGAGCTTGAAGTTCTTAATCTTGTTGAACAATGTTTTAAATCGTAAGGGTACTGCTACTACCATACACAGCCCATTAACTCAAGTGAACAAATAGAACAGGGGAATTGAAACTAAGGCTGCACATAGGAACAGGTCCATGCGGGAAGAAGATGGGAATGGGGTGAAAAAAATCATAGGGCTACCATAGATATTGCTATACATGTAAAAAGGTAAAAATACAAAATAGGAAGGGGACAAAAAGGTGACTGGGGGAATGTTTTAATTAATCTCAGCTACTGGTAATCACTCGGGATCACATTCTAGTCCATTATTTTTTTTTACCAATGTGCCACTTAGGACAAATGAGCCCTGATCCTGCTCTAACAGAAACAGTCTAACCAGAACTACAGGCCAAGTCCCCTCTGAACGGCAAAACCAAGCAACTCCAAACCAGTTTTGGAGTATTTGGACCTCATCAGTCATGTGCAGAAGTTTGACCAAAGGCACTCTTGATCCGGTTGCTCTGCAGGATGACAGTCTGTTGCGGAGATCTGTGTGTGACTTTCTGATTATAGGCCCAACCCCTCACAGGTCAAATTTACAGACAAATTTACAATTAGGCACGTGGTTTGGCAACATGCTAGCAGGGGCAGCTCCTCTGTTGGAGCGGAGGAGTGTCGCCCCACTTAAATTCCCCCCAAAACCCCAGAGACGTCAGGACGGGGTGGGGCTGCTGCTGACTGACAGCAGCAGGGAGGAGAGTGGGCTGGCTATGCACTGTTTAAATGCACGTATCTTTTTGGCCGGCCGTCTTGCGATGGCCAGCCACACATGCGCACTTTAAATAGCTCTAACCCAGCTGACTTAAGACGGCTGGGTTAGAGCAAGACAAAGCCTCCACAGCGCGGTGGAGCGCCGAGTCAGACCGCTCCCACCAATCCCAACGCTGCTCTCATGCTGGTGAGAGCAGCGCCAATATTGGCCAAGGGAGTTTCCTGTTGACCGGGCTGCAGTCGGAGAAGGAAGACGTTGGGTGCAAAGAATGTCCTTTTCATCTTCAGGAAACTTTTTTATTTTTTTCAATATTTTTGCCATAGATGCCAGCCGCCATTGCTTGACCCATCAGCAGCCAAGCAGAGCTCTGCACACTATAGTTGGAGATCTCAGCTGGCTTTGCGGAGATCATCTTGCACAAAGGCACCAGTCTGAAAGAAGGAGCACTATTGGCAAAAAGATAGTGCTCGCCGGCATTTGTTTTTGGTTTCTAGGAGCTAACCCTAAAAGCGGGCATTTGTTTTAGAAAATAAAAAAGAAAAAGCAAATGTGCCTGAGGTGCAGGCAGCTGTCTCTAGACACCTGGCAGCTGTGGGCCCTGTGGTGGATGGGCAGCCGGCAAGGGGTTTCTGTCAATGAGCTTCCAATGGTGGACCCAGCTGGTGTTTCAATGTTGGAAACTCAGCGGTTCTGGCACCGGCGGAACCACAAGGTTGGAGAAGTGGGGCATCCCCCAGTTTATGATAATGGATGACCAGGACCCTCCACCGCATAATGACCAATTAGTCTTTGAATTTTTTTGTGGCGGATAAAATGGGTACCACTGATTTTGGTGATGACGACCAGCTTAAGTGTCCCGAGGCAAGTCAGTTTGTAGTGTGCTCATTGTAAACGGTCATTTTATTTCCAAATTCATAAAGCGCAGAAAGCTGGAAACAGATGCAAGTGTGCAGGAAATAAATGGCGCAGAGAAGGGTGACAATGAATCCAATGTCATCCTTCGATTCTCTCTCAAGTTTCCACCCTTAGTTTTCCAACCGGAAAAGCTCGTGAATAGTTAGGTTAAAGTATCTTCTTTACTGAAAAAATGCGATTTTTTTTTCTAGTTTAAAAGGCACAAGCAGAAAACACATTTATTTGTTTTTCTTACAACTCTCTGAACGACTTGATCCCATTACAATAGTCTGGGGATTTATGTTACAGCAGAAAATACGAATTACCCGAAAGTATTACAAAGTCAAAACAGTTACTGTAATTCATGAGCAGCAGAGGCTCGCTAACAAAATGTATAACCCATCACTGGCTACAACCTCATTTAAACATGTCTTTACTATGGAAGGAGAATGGCGATTTGCAGCAGTTTCTTTATTTAAAACGTCATTATGAGTCACTTTGCTCCTCACAGCAATAGGAAAATATACAGAATGGTATTAATGCAATATATGAAATACAGAACGCTAAGGAAGTTGGCACAATGAAAAGGCTTATTAAAAACTAGACTAGGGCAGTATCAAATAAAGATGATGTAGAGAATAAAGATAATATGTAGGAGACAGTCATAAGAGCAATACGAATTCATACAGATCCATTAGCAGAGAAATCGGGTGTGTTGATTCACAAGGGTCTTCCCTATAGCCACTTCGTTTCAACATCTCGTCATTGCAACTTATCAAAAATCACAACTGCATGGTGGTCTTGCACTCTGATGATACTCTGCTTCTTGTACAACTGCATAAAAACACTCAACGTTCCCTTACCAACTCAAATCCACACGCGACAAAACATAGCAATGTGTATTTGTAAAGCACACATTCACCCAGAAGGGTATCTTGGTGCTGAATAGCAGATGTTTATTGTTAACCAACTCAATGGTACTCACTTTATTGACCTCAGAAGGATGAAAGGCTGAGTGGACCCGCCGGGATTTGAACCTGTGACCATGAGGTCAAACACTGGCCACTAAAGTGGACGCATTAGTCCACTAAGCCTCCAGACCTGGCTTGGACAGACATCCAAGTTTGTATGTGACCAAATTTCCTCAAACTTAATGGCAACAAGACCAAGCTGCTCCTTCTTGGCACCAAACGTAAAGAAAGCACAAGTCAATCTTGCCTCTATCACTAGTTCCACCGCCCCTACCAGTACCCACGGTGAAATCACTAGGGTTCTGGATCGATGAGAATCTGTCCTTAAACACGCATCCGGGGCCCCAATGCGGTTTCAATTAGCAGAGAGTTCGTGAGATGGGCCAGCTTGCCAGTGCCCAGAGGTCTGACAAGGCGCTGCAGCACGAGCAGCCCAGTTACACTCCTCAGGGGAGAATGGTCTCCAGATCACCAAGGGTCTCTCCAGGGGTGCTCCCGGCACCGGAGCAGCTCTGGCAGCAACGCCTGAGCAGCGCACAATGAGCAGGCAGGCTAGCAGCGCCGATGCAGCATGCGGATTATCCCCGTTCCTCAGCCAAGGTTTGATGTCGTCAATATGCCCATACCCAGGGAAAGTAGATGAGATCTTTCGCTAAAGGCAATGGGGTTGACTAGGCCATGTTGAACAAGTTACTTACCTTCGGTAACGCATTATATGGTAGAGACAATATCTAGCTGCAGATTCCTTACCTTTGAATTACCCAGGCGTCAGGCTGGATCCGGAAACTTTTGCTCGAGCAATATCCCTTTCATGTGCCGTCGGGTGGCTCCATTTGGCTCCGCGTGGCGTCGTTAGCATTGGTTATGACATCGTGGTCACCTATATAGGCGCCACCCAGGCGCGGGGTCTGTACTTTTCATTTTTTCCACGCGAGAAGTGCAGCGCCACGAAGTAACTGACGTAAACGTGTGCAAAACTAGGGCCCTGAAAAAGGGAGTGAACCTAGCCCTAACAAAATTAGTTCGCCAAGCGAAGAGGCATGGGTGAGTCTGTAAGGAATCTGCAGCTAGATATTGTCTCTACCAGATAATGCGTTACCGAAAGTAAGTAACTTGTTCATCTTCTAGCTGCTGATTCCTTACCTTTGAATTAGATACCCAAGCCATATCCTCCTGGCGGTGGGCTGCGGACCAATTCCTCACTCTAAGAAGTCCTGCAGGACCGCACTCTAAGAAGTCCTGCAGGACTGAACGGGCAAAATGCCCATCCCGGCGGGCCTGACTGTCCAGGCATTAGTGCTTGGCAAACGTGTGCAA
The DNA here is from genome assembly GCA_963921515.1 of Calotriton arnoldi. Classification (NCBI taxonomy): domain Eukaryota; kingdom Metazoa; phylum Chordata; class Amphibia; order Caudata; family Salamandridae; genus Calotriton; species Calotriton arnoldi. Next base: position 710,667 of record CAWUFW010008671.1, read on the forward strand.
AGATGTCCATGTTGCTGCCTGACAGATGTCCAGGACTGGGACACCCTGAGCCAAGGCCGCTGTCGCAGCCTTTCCCCTGGTCGAATGGGCTCTTAATCCCTCAGGGGGCTGCTTCCTAGCCAGGGCATAGCATATCTTAATGCAGAGAACGAACCAGCGAGAAATGGTCCTTTTCTGCACTACCCACCCTTCTTTGCTCCCACGTACCCCACAAAGAGTTGGTCATTCACCCGGAACCCTTTTGTGTGGTCAAGGTAGAACGATAATGCTCTTTTTGGGTCCAGGCGGTGGAGACACTCCTATTCCTTAGCGGGATGCGGGGGAGCAAAGAAGGTGGGCAGCGTGATAGACTGACCCAGATGGAGTGGATTCACCACCTTCGGCAAGAATGAAGCAAGGGTGCGAAGCACCACTTTATCTGAGAAAAGACATTATGTAGGGAGGCGTACAAGATAGCGCCTGCAACTCACTCACCCTCCGGGCAGATGTTATCGCCACCAGAAAAGCTGTCTTGATGGTAAGCAGCCAGAGGGGACAATTGGGCAGATGCTCGAAATGAGCACACATAAGAAAAGTGAGGACCAAATTAAGGTACCACTGCGGCATAACAAAGGGCGTGGGCGGAAACAAGTGAGCCAGCCCCTTCAAGAACCTATTTACAATTGGAGACCTAAAGAGAGAGGGTTGGTCTGGCAGCCGCAAAAAAGTGGATAGAGGATAAAGATAACCCTTAAGAGTACCCAAAGCAGAGTCCTGCTGGGCAAGGGTAAGAATGACTGTATTAATCAAAACAGAGGGCACTGTTCCAGATGAGGGGTACAAGTAGTCACCCACTCAATATAGAGTAAGAAAAAGGTGTAAATAGTCCTAGGATTTTTGAGGCCCACTTGTGAGGGGAAAGAGTAAGTCTTGTCTCTTAATGCCCTCACACACCCCGAAGGATGTCATGCTTCATCATTGGGCGTTTTGCTCCTCGTCGGGTCGGCACTGCAATGCCCTACGGGTCCTCCGAAGGGTCACTTTAGCGGAGATGTTTTAAGACAAAACGCCGTATGGTGCATGCGGGTGTGTGGTGTGGGTCCTCTAAGAGGGTGAAGTGGTGCGTGCAGAGTGAATCTAAAACTGTCTAAGGGTTACCCAAAGAATGATTTTTAATGAAAAGGGCACCCTTGGCAGACTAAAAAACCCATAGGTTAGGCGTTACCTATGTAGGCATAATGAGCCCTAGTTAACTAGAGAGGTCGACATGTTTCGCGCCTGTGTGGTCAAAACAGATCCGTGGCGCTTCTTCAGGACCAAGAGAACAAATTAAATAAAGTGTGGTGCACGTGATAAGTGAACAGGGTTAATACCCTCAATGGATATCCGGGCTGGCACGGTAACAGTGTACCCTGCAGTCTAACTGCAATAACTAGTTAGATATTGGCCGCTCCTGGATACCACCTAGGCGAGAAATGACAAAAAATGAAGAGAAGTTGCGTCAAAGCTACAAGTGGGGAATGTCAATGTTTCCCCAGAGCTTATCCTCAGTTTACGCAAATAAAAAGTGACTTTGTACGAGCAGACATGGGTAATAAAGTGCCTATTGAAGAGCGGCTGGAATGCGGGGTCTCAACTCTGAGTGCCGGGGGGATGTCGCGTAGGCGGAGGAGCCCTAGCGTATCTACGGGACCAACTGATCAACACCGGACCACGAGTCAAGATAAACATCCACGAGACGACCTTGTGGGGCCTTCCTCCAGTGAAAGGCCATTTCCCGTGTGGCACATGCAGTGCGTGTCCCTTCACACGACATACCAAAACCCTCAACCTGGATGACTTTACTTAGGAACAGCGTAGACACATGAACTGCAACACCAAGAATTGTGTCTACCTGATCACCTGCCCATGTACACTGAGATACATAGGGATGACCACCCGACCTATCAAAATCAGGATCAGCGAACATAGGAGCACGATCAGACGTGGCCGGACGGCAACAAAGATGACGAACCACTACATTGATAAAGGCCATTCCTGTGATGAAATACAATGGACAATACTGGAGACCAACCAGATGTGGAGCAGCACATCTTTACTCCGTCGAGAACAACGTTGGGTGCACCGTCTGCGCACACATGAACATGGTCTCAATGATGAGATACCCTGGGCAGAACTCTAAAACATCTCATTAACCTACATGCTCATTGACATTAAGAGACCAAAAATTCGTGACGCTTCCAGGTTAAAGAACTGATAAAATAACCGTCAACATCACGTCTTTTAACACACTTGAGGCCAATAAGAAATCACCAATGGGGTGATATTCAAATGACCGGACCACCTACACCACCCCTTACAATTCTCCTCCCCCTTCTCAATAAGACCTAGGGGGTCTGGGGTTAGAGCCTCTACGTTAGATAGGTCCACAACGAAGGGCCTTAGTGTAGGGTAGAATCCTTTACTAATACTAGGGTTCGCACAGGAAGCAATAATCGGCCCTCCAAGATATACAGTATACACGGGGTTTTTTCAGATTTTTAAAATTTCTGGACCACGATCCAATTGCCATAATTATTGAGCACTCCCCAGACTCACGCTTTGTAAGCGCACTAGCGAGCATACACTCAGTAACGCGCTAAAATCTAATCACGTTTACATTCAGGCAGCGTCACGGGTTGCTATGACGACCGGGGTAGGCCCAGCAGTAACAGCGCATGCGCGAGGACACAGGGTCTCCATTACACCCATGCACAATACAGTCTCCTCACGAGCAATACACAGCTGAGATTCATGCTGGCTGAAATGACCGGAAGAAGGCACCGCCACAACCAATTAGCCAGATTATAAATATCGTCTCTGCCGAAGACCATTCACATGCAGGCAGGAGTACGGTTGGGGTAGGTGCACAAGAGCCGGCACCCGAGCAAAACTGTAAGTAAGATCTCGCCGATGGGGACACGTGGAGCATTTTGCTGAAAACGATGTATACCGCACTGTTATGTCTTAACGTTAGATGAAACTGACGAGTGTTTCCACATTATGTCATTTCCTGTTTAGCCCGGTAAGGTGTGCGGGCGCTCGACTCCTACTAGCCTATGGAGCAACTCTCCTCACACTTTTTAGGTAAGATTTTATGTGACATGGCCATTGAGACCATATTTGTGAGATTGTGGCCACAATATACGATGGCTACCGAACCCCGACAAGAGCTACTTTGTTGGGCATGACATTTCAGCACGTCGCTTAAGATATTGAGGCACGGTCTGGTGATACGAACACTGGGCATTTGATCAGGAGAGTGGCGGAATATGCGGGTGACTCCTTGTGGGTCGGTGGGACCACATACGCTAGGGCTCCTCCGCTTACGCGACATCCCCCCGGCACTCAGAGTTGAGACCCCGCATTCCAGCCGCTCTTCAATAGGCACTTTATTACCCATGTCTGCTCGTACAAAGTCACTTTTTATTTGCATAAACTGAGGATAAGCTCTGGGGAAACATTGACATTCCCCACTTGTAGCTTTGACGCAACTTCTCTTCATTTTTTGTCATTTCTCGCCTAGGTGGTATCCAGGAGCGGCCAATATCTAACTAGTTATTGCAGTTAGACTGCAGGGTACACTGTTACCGTGCCCGCCCGGATATCCATTGAGGGTATTAACCCTGTTCACTTATCACGTGCACCACACTTTATTTAATTTGTTCTCTTGGTCCTGAAGAAGCGCCACGGATCTGTTTTGACCACACAGGCGCGAAACATGTCGACCTCTCTAGTTACCTAGGGCTCATTATGCCTACATAGGTAACGCCTAACCTACGGGTTTTTTAGTCTGCCAAGGGTGCCCTTTCCATTAAAAATCATTCTTTGGGTAACCCTTAGACAGTTTTAGATTCACTCTGCACGCACCACTTCACCCTCTTAGAGGACCCACACCACACACCCGCATGCACCATACGGCGTTTTGTCTTAAAAGATCTCCACTAAAGTGACCCTTCGGGGGACCCGTAGGGCATTGCAGCGCCGGCCCGACGAGGAGCAAAACGCCCAATGATGAAGCATGACATCCTTCGGGGTGTGTGAGGGCATTAAGAGACAAGACTTACTCTTTCCCCTCACAAGTGGGCCTCAAAAATCCTAGGACTATTTACACCTTTTTCTTACTCTATATTGAGTGGGTGACTACTTGTACCCCTCATCTGGAACAGTGCCCTCTGTTTTGATTAATACGGTTGACGTTAGGAGCTCGGGCACTGGACCTTAACTGGCTACTGGCCCCCCCTCTTTGTATAGATACAAGGGTAAGAATGAACAGAAGAACAGTAGAAAGAGAAGCAGAAAGAGGGTCAATAGACCTTTATGTACAGTATAATACAAACTTCTGCCAACGGCAGGCGTATACTGTCTTAGTGGAGGGCCACCTGGCCGCCAAAATAACGTTGCATACTTAGGTCAAAAGCCATCAACTGTCACGGCTCAATCTCCACGCACGGTGGCGAAGAGTTGACAGGTTTGGGTGGAGGACCCTCCCCTGTTACTGCGACAAAAGATCCTCCCGAAGGGGCAGCCTGATCGGAGGATCGATGCTCATTTTCAGAAGCTCTGGATATCAGACTCTCCTTGCCCAGTCCGGAGCCACAAGAATGACTTGGGCCCGGTCGTTCCTGATCTTCTTCAGAACCCTGGCAGGAATGGTATGGGCGGAAAGGTGTATAGCAGGTCTGAGCTCCACTCGCGACAAAATGCGTCGCCGAGCGATAGCCGCTTTGGAAACTCCAGCGCGCAGTATTGCTGACACTGCATGTTCTCTTCTGTGGCAAAAAGATCTAACCAAGGATCTCCCCACTGTCGAAAGAGACCTTGCGCCACCTCTGACTGGAGACGCCATTCGTGGTCCGCTAGGCATCAATGATGAGTTTGTCCACTCTGGCGTTCAGAGAACCTGCCCATGGTTATGCCTTGCTGTTCCAGCCATGTCCAGAGACGCAAGGCCTCTCGACAAAGGGTCCACGACCCCGCCCTGCTGTTGCTGTACCACATGGCGGTGGTGTTGTCCGGGAACACCTGCACTAACATCCCCTTGACAGAGGGAAGAAATACCTTCAATGCCAACCGAATCACTCGAAGCTCCAACAAATTGATGTGGAGCCCCGACTCCGCCGGAAACCAGTGTCCCCTGATCACCACCTCTCCCAGATGGCTGCCCCATTCCAGAAGTGACGCATCTGTCACGACTAAGATCTGGTTGGGGAAGGTAAAGGTTTCTGCCGTTGACCCAATTGCGGTTCACCAACCACCACTGCAGATCTCTCGCAGGTCCTTCCGAGATCTGGACCTTGTCGATGAGATTTCCCTGATGCTGCGCTCACTGGAACTTCAGGTCCCACTGCAGATCCCATGTAAGCCACCTGGCATACTCTACCAACAGGATGCAGGAGGCCATGAGGCCCAACAACCTCAGAGTCAGTCTCACCGAAATCCAGGATAGAGGTTGAAACATCGGAATCATAACTTGAATATCCTGGACTCGCTGCTCTGGAGGATAGGCCCAAAACTGCACTGTGTCTAGAACAGCTCCGATGAAAGGGAGCGTCTGAGAAGGAGTCAGGTGTGACTTTGGCACGTTTATAGAGAACCCCAGCGAATGCTGGAAGGTTGCCGTAGTCTGATGGTGGGTGACGACAGCCCGGGGCGACGATGCCTTCAACAGCCAGTCATCGAGGTAGGGGAAGACTGACATCCCTAACCTGCACCAATGAGCTGCGACCACCGCTATCACCTTGGTGAACACAAGAGAGGCACTGGTAAGGCCGAAGGGAAGCACAGTAAACTGAAAGTACTTGTGGCCTACCTTGAACCGCAGGTAACGCCTGTGGCCCGGCAGGATGGGGATGTGAAAATACGTATCCCGCAGGTCCAACGCTACCATCCAGTCTTCTTGGTCTAGGGCAGACAAGACCTGAGCTAAAGTAAGGATCTTGAACTTCTCCTTCTTGAGGAAGAGATTGACGGTCCGAAGATCTAAAATGGGCCGCAACCCTTCGTTCTTTTTCGGAATCAGAAAGTAGCGAGAATAACAGCCACTGCCTACTTCTGAACCCGGGATTCTCTCAATAGCTCCCTTGGTCAGGAAGGCTGTAACTTCCTCTTGGAGCAATTTTAAAGGATCCTCCGCCAGCCGTTCTTGATTTGGCGGAATGGGAGGAGGAAAAGAAAGGCAAGGCAGAGAATAGCCCTCCTGAATGATCTGCAAGACCCACTTGTCCGATGTTATGGACCTCCAGTGGGGGAGATAATGATGGATTCTCCCACTAACTGGAGTGGCGTGGTATCGCAGAGTCAGACTAGGAGTGCTTGGAGGCTGCGGCTGCCGAGGGCAGGGTGGCCGATGACTTCTGACTTCCATTCCTAGGACGGAATGAAGCGCGTCCACGTCCCTGCACAACTTGAGAAGCATGCGCAGGACGGTGGCTGGGATAGGGCTGCCACGGCTAGAACCCCCTTCCGTTGCCACGAAAGGGGCGAAAGCTAGACTGGCCACGGGGTGTAGAAGAGAGGTCCAAGGATTTGGCCGTAGCTCGAGAGTCCTTGAACCGATCTAGGGCCGAGTCTGCATTGTCCCCAAAAAGACGGGATCCATCAAACGGCATGTCCATCAAGTTTGCCTGAGATGCCAGACGTTCTAAGCCAGGCGTGGTGCCGCAAGGCCACTATCAATGAAATCGATCTGCCCAGCAAATCAGTCGTGTCAAGGCCATTCCTTATGGTGAATTTTGCTGCATCTCTCCCGTCCATAACCGCCTGAGAGAGCACAGCCCGGGCCTCCTTCAGGACTTGTGGCAGCACTTGCGTAACTGTCTCTCAAAGGGAGTGGGAGAAACGGCCCAATAAGCATGCGGTATTCACTGACCGCAATGATAGGCTGGAGGAAGAAAACATCTTCTTCCCAAGTGATTCCAGCCTCTTGGATTCCCTGTCCAGCGGGGCGGAAGGGAACGCACCCTGTGAGATAGAAGCCTGCACCACCAAGCTTTAAGGGGTGGGGTGTTGGCTGAGGAACTTTGGGTCGCCCAGGGCTGAGCGATGGCGGCATGCAATTGTCCTATTCACAGGAGCCCGTGTGCTAGGCTTGGACCATGTGCCTAGAAGGACATCTGTAAGTGCCTCATTGAAGGGCAAAAGGGGTTCAGAGGTGGAAGCCCCAGGCTGAAGCACTTCGGTCAGGAGATTAGTCCTGACCTGAACAGAGGGCAACTCCAGTCCAAGGACCTTGGCTGCCCTCTTCACCACCATGGCATAAGATGCCCCCTCCTCCATAGCCACAGTTGGCGGAGAGAGCATGCCAGTATCTGGGGAAGTGTCCAGTCCACTGGCCTCCCCAAGTTCCCCATACCAGTCCATCTGCTCTGCAGAAACATCCTGGTGTTCTAAAGGGTCCATAGACCTCTACCAATCCTCTCTCGTGCCTGAAATGTCATCAAAATGTTCAGGCGAGAACATAGAACACCTAGGTTCTATTGGCGACAGAATTGGAGTAGAGTGACGCCATTCCGACTCTGTGTCGTCGGGGATAAGGATGAGGCTTGAGCCGCCGGTGGGCGCCGGCAGCCCCGAAGGCACCGACTTCGGGTCCGATGCTGGGGAAGATCGCAATGGCACGACCGGTGCCATCCCGGATCCGGGATCGGATCCACCAGGCCTCACCAAGGAAGATCGCAATGGCACAACCAGTGCCGTCCCGGATCCGGGATCGGATCCACCAGGCCTCACTGGCGCCGTGGCCGGAGCCTACGGCATCGAATCCGATGGGGCCACTTCCGACCCCGCGGGGCCCGAGGGCTCACCAGAGGGGTCGGCCCACTCAAATACGCGGCGCATGGCCTCGTAGAAATTTTTAATTTGAGCGGAGGTCGCTACGGCTCCCGGAAAGCGAGAGAGGCGTGAAGTCGACCCTGGCTATAGCTTCGGTGCTCCTTACCTCGTTCGTCGATGGACGACAGTCGAGGTGAAGATGAGGTCCACTTGGACTTCTTCTTCTTGTGTCTCTTTCCCGAGTGTCCCGATGACCTTGAGTGGGACGAAGAGGCTCTGGGAGCGGTCCCGCGATCTCCTCTTCTTCAATTGGGACCGGGACCTCCGCGGTGTCTCGCTCGATGGTATCGACTGCTGGGCAGCAAGAAGCTTCATAGTCCGCTCCCGCAAGGCCTTTGGAGTCATGGTCCGACAGTCCAAGCATGACTTCGAGTTGAGTTTCGCGTGCGAGACACCAAAGACAGACAAGGAGGGGGTCAGTTACCGACAGGGCGCGGTGACAGGCGCCATATGGTTTAAACCCTGTCTTCCTCAAGGACATCTTCGCACTCAAAGAAAAAATCACGAAGTCGACAAAAAGTCAAAAAAGGGCTGTCAAAAAGCGACAGAGGGGTAGCTCCTTCCGGATCGGCGCTTAACTGGCGCGGAAAGAAAAGAACTGACGTCCGTGCGCCAGGGTGGCACCTATATAGGTGACCAAGATGTCATACGGAGCCGAATGGAGCCACCCGACGGCGCGCAAGGGTTATAGCTCAAGCAAAAGTTTCCGGATCCAGCCTGACGCCTGGGGAAGTCAAAGGTAAGGAATATGCAGCTAGAAGTCTCTATCAGATGTCAGTTTCACCCTTTGGGTCCGGAGTGTAGCCAGTAGCGGCTGGGAGAATCAGTGCTTGATAGAGGACTTAAGTGGTCTTAGGCACGTACAGTGGGCCCGCTTGCTAGTGCACTGGATGAGTGTAGTAGCGCTGCAGCACAAGCAGCCCAGGCACACCTCCAGGTGCCAAACCCCAGAACCTATCAATAATTCCCCCGAAGGGAGTGTCACAGCTACCGGCCCAGATCCAACACCAGGGCCACAGTGTGTCAGTGTGGGGCGCAGGGGGTGATACAGCAGAAGACCAGACCTCTGCGGTTCAGTGCATGCCACTCTTTCTCAGCAGCGTAGCGCGGATCCGCCGCGATTATCCGTATAATGAGGTGGGTAGATGAGGCCTCACATCAGGCCAAGGGGGTCAGTGAAACTATGACGTTGGCGCCCACTCAGTTTGCACTATTCAGTCCCCAGCAGGATCTAGTGGATTTTGGTCTGAGGTGCCGCATTACATGACCATGTGTCCACCATGCAGCCTGCCACGTGGAGAGGGTCGTATCCGCGAATATGTGATGTTACAACGCATGCGATACATCGCATGCCATTACAACGCGGTCGTTACAACAACCGCGTTGTTACATCACATATCATTACAACGCAAGTCGTTACAACGACTTGCTGTAGGGGGCGCTGGATGTTGGAATAGTATAATTTACTATTCCAACTCCAGTCTGTGCAACAGTAGGGAAGGTGTTGGATTTTAAATCCAACACCTTCTGCCCCCTACAGCAAGTCATTGTAACGGCTTGCGTTGTAATGGTTTGCGATGTAACAACGCGGTCGATGTAACGACCGCGTTGTAATGGAATGCATTGTATCGCATTTGTTGTAAACGATGTCTCCCCGTGTCCGCAGGCTCCCAATCCCCCAACATTCAGTGGCCTCAACAGGGGTCCGGAGGCCGCACCAGGAGCAACAGTAGACTGGTGGTGTGTTCCTGGCGTCTCAACCGGGGCCTCCGGCCGGCCCGCAACATCCAATTCAGAGATCCGATGGGGAGGGGCACCATGTGTATCACAGTCGGGCATAGGCCTCAGTCTGTTAGTCCAAGCGTATTTCCGCGCTTCTCAGGCCTCGTAAATCTGCCATTAGACAGTGATTCGGGGCCCAATGCTGGACTCTCAGAGGGGGCCCCGAGCCAGCGCAGCCCGACAAATCTTTTTGCAATAGGAGACTTGAATAGTGACGGTTGGTCTGGAAACCGCAGAAAGGCAGAAAGGGCAGAAAGGGCAGAAAGGTAACCCTTTAGAGAGCCCAGAGCAGAGCTCTGCTGGGCAAGAGTTAGGATGAAAAGGAGGATGTCAGAAAGGGAGACAGACAGAGGGTCAATAAACCGTTTCGTACAACATTTACAAAAATGTTGCCATCGGCAGGCGTATATCAACTTAGTAGAGGGACGCCTGGCTGCCAGAATAACTTCACATACTTCGGGAGGAAGGTCAAATGCTATCAACTGTCACCCCTTAATCTCCATGCAAGGAGACAGATGGTTGACAGGTTCAGTTGGCGGACCCTCCCCTGCTGCTGCGACAGAAGATCCTCCCGAATGGGGCAGCCTGATCAGACGATCGATGCTTATCTGCAGAAGCTCGGGATACCAGACTCTCTGTGTCGAGTCCAGATCCACAAGAATTACTTGGGCCCCGTCACTCCTGATCTTCTTGAGCACTCTGGACAGGTATGGGCGGAAAGGCACATAGGAGGCCTGAGCTCCACTCTAGATAAAAAGCGTCACAGAGCGAGAGCTGCCTTGGAAACTCCAATGCGTAAAACTGCTGACATTGCGCGTTCTCTTCGGAGGCGAACAGATCTAAACAAGGCTCTCTCCACCACTGAAAGAGTCCTTGCGTCATGTCTGGATGGAGACACCATTCGTGATCCACTAGGCACTGACGGCTGAGTTCATTCGCCCTGGGGTTTTGGGAACCAGCCAGGTGTTGAATCACCTGGTCAACTAGCGGAAGAGTGAGGATCCGATACGCTGTATAATCCAGGTGTTGGAAGTTCGAAATTACACAAGGCACAATCCCTGTGTGGAAACAGAGAAAATTGGTCTTACCAACACGAATTTGGTCTTTTTCTGATCCGGAAGCAACTAGGATATGCTACCGCTCTGGTACAAGGGACCACTGTAAGGAAGAGTGCTTAGGACATGCCGTGTTTGTTTTCAACAAAGGGTGTTGAAAGTAAGATCCAGTGATATAAAGAAGGACTCCCTGTGGATGGTTTGAAGACGTTAGTGTGGATGCACACAACGTAGGACAATTGAATAGAATCAACTATGAGAGAGACTTTTTATTCATTGTCTTGAAAAAGATGGTTTTACAATTGAACCCATCGAAACGCGTCGACGCTTTAAGATCCATGCAATCCGTATAATCTGGTGGTGCGCTGATTTTAGATGATTTACGTATGAACAGAGACCCCAGATAGTTATAATAAAACGGATGTGGAATTCAAATGACAAATGTGAATGTCTTCTAATGTAATTTGTCTTCTCTCATGCTGCTATTTTTTTCTCTCTCTTGCTGCTAATTTTTGATTATTGTTTTGATTAATTGGTGTATGATGTAATGGTTTCATGTGTATGGTTTGTTGAAAATGATGTTGTTTTAATTATTCTGTTTTCTTTTTAATATAAGAAACAAATTTTAAGTGCATATATGTATTAATAAATTGAATTTTTAACAATCACATTATTGATTTTTGTAACTTTATTGGTGTCAATAATTTTCTATTGGACAAAATAAGATTCTCTGAACAATTCAATGTGAGATTCTCAGTTGTATTTGAGAGTGGATGTGTTTACAATGTGGATTTTGGTTATATATAGGTTGTGTTGACAGAGGACGAACTATTTTTCAGTTGAATCACCAGGGACATGCCCTGTTGTTCCAGCCAAGTCCAGACACAAAGGGCCTCCTAATAGAGGGTCTACGACCCCACCCGCCTAGTTTGTTTCAGTACCAAATGGCGGTGGTGTTGTCTGTGAACACCTTGAACCAGCCTTCCCTTGAGAGATGGTAAGAAGGCTTTCAGTGCCAATCTGATCGCACAAAGCTCCAACAGGTTGATGTGGAACCCGGCTTCCGCCTGAGACCAGAGTCTTCTTATCTCCACTTCTCCCAGATGGCCGCCACATCCCAGGAGTGATGCATCTGTCACCACTATGAAATCTGGGTGGGGAAGGGAGAGGGGTCTGCCTGTGACCCATTTGCGGTTTGTCAGCCACCACTGCAGATCTTGCGCATTTCCCTCCGAGATCTGGACCAGGTCGGTGAGATTCCCCCGATGCTGCGCCCATTGGAAATTCAGGTCCCACTGCAGAACCCGCAAGTGCCATCTGGCATGATTAACTAGCAGGATGCAGGAGGCCATATGGCCCAGCAGCCTCAGAATCAGCCTCACCGAAATCCAGGATAGAGGCTGAAACATCGGTATCATAGCCTAAATATCCTGGACTCGCCGTTCGGGAGGATAGGCCCAAAACTGAACCATGTCCAGAACCCTTCCGATGAAGAGCGCCTGGGAAGGAGTCAGGTGTGACTTCGGCACGTTGATAGTGATCCCCAGTGAATGCAGGTGGCTCGCCGTAGTCTGGAAGTGGGAGACGAACGCCTGGGGTGAGTCCGTCTTCAACAGCCAGTCGTCAAGATAGGGACGACTAGAACCCGTAATATCCGCAGATGAGCAGCGACCACCGCCATCACCTTGGTGAACACCCGAGGGGCACTGGTGAGACCGAAGGGGAGCATGGTAAACTAAAAGTGCTCATGGCCCACTGTAAACCGCAGGTAGCAGCGATGGGCAGGCAGGGCCGGAATATGGAAATAAGCGTCCGGCAAGTCCAACCCTACAATCCAATCTCCCGGGTCCAGGGCAGATAGAACCTGAGCAAGGGTGAACATCTTGAACTTCTCTTTTCTGAGGAAGTAGTTGAGGGTTCTGTGGTCGAGGATAGGATGAAGGCCTCTGTCCTTTTTTGGGACCAGAAAGTAGCGGGAATAGCAACCACAGCCTATTTCTGGCACCGGAACCCTCTCTATGCCATCCTCGGCCAAGAGTCGTGACTTCCTCTCGAAGTAAGGCAAGGTGAGCCTCTGTCAGTCAACTGTATGTTTGAAGCATGGAGGGAGGGGTAGCCTTGAAGGGGAGGGAGTAGCCCCTTCGGACTACTGTAGAACCCAAATATCCGAGGTGATGTACCCGCAAGTGGTGGAGGTGATGGCGTCTCCTGTCACCAACTGGACACCCATGATCTGGGAGGATCGGACTAGGAGGATTTGGAGGCAGAGGGGGAGAATTTGTAGCTGACCTCTGGCTGCCCGACCCACGGGGTCAGGGCGCGCCCCACCCATGGCACGCGGAGGTTGCAGAACTAGCATGGTCCTCTGGCTAGGATAGGGCTGGTGCGGCTGGAATCCCCTTCTGTAGCCACGAAAGGCAGACGCAGGATGAGATGACACAGAGAGGCCCAAGGACTTGGCCGTAGCCTGTGACTCCTTGAAACGCTCAAGCGCCACGTCCGCCCTATCTCTGAAGAGACGAGAGCCATCAAAGGGCATGTCGGCTTGGACATCCTCAGAGAAGCCAGATGTTCTCAGCCAGGTGTGGCGCCTAACTGCCACTGTCGAAGAAATTGCTTTGCCCAGCAAGTATGTTGTGTCAAGACCACAGCATATGGTAAACTTTGCTGCATCTCTCCTGTCTTCAACAGCTTGGGAGAGGACAGCCCGGGCCTCCTCCAGGACTTGTGGCAGCACATGCGCAACCGTCTCCCATAACGAATGGGAGTAAAGGCCCAAGAGGCATGCAGTGTTTACCGACCACAATGCTAGGCTGGTGGAAGAAAATATTTTCTAGCCAAAGCTATCCAGCCTTTTGGATTCCCTATCCGGGGGTGCGGAAGGGAACACGCCACAAGAAGTAGAAGCTTGGCCCACCAAGCTCTCGAGGTCGGGTGAGATGTGAGGAAAGCTGGGTCGCCCAGTGCAGGACGATGGCGGCAGGCAATTGTTCTATTCAAAGGAGCTCCTGTGCTGGGCTTTGACCAGGTGCCCAAGAGAACATCAGTCAAGACCTCGTTAAATGGCAACAAGGGTTCTGAGGTGGAGACGCCAGGCTGCAGGACCTCCATCAAGACCGCCACAGTAGGCCAGGTTAGGAGCGGCAAGCATGCCAGGCTCTGGAGAGGTATCCAAGCCACTGGCATCACACAGTTACTCATACCAGTCCAGTTCTTCAGAATAAGGCGGGACCTCTAAGGGGTCCTGCGTCCCCTCCCAATCTTTCTGCAATCCAAGCCCCTCCAAATAATGCTGAGGATGCAACATAGAGTCTGAGGGCTCTGCAGGCACCGGCCTTGGGGGACGCCCAGCCGGCTCCGTTTCGTTGAGGATGAGAATGGGATTGACACGGCCGGTGGGCACTGGTGGCGTCAGGAGTCTCGGCGTCGGATGCGGCGCCAGGGATGGTCGAGGAGGTAAGACTGGCCACGGACCGGATCCAGGAATGGATCCATGAGGAGCCATGGGCGCCAGAGCCGCTGGCGCAGACGTGGGGCCCGGAGGCGAGCCAGGGGGGTCAGGCCGCTTAAATATGGCACACATGGCATCATAAAATTCCTCCATCACGTCGGGTGACGGACGGGGTGAAGGCGAAGCACGCTTTGACTTCTTGTGTTTTTTGCACTGCTTTTTACCTGATCCCTGTGAGGACTTCGAATGGGAGGATGAAGACTTGGAGCCCCTGGAGCGGTGCTCGGACCTTCCTCTCGACCGAGACCGGGAAGGAGACCTCAGAGGAGACTTCCGAGGTGCCTGACACCGGGCCGCAAGCAGCTTTAGGGACCGCTCCCTCAAAGTTTTAGAAGCCATTGCCCAACAGTCGGAGCACGACTTTGGGTCGTGGTTGTGCTCCAGGCACCAAAGACACAAGAGGTGGGGATCCGTGACCGACATGGCGCAGTGACAAGTGCCAAACGGTTTGAATCCCAAGATCTTTTTGAACATGATGTGAATACCTACACACCAAGGAAAAAATGTTGACAAAAAGTCAAAAAAAGTCTGTTTTAAAAATGAAAGGGGGCTGCTCTTTTCAACGGATCTACGCTGGCTGGCGCGGAAAGAAAGAAAAAAACTGACGTCAGCGTGCTGAGGTGGCGCCTATATAGACGTCACGATGTCACGTAGAGTCGACCAACGCTACCTATTGGTGCAAAGGGGTACTGCTAAAAAAAAATCTCCCGGATGCAGTCTGACGCCTGGGAAGTTCACAGGTAAGGAATCTGCGGCTAGATGTCTCTATCAGATAAGCACGTCTCTAGGCCCCAAATATAAAGAGAGAAATATTTGTACCACAAATGCACAGGAATGTAATCATCTACACTTGGGAGTATTATTCTGTCAGAGGTTCACAGTTTTAAAAGGTGCAGGGTGGCCTCACACTTCCTGCAGATGCTAAGCAACGAGACAACCTGTTTTCATGCTGGATCTTTTTCAAAGTCTGCGTTCACTATTGTAAATCACTGATGTTTTAAAACTTTTTTTCTATTTATTACTCTTGTTATGTTCTCTTTTGTACTTTTATGGGTGTTTTTTATAACATTTTAAATAAAGTTTTATTGATTGATTGATTGACTCCATTTTCTGACCTGCTGAGGACCGCGCATCGAGGAGCAGAGCAGTGCGGAGGCTGAGAATGCTGAGAGGCACGGCGGCGGGAAAAGACAGAGAGCGCCGAGAGGCTATGCCGCGGAGACAGTCGGACCGTCGGAAAGCTGCCGGCCCCCCGTTTCCGTCTCCGCTCAGGCTGCTAAGGCTGACAGCAGCCGGTGGGACAGCCGGTCAAGCACGAGCAGCAGGCGACGGGGGACGGGTGAAGCCCTGCATGACTGGCTAACCATTGGCTAACCTTTGGAGCTCCTGTGCTCTCGTGAAGAGAGAGCAGGGAGTCCGAGAAACCTGGGGCTCCGGGAGCCAGGAGCATCAGGAGCTGCCGAGTACCCCAGAGTGCCCTCAGAGAGCCCTACCTGCCGCACCGCCCATCACGCTGCGGGGGGACTCCTGAGGCTGCTGCGATTGCTGGCACTGCACTCGGCAACCATAGCACAGTCCAGTTCAGTCCGTGTTCACAGACAAGACATGTGAGCCCGCGAGTGTGTGGAACAGAGAGGAGCAGAGCGGACCGTGGATCGTCAGTGCCAACTTTGTGGACCCCGTCGTGCTGCCAAGCTGCCACTGGCCCCCGCTCCTGCTCCCCGCTGTTGAGGAGAGAGAGGAGCCCTTCAGCGCAAGCAAGCGGGTGCTGGTGTTTGTCCGCGGCATTGTGAGGGGAGCCGCGTCCGGACAGGAGTGGAGCCGGGTCTGTGTCGGGTTCGAGCCGATTTTGAGCCTGACTTTGGAGCTTTCGGAGCCCGGCATCGAGAGCGGAGTGGTGCTGTTGTAGCGGAGAGGAGAGGAAAGCCGATTAAAAGGACCAGAAGGAGAGGAGTGTCAGAGCGGCAGAGTCAGGACATCGGGCCGAGATGAGCAGGTAAAGAGAGCGAGCAACTACATCGTGCGAAGCACACTGCTCCCCCGCCTCCAGCACCCTGTCTAACTCCCTTGCACTCCCTTGCACTCATTGCATATATTAAGGCGGACGCAGTGTTAAATGTGACTGTTAAACCAGCAATTAAACATATTATTAAAACAATAGAGCCTACCAGGCTAGCGACAACAGATCCTGCAGCCCTCTGTAGAGGAAACAAACTAAAAAGGGGCGTTGCCGCGTGAATTAATTACCACGACCACACCCACTAAAATTAGTGGACATTTGAGTACGAGGAGACACAAGGAGAAACTGTAGAAACTGCTTACACTGACTTAGGAACAACCTAAGCACCCAGCATAAGGAAAAAAGGGGGTCTTTGTGACAGAGCTCTCGCTAAGTCCCAGACTAAAGAAAGTTCAACAAAGCGACCAAACAGCGAATCAAGCTAAGTTGCAAGGAGTTGCAAGGAGTATGAGGTCAGGAACAATTCGTCAAGCACCTATGAGCAAAATTAGGAAAAGAGCACTTACAAAAGACCCAACCCTTACTTCAAACAAAAAGAAAAAGAAAGAGGAATCCACTTCGCAAAAAGAGAGGCTGGTCTCAGTTCCAACACCAGAACCAGCACTTTTCAAATTCGGAGGGAAAAACGGGAAGCGGAAATTCCACTTTCTAAAGGATCCAATGGCCGCAATTTACGCCTCCCCAGAAGAGGCGCTTGGCTTGCAAAGCCCAATAATTCCAAAAAAAACTATAACCCCAACAAAATCAGGAGAAATAAGCCCTTTACCTTTGAAACCGCAAGCAAAACAACAGCAAACAAACAAAAATACCCCACAAAACAGGAAATACGGACAGGAATTAAGCGCAGGGGTAGCAAAACAACACCAAATAAGTAACATAACTCCACAAAATAGGAAATACGGTCAGGAAAAAAGCGTAGGGGCAGTTGATTAAGAAAAAGTATCTATTAAAAGATGGTTGATAAAAACAACAGCACAGATACATCAGCCCTTGGTTTCATTAGAAATAAGTAAGGAAGGGGAAAGTGGAAAGAGTCAAAATAAAAAAAGGAGGCTCAGGACAAACTGGTACCCAAGAAAATTTACAAAAGGAAGAATGGTCTAGATCCTGCTCCATTTCAGAGGAAAAAGACCTTATCGAAGCCCTGGAATTCAACACACAAACGGAAGAGGATTTTCGCGCAAATAAGCAAGGGAAAAGCCCAGAAGTCGGTCTGTCGCCGAAAAGGAAAATTGGGGAGGAAGGGGGGGCCGCCTCTACACCCATTAAACTCTCATTTAATCTGGACCAACAGGAGGAACAAAACAACGAGAGAACTGGCCAACCCCAAGAAAGACTAAAACTTCAATCACCCCCAATTACGATTTCGTCAGACAGCGGAATAGACTCAATATCAGGGATTTTGACGCAATCCATCGACTCAGCGACAGCCACATGGAGCGAATCGCTGTTAAGAACACTACAGCAAGCAATTGATGTCCTAAATTTTCAATCCGATAAATTAGATGTCCAGGTTGACTTAATGAACCTAATTGCAGTCCACATAGCAGGAATTAATACTAAACTGGATACAATCACAGCACAAATCACAAAAGTAAATAAAAAAGATGTTCAAGCCAAAAACAAATTGTTAAATCTAAATTGTGGATGTGGTCAGATAATAGACAAACTGGCATCTCTTCCAGAAATACTGACAAAAATTTTACATGTTGTCCAACCACCAGGAAGTATAGACAAAACGCCGATACCAGAACAAAAGGGTGAAAAAAACGGAACACCAGGACAAGTAAAGAAAACACCCGACTCCACGCACAATGAAAGTATAAAAACAATGGAAGACAAGGAAATAAACGGGGTTGGTAACGCACAAAGTGCAAACAAAATAACTTTCACACACAGCTTACCAGATGTTCAAACAAAAAGACAACGTAAACGAGCTCGGAAAGCCAGGAACAATGCTGGCAAAAAAGCTGCCCAGGAAAAAAGACAAATCTATTCAATATTCACTCAACAGCCAAAAAAGAACAGCGACGATCAAATTAATAACACATCAAAAGCAGACTCAAGTAGTCCAGGACTAAACACACGAGACCGTACGGACAGCCCCAGCACATCCCCGCAAAGTAAATCCATGTCACCGGAAATAGAACACAGGAAAAAACTGAGCCATCAGAGCGAGGGAATAAAAACCACAAATTATGCAAAGGCAGATACTACGAAAACGAGGTCCGAACTCAAAATCGTAACTAAAAAACAAGAAGGAGAAAAGAAATTATTGGATCCACAAGTCTTATTTCCTAACATAGAAATAAAAAACAGAGAGCAAGTAGACAAAAGTACAAAAACAAGGAAACTAGAAGCGCAGACATTAGACCAGCCAATCAGGGTATCATCACCAATATTAAAAATGCCGGGATTACAAACGGAAAGAGAAAAAAGCATCAGTAACCAAATAAAAATTACCCTGGACAAACAGGGCAGGGTATGCAAACTATCAATTGAAATTCAAAGCAAAAAGGAAAATGCACGGCTAGACATAAGCCAAAAAACAGTAAAGACAGAATATGAAATAATCGGTGAGGGAATCTCAATATCAAATACTTCCTCACTGGAATGGGCCTTTGAAGTCAACGGGTGCCAAAAAATAAATAAGGCCTGTGAACCTTTAACGGAAAAAATAAGAACAAATCAAAATCAGAATCAACAAAGCGATGTAGTGGAGTTTTGCCAAAAACTAATTTTCACGCCTGAATTTTCAACCAAAGGCAGAATGGATATTTTAAATAGGGGAAATCTAATGAGGCTGTTTAAAGAGATTCCAAAATTAAGAAATATTACATCAGCAGACCTCTTGGAAGTAGAATTCCTACAAATGGAAAAAGGAACAGAAACAGAGGCAACCCGCACAACATGGTCTTCAAATGAAATAACATCACTGATATATTCAACAAGAGCGGCCTTTGAAGCTTGGGGCATAACGCTAACATATCCGAAACGCATCAAATACCTGTACCCGTTATTAAAAAAAGAGGTGCATCAGTCAACCGAATTAAATAAAAGATCAACATCATCCTTTTTGAGGGGGGCGAGAAGTATGACCCCGATACAACAATTAAGTCAGGAAAAAAGCGTTAACAAATCCAGCCCAAGCCCCAGACAGTCCAAACAACAGTCAGAAGAAAATCAAGATTGGTCTTGGGTTCCCCAATTCTTGAACCTACAACGATCCTGATGAAAATAAAAAAGCTCGAAGGGAACAACGTATAAAAGGTGAAACGATTTCACATAACGAGGAAATAATAAGAATCTGTTCCTGGAACACCCACGGTTTTAGAGAAATGGGACAAGACCAGGAGACAGTCTCCTTCTTGGGAAGATTTGACATAATCCTACTACAAGAAACATGGAATCTAACATCAAAATCAATAGTCGGATACGAAGAACATCATGTCCTAGCAGAAAAAATTTCAAACTATGGACACCCAAGAGGGGGGGGCTGTCAATATACGCTATAGTAAAGCAGGACTGGAAATTTGCAGAACTGGACTCGGGAGAAAATTGGATACAAGCCATGAAACTGGAATGCAAACGTCCCTCACACATAGTCCCGTGGCAGTTACTGATTTTAAACATATATATCCACCCCGAAAAGAAGAAGAAAAGGGAAAGATTGTCATATCTGATAAACCTGATAAAAACAATGCAAGTGACACATCAAAATTATGAGATGGTTATCTCAGGCGATTTTAACTGCAATTTAACAGAGGTCTACCTAAACAAGAGAGAGCGCCAAACGGGGTCTGAAGCAAACAAATTTAAGCGAGAACTGGAAACGCTAGGTTTTACCATATTGAACGGAAACACAAAGGGGGATCAACCAGCTGGCATTACATTTTTTTGTGGCAAAAAACAATCCACCATAGATTACACTATAATTAGTAAGGACCTCTTGCACCTAGTTGACCATTTTTGCATTAAAACTCGTCCGGAGAGCGACCATTTCCCTCAAGAAACGGCACTACACACAAACCTGCTTTACAAAAAGAACACAGCAGCCTTAGTCAAAATGCCAGAAACACACAATCAATCAAAAGAGACTTAAGTGGAGAGGAACAAATATCAAACAAGTAATGGACACTGTGTACAAATATGTAGAGAACACCGGGTCACAGAGTGCCCATTTATTAGAACAAGATTGGGAGAACCTAGGAACGACCTTGTTAAACAAATTCCCAGCAATCCCAGCAAGCCAATTGACTCATGCCGATAGAAACGAACCATGGTACAACATACAGCTGCGAAAACTGAAGAGGAAAATTGCAAAAGAGGTAAGAGCCAAGGCCGCAGCAGCCAGAATGGGAAAAGTAATAGACAATAGTAAAATCATAAAAATGAGAAAGGAATACAAGGATATGTGCAGGGAGGCAAAAAGGGTGCACTCCGAAAACCTTTGGGAGAAATTGCTGTGGGCAAGCAAATTGCCAAACAGCAGTGAATTCTGGGGGCTAATAAATAATCTAACAAAAGGAATAGGAATGCACCAAAAAGCGGGAATAAGTGAGTCAGCTTGGATACAACATATTGACAAATTGTATAATAATACACAAAATGGTACTCATACGTGGGCAGAAACAGGTTTGAACACATTGGAGGACGCAAAGCAAAATGCAACTTCAATAGGTCATTCCAAACTGGAAAAAAAACAATTGGAAAAGGACCAAATGAAATCTATCATTCAAGATTTAAAAACCCTTACAACAACTAAACACCTAAAAGTAGTGATAAAAAAATTAAAAACAGCGGGTGCCGCAGGCCCAAACGGTCTCCCAAACGCACTTTTCAAACAAGATCCTGATTTCTGGGCCAACTACCTCACGCCACTTTTTAACCACCTATACGGCATAAATAAGACGCCAAATTCCTGGAGAGGGAACCTATTTCACCCAATCTATAAAAATGGCAGCCGTACAGAGCCTGGAAATTACAGGCTCATTGCCTTGATTGACGTTGAGGCAAAACTTTTCGCTTCATGTATTCTACAACAATTACAGGCGTGGAAGGAGGAAAAAAGAATAATCCCGAAATACCAAACAGGCTTCAGGCAGGGCATGGGTACCATCACGAACCTGGCAGCATTGACGATCCTAATTGAAAAAGCCACTAGTAAAAAAGCCGGACTCTTTGCATGTTACATCGACCTAAAATCAGCCTTTGATAGAGTGCCGCGAGAGCGTCTTTGGCTGAAACTGAAAGCATGGGGATTACCTCAAAAACTAATTGACATCATAATATCCCTATATAGAGAAACTTGGGCCAGGGTGAAGCTCGGAGACGGCAGCAGAATATCCTCCAAGATAAACATAACCAACGGACTAAAACAAGGCTGTGTCCTCTCACCAAGTCTATTCAACCTATATCTAGCCGATCTAAACAACTACCTGTTAAAAGTAAACGGTCATCCTCCTAAACTGGCAAATGAGCCAATACAGTTCCTGCAATACGCGGACGATATAGTGGTTGTGAGTCAAACCCCAATCGGGTTGCAAAGAGTCATTCACAACCTGACTGATTACTTTGATCAACTGGGCTTGGAATTAAATAAGAAAAAAACTAAGGTGGTGCGATTAGCAGGCCCCAGGCCTGGAAATCACAAATGGCATGCAAAGGGCGCACAAATTGAGGAAATCAGCTCATATAAATATCTGGGCATTAAACTGGGCCGGAGTATGTCCTTTACGGATCAGAAAATAGATATAAAAGCAAAAGCCTACTCATTAATTTTTGCTTACAAACAGCTGTATAAGAAACTGCGCTGTCCTTCCCCCAGTCACCTTTTGAAAATAATGGCAGCACAACTACTTCCAACTCTGGCCTATGGCCTAGAAATATGGCACGGCCAAGAAATTGACATTTTAAATGAGTTGCAGACAAAAGTATACAAAGCAGTTTTTAATCTTCCTAAAGGGGCATCTCCAGCACAGATACGCTTGGAATTTGGCCTTCAGAATCAGGAATATCAAAGAAAAGCTATCTTTGCAAAATTGTGTTGGAAATTCCGAGCGTCACAATCCGGATCTCTGAATAACCTATGTTGGACTGAAATAAGGACCCAACTCGATCAGAAAACACCAAACACATGGGGCGAACATTTGAGTACAGCCCTGGAAGTTTTAGACATTCAAGAAGTTTGGGATAGAAAGATGGAAAGAGTGTGTAATGCCACGGCAAAGAAACTATCTTTTATGGAAGACAAAAGAAGATTAACCAAACGTCGACATGCCTGGTCGGTAATAAATTCATACACAAAGCTAAAACCGCAAGCTTATTTAGCAGCACATTTTCGACTAACATTAAAAAAGAGGTTTATGCTGTACCGACTAGGAGATCATAACTCGAAGGACTTGGTCCCTACTTGGAAAAGCAAACATCATGTCGAAAATTGTCGTTTATGTGGTTACCACACAGAATCCATATGCCACCTGATGTGCACCTCTCCTACAGTAAAAGACGAAAGAAGAAAGTTTCTAAAAGTAATCTTAAATGAATTAAACATTCGCACCTGCAGGCAGGCCGTAACTAGCTGGATGGGGGCTCATCAAACATTTTAATTTGCCGCGGGGTAAAGTTCTTGACATTGGTCGACAACCTTCTACTAAAAGCGGACTTGAAATAAATAACAAAGGCTGGAACAGGACTCAAAAAAATGTTTTAATAAAAATTGTAGTAAACATTTTAAACAATGGAGGGGTTGGGCGTGCGCAGGCAATGAAGTCCAAGAAGGCAATGTTTAGTTTTTCAAATGAGTCTTTATTTTCACTTAATTAGTTCTCACAGGATTGAAGATTTTATGGACAGCCAACGCGTTTCGTTCTCATGACGAGAACTTCGTCAGGGCTCAGTAGGCGAATGTCATTCCTTTGATGTATACTAGGTAAGTTTGGCCTGGTTCCAACGTGACCTTTCGTGTAGGATTCGAATACGCGATCCCTTAACCAAGTCGGTGTTCCAGGTAAGTAATCTGGAAACACTCAGGATATCGCAAGGCCTCAGTTGGCCTAAGTAGCAAATCTCAAATTGCGAGTTCTCCTGCTCATTCTGGCAGGAGAACTCGCAATTTGAGATTTGCTACTTAGGCCAACTGAGGCCTACTGAGCCCTGACGAAGTTCTCGTCATGAGAACGAAACGCGTTGGCTGTCCATAAAATCTTCAATCCTGTGAGAACTAATTAAGTGAAAATAAAGACTCATTTGAAAAACTAAACATTGACTTCTTGGACTTCATTGCCTGCGCACGCCCAACCCCTCAATTGCTTAGGATCTGACGTACAGAGGCATCACCCGACGGCTGGTGCAAGGGCTAGTTGCGCAAGGAACCTGATTTAACTGAAACTAGTGTGAGGTGCAGAAACAGCAGTCCGCCGTCAAAGTATCGTTGTTAATTTTAAACAATGCATTGCATTTCTGGAAATACCATTTTTTTTAATTTGATTGTTTTTAAAAATTATTTATTGTGTGCTTTATGGTTGTGATAAACCAAATAAAGGTTTTTTGACTATGACTCCATTTTCATCACTCAGCCTTCACTCTATCGGTAGTCACTGACTCATTCTAGGAGCGAGGAACATTTTACACATAGTTTTGGATTACTAGCCTTCCCAAGACCCGCAGGTGCTTAGTTTTTCCTTAAGGGAAAATAGACACACTCGAGGGAAAGGTACGCTCATAAATTAAAACCACCTATAAAAAGCAGAAAATGTAGACTAAGCAACCTTTACATGTTGTAAGTGCCCAGATTTTCATGGGAAAGACAACCCTGTGTAGAACTTTGCAACCTTTACACATTTTTTCGTCGTTTTTGAAAAAAATATACTACGATCACGAGAAAAACAAATCAAATGTTTAACTTCGCACACCACCCAATACCAATCCAGCTGACTAGCAAAACTGGAAAGAATAACACATGCCAGCACAATGTCCTGCACTATGAGCCTAAATAAAACACAGTACAGATCAAATTCAACTCCCCTGATCAGCAAACACACACCCAAGAGTTCTGAAAAAAGTATTGAATAACCTCAGAAAAGCCAGTATCTTTTAAAAAGGAAGTCAAAGTGCTACTAATGAACAAGTCCTTGCTCTAAGGCTTATGCACTTTAGTAGCCTTCCATATTTTCTATACCCATGTAAAGTTCTGGACTCCTATGATCATGTATATTTTGAGGGGGCTTGGTCCTGATGGACACCTCCTGCCTCATTTTGGGACCCATCACATCCTGGTTCGCTCTTGATTTTGTTGAATGTTTTACTGCTTCTTCCTTCCTGACCACTTAAAAAGTGCTCTGATACCCTCGTGGGTCATGTACGTGCTGTATAAAACGTATAAATAAAATAAATGATAGATTCTGACATTGAATCAAAACATATGCTGGCACTCTTCAA
Source organism: Calotriton arnoldi (assembly GCA_963921515.1). NCBI lineage: Eukaryota > Metazoa > Chordata > Amphibia > Caudata > Salamandridae > Calotriton > Calotriton arnoldi. The sequence continues at coordinate 735,325 of CAWUFW010008671.1, forward strand.
GAGAGTTGATACATTATTCAGCCTAGGATTTTCTGTGAAGCTTTCTACATACTTGGTAATTCACGCACAAAAAAAAAAAATCTTAATTAGGGGTGATTGGAGCCAGGTAATGGGCCTACACCGTGACTCCTTTCTAGTCTGAGGTTCCTGACTGCGTGCAGAAAGAGATACCTGCAGGCTCTTAATTAGGTAGTGGTTTGCGAAGTGTGCCTGCTGGCAGCGCCGGCAAAGGCCAGCACCGCGCGCCTTGTCATTCCCAGCACGCGCAGCGTGACATCAGTGCAAAGCAGCCAGTGAGAGCTGGCTGGCAGGTGTCATGTAGCTGTCACTGAAACTTTGCAAAATGGGTGACGCGAGGGTCGAAGTTTCCCTGGGATGACGCACCCTTAAGAGGTAACTGGCCACTGCGAGCCCTTCAAAATCTGACGGCAAGGCAGCCTGATCTGGGCGTCTTTGAATGACTGTGCTGGGACGAAAGTCATCTGCATGGCTTTGTAACGCTGCAGCGCCATGCGTTTGCACGTTTCTCAAGAGCCTTGTGTGTTTTTCTCGGGTGAGTCTGACAATCATGCAAGCCCACAGAGGGTACTTTTTTAAGGTTTGACATTTGCCAAGACCCTTTGATTTTATTAAAATTATACGTTAAATATACTTACCTATAGGGGCTTCGAGACAGCCCTCGTCATGCATGTGTGTGTTATTGTGTCATTCGCATTTTTTTCCGCCCACTACAGCATACAGCATGGGGCAAGGGGTCAGCCAATTTCAGATACTGGCTAACTTCACTGTGACTGATGGAATTCTGCTCTCTCACATGCGCACACCTATACAAAAAGTCGCTCCTTTCAGTGCCAGGGACTACTATGGCAATGTGTTTTTTCAGATTTAAAAATATTTTTGCTCTTAGCCAATGTTTGTTTAGATGAGTGCCTCACAGCTTCTCCAACAATCAAGTTTTGCAAAAATCATGACAACAGAAAACGAACATTGACTGTTAGCCAGTGCCAAACCTACTGGATTTGCCAATGTTTGTTATTTGTACTCATTGTTAACCAGTGCTTAATTTGAGCTGGTGGTTTCTGGTGCTCAGCACCGGCACTTAATCATCAACACTGGCGATTTTCATGAGCACCAGTTAAGGACAAAATCGTTTTCGGGTAGATTGAGTAATTTACCCAGAATCACAGATGTTGGGCCGAAGCCGAGATTCGAAAGTGGTTTCCTGGCTCCGAAGTCAGCAGTTCAGGCCATTACGCCACATCCTCTCCCCACTTTCATGGTTGAGTAGTTGGTTCTGTTTTAGCCGGCGCTAACAGGAGAAATGGGCTGGTGCGAGCTGCCTCCTGACGAGAGCCCCGGCACTTATTATTTTACAAATTAACCACGGTTATTAAAATCAGAGTTGGGCTCTGTCTAGAGAATCAAAAAGTGTACCCCTCTTTCTGAGTGAACATGGCTGCAGCCCTCTCAATTCAGGCTACGAGGTGACTGACGGTGACGACAGAGTTAATACTCAATGGCACATGCATTTTTTTTACTCTACCTACTTACTGGCTTACCCCTGTGTAGGAAGCTGGCTCTGTATATACTATACCAAAGTGAGGTATAGTGTGCACAGAGTCCAGTGGATCCCCAAAGGTAGGCAGAGGTAAAGTTAGATAGCACCTCACTCCCTATTTGTGGTAGTGTGGTCGAGCAGTAAGGCAGTATCATAGGACAGTGTTAAGCATTTGTTGTACACTGCCAGTCAGCAAATGAATTCACACACTCAAAGACTGAACTTCAGACCAATTGGTTTTGTATAAAAATATTCTTTTAGTTATTTTATTTCCTAGAACCAAGCAAGCCTGGCACAGATAAGTTGATAAATACTTTGCAGTAAATATACAGTTTGAAATGCAGTTGTAAATGTACTTTGAAATGGTTACAGTTTGAATTACTGGTAATGCAATACTGTGAAATGCTGTACATATACTTTGTATCGATTTTGCAATGAAAATTACAGGTAAGTTACCTTTACGTTACTTTTGAGATTACTTTTTAGATTACTTTTTCTACTCAGTGTGATATGCCTAGATATCACACTGGGACATTTCCTAGAGAAAAGGTAAGTAAAATCAGTTTTGCACAATTGTTATTTTTCAGGTTTCCATACAAATCAACTCCACACTTAGAACATTTTTCAGAGAAAAACAGTCAATAGGTTCCTATGGAGAGAAATGAAGTTAACGGTTACCAGGTAAGTAATCGGTCTTTGGAGTTAAGCTTCTGGGGTTAGAACAAGGGCTCCCCCAGGGTCAAGGATGCACTCTCGTTACACCCTCAGCGGCACTAGGGCGGCCGGGTGCAGAGTGCTGAGGCCCAATGTTATCCAATGGGGAATAGGGGGCCTCCAGTTGGTGGCTGCTGGCAAGCAGGCCAGTGGGCTGTGGGAGCAAAGCTCCTGGACTTTAGCTCAGGGCAAATGGGGAAACAAAGTAGCACCAAAGGTGCACCCTCAGCGGCACTAGGGCGGCCGGGTGCAGGGTGCTGTCTCGACGTGGGGCGCCCTGTTGTTTTCAATGGGGAACCTCCGGTTTGAAAAAGAACTGCAGGCTCGGGGACGAAGGTCTTCTGGGTGCGACCACCACTTTGAGAGGTAAGTTGGGAAGTTAGGGGTTGGTTAGGCACCGTCGGTTTGGGCACACAAGGCCGTGGGGCGTCGGGTGCAGGGGTGCCTTTTGGGGTCGGATCTTCTTACCAGCTCCTGGTCGCGGTTGGGGGGACTTTCTGGATTTAGGCTGCAGGCGTCGACTGGAGGCTTGAGGCAGGTCAGGGGTCGCCGGATCAGGATTGCCGGGGTGACCTCCTCGTGGCGTTTGCCCACTCGAGCCGTGGACTGCGGGTGCAGAGTGGGGCGGACCTGCGGTGTCCGGCCGGAGCCAGAGGTTGCAGATAAACAAATCCGGTGTTCACGGGAGACAGAGTCTTTGTAGTTGAAAGCAGGCAGGTCCTCCAGGGTTTTCGAGGTTGCTGGCTGCAGGACACACCGGGATTTCGCAGGAGCAGGTTCGAGGGGCAAACAGGCCGGTAGGGCTGGGGCCAAGTCAGTGGGCGTCTTCCTCTTGTTAGCTGCTGCACGGCTGTTCGGTCCTTCTTCTTCTTCTTGTTGCAGGTTCTTGTCTGAGGAAGCAAGGTTCAGGGGTGCCCCTAAATACTAGATTTAGGGGCGTTATAGGTAGGTAAAAGGCAGGGACCAATGGATCCCTTCCCTGGGGTGGATACACCCCCTATTATGCCACCCTCCAGTGGGAGGGGGCATGAGCCTGTCCCTGGTTGGCTGAGTCCCCCCCCCCCCATCTGCAAGATGGCGGGGACTGAGAGTTGTGCTTCACCTCGCCTCCCCCACCTGAGGGGTCGAGTTGGCAGAGGTGGGCACACCTCTCTTCCTCACTTGTTTTTCCCGCCGGTTCTCCCGCCCAAGGTGAGGGTCAGAACCAGTGCGGACCAGTTGCTGAAAGCAGCAAGTGGCCTGGGGAAGCTCACAAAGGCGGCAAGCCTTTGAAGCTTCCCTTCGTGAACCCTGCCCATCCTGGGGAGGAGGCTTGGCACCTCGTCCCAGAATGTGCATTGTTTCAGGCCCCAGAGAGCAGCAGGCTCTCGACCCAGGGGTCCAGAAACATGTCTGGTGGTGGCAGCTGAAAGCAGCCACTCAGCCTGGGCACTAGTGCTAGGTTAGTTTTCAGGGGGCATCTCTAAGATGCCCTCTGTGTGCATTTTTCATTAAATCCCACACTGGCATCAGTGCGGGTTTAATGTGCTGAGAAGTTTGATACCAAACTTCTCAGTTTTCAGTGTAGCCATTATGGTGCTGTGGAGTTCGTAATGACAAGCTCCCAGCACCATATATTCTTAATGGCAGCACTGCACTTACAATGTCTAAGAATGGACTTAGACACTGTAGGGGTACAGGGCTCATGCACCTGTACCCTCACCACTGGTATAGGGCACCCAGCTAGAGGGGTGACTGAACTATGCCAGGGCAGTGGGTTGTAGGCATGGCACACAGGGATGTGTGCCATGTCGACTCTTCACTTTGTTCTGCACCAAAACATGCAGCCTGCAAAGGCAGTGTGTGTGTGTAAAGGTACAGGGCCCCTAAGGATGGTACAATAAGTAGCCCTTAGGGGTCTTCCCTAGTCACAGTGCCCTGGGTACCTGTGGTAACATTTACCAGGGGCTGACCTGTGGCCAGAGATGCCAATTGGGTTCGTTTTGGGGAAAGAACACAGGCCCTGGAAACCTGATTGGCAGGGACCCAGGGCACATCAAGTCAAAGTGCATCAGTAGTCTGGCAAAAAGTGGGGGGGGTTACTGCAACAGAAACCCACTTTCCTACACCCTGTTAAAGAGCCATTCAGTCCATATATCTGGGGTCCTTCATCTTGAGAAACATCATTTACAAAGATGTTTTAACCATGCAGTGCCTTTACCACACAGCCCTTAAACGTATGTCTTTACCACGCATATGCCTTTACCTTGCATGGTAAGTATAGTTAAGGTAAGTATATGCGTGTGTGTGTATATATATATATACATATATACATTGTTTCTGTCGGACTCGGTGTGTAATGCATTTGTTAAATTTCAATATATGAGTATTTACACAACATGTTCAGCAGTAATTAGGCAAGCAGTTATTGCCAATTAGCCACGGTATTTACGGTCAACAACTAGATATAAATATATGCAGCCCAATGAACATTTTTAAACTTTTTTAAATGGTAAGTGAGGTGATTGACGCCATTTTTTAATTAATAGGAGTGGTTTCAATGTATTTTACTCTGAAAGTTGTAATGCTCATACTTTTTGCGTAAGTCATTTTGGATGCATTAGGCAATTTTATTATTTATTTCCTTATGTGTGTATTTCATTTTTAGTATTTGAAGCATGTATAGTATTTCTACCATTTCTAGGAAGTAGGCACACTATATATTCATTTTAAATATGGCGTCAATCAGATTGACAAAGGCTGTTCCCACAGCCAAAACGCGTCTCTTTTAGCTGCAGGGTCGGAGGTGACCCATTTCATTAAAAGAAGCCGTATGCAAGCAAGCTTCGTGTGCGTGCCTTTTCCTTTTGGAGTAAGGGGTTGTGTTTATCTCTTCTGAACAACGGCGGTTGTTGTTCTTCAAGCATCAACAGATGTTTTTGGGCGGCCGACGTAACCGCAAATTTGGAGGAGCCAGCATGGAAGTGCTTGTCGACTGCCCCCAGAGCAAGCCTCGGGATGAGCAATTTGAAACGTGGGCAGAGTGGGAGACGGAGACTCGGCACGGGGAAACCATCCGGTTTTCAGTGCGGAGACGGAGTTTCGCCATGTACCCTACAGTTTCCCTCAGCAGGCCGTGGCAGTTCTGGTAACTGGGCCCATATGAGCATTGTCTCAGTTTTGGTGAGGATTGCGGTGTTTATTAATCTTTGCATGAGGATCTCCCCCGACCCCGCATTATGATTCACGTTGGGCTGCTGTTAACTGTGGATATTTTCCGAGTGACTGATGGGTTTGCTTTGATTCTGCTTCCATGTATGTACTTTATGCTGAACTTCACAAACTCTAAAGTTGTGCAATTTTTTATCCCTGCCGAGAATACTACAGGAGCACGGAGATGTTGACTTTCATTAACTTGCGCAGAGGGCCTATATCTTAACAATATGTACCAGCACTCATGTGTGTTAAAGCCATATCTTAGGACATCGGAAAAATGATGTTTCACTATGGCATCTTGGGACTGGTAGTCCCGCGTTAGTCCTCTATAATGTTATGGTGATGTTAAGGATCAATGTGACATTAATAGATTTTATGGGCTATACACACTACTGTGCAATGTTTGAAGAGCGTGTATTGTGATATATACATTGTTTCTGTCGGACTCGGTGTGTAATGCATTTGTTAAATTTCAATATATGAGTATTTACACAACATGTTCAGCAGTAATTAGGCAAGCAGTTATTGCCAATTAGCTCCGGCATTTCCGGTCGACAACTAGATAAAAATATATGCAGCCCAATGAACATTTTTAAACTTTTTTAAATGCTAAGTGAGGTGATTGACGCCATTTGTTAATTAATAGGAGTGGTTTCAATGTATTTAACTTGATAGACTCTGAAAGTTGTAATGCTCATACTATTTGCGCAAGTCATTTTGGATGCATTAGGCAATTTTATTATTTATTTCCTTATGTGTGTATTTCATTTTGTAGTATTTGAAGCATGTATAGTATTTCTACCATTTCTATGAAGTAGGCACACTATATATTCATTTTAAATATGGCGTCAATCAGATTGACAAAGGCTGTTCCCACAGCCGAAACGCGTCTCTTTTAGCTGCAGGGTCGGAGGTGACCCATTTCATTAAAAGAAGCCGTATGCAAGCAAGCTTCGTGTGCGTGCCTTTTCCTTTTGAAGTAAGGGGTTGTATATATATATATATAAAATATATATATATGGGTTTAGGGGTGGGTATGGTTATAGGGTGATCAGAGTTGCTTTAGAGTTTAGGGGTGGGTAAGAATGGTAAGAGTATTGGGTTGTAAGGGTGTTATTAGGGTTAAGGGGTTGGTAGGGGTATAGGGTGCTAAGGGTATTTTAGGGCTTAGAGGTAGGTAAGGGCATAGAGGAGTAAGGATTTTTTTAGGGTTTAGGGGTGGGTAAGGGTACGGGGGTAAGGGTATTTTTAATGTTTAGGGGTGGGTAAGGGTATTGGGTTGTAAGCGTTTTCTTTAGCATTCAGGAGTGGGTAGGAGTATTGGGTGATAAGGGTATTTTTAGGGTTTAGGGGTTGGTAAGGGTATTGTGTTGTAAGGGTATTTTAGGGTTTAGAGGTGGGCAGGGGCATAGGGTGGTAAAGGTATTTTTAGGGGTTGGGTGGGTAGGGGCATAGGGTGGTAAGGGTATTTTTTGAATTTAAGAGTGGGTAGGGGCATGCGATGTGAAGTGTATTTTAGGGTTAAGAGGTGGGTATGGGTATTGGGTTGTAAGGGTGCTTTTAAGGTTTATCGGTGGTAGGGGCATAGGTGGCAAGGGTATTTTTAGGGGTTGGGGTCGGTAGGGGCATAGGGTGGTAAGGTTAATTAGGGGTAGGTAGGGCATGGGGTGATAAAGGTAAGTTTTAGGGTTTAGTGGTGGGTGTGGGCATAGGGTAATTAAAAAAGGGGGGGTTGGGGTGTTCCCCCCCAATAAAAATAAAAATAATTTATTAATAAAAAAGTGCAGAGGGTCAAAATTATATACATCACTTACCTCACTTACACTTACCTGCGTGGTAAAGGAATGTGTGGTAAAGGCATATGCGTGGTAAAGACATGCACTGTAAAAAATACGTGGTAAAGAGATGCGTGGTAAAACAAAGCGTTGTAATTCTGTACAACCCTTCATCTACTTTCTGTCTGGGAAATTTATGAAGGATGCTTGCAGGGTATATAGGTTTGTCTGTTTTTTTAAGTAGAGAGGTGAGCACTGGAGTATATTGCACACCATGGCTGTGGGTTCTGCGAAATATGGTTGTCTCCTTCGTGCTGGTGATGACCATCTTGGACATCTCAGCCTGCACATACACACTCACGTGCCCCCTCCTATAACTGGTTTGCTGTTTGGGGGAGCAAGGCAGCCAGCACATTTGTTTCAGAGCAAGTTTTCACTACCCATGTAAACCTACCCCTCTCCTGTTTCTTGTATTCTGGCTATCTCTCCTGGCGATGGAGCCTTCTAATGAGGTGATACACATAACAATTTAGATATCCCAATCTGGTCTCACTGCGGACACTGGGGAGGAAGTCTGCACATTTGGCCAGCAATAGCAGGAAAATGACTCACTCTGGACTAGAGGGTCCTTGAGACTTTGACCACCACAGGCCCTATCATTGGCTCTGGAAATTCTTCTTGACCACAACACAGGGTAAATCCTGGCCCCTCTACCAGTACGGAGTTCACCTTTGTCAAAAGACACCAAGGAAGTTTACACACCGGTGTAAGGCAGAGCTTTGCACCAGGAGTGGAAACTCTGCATTGTTGTCATTCTCTATCTACACTGGGCAGCCGTGAGGACGATTCTAACAACAAAGACTTTCAAGGAACTATAATATTTCCACAGATCAGGTGCCCAGGAGAAGCAAGAACTTCACTGTTGAGAAGCTTCTCAACTACCTTGAGGAGTCAAGAAGGGTGAGTCTGCTTTGGCCTCAACCTGCACCATTTCCTAGGGTGCTCCCAGCACCCTTTTCTATGCCCCAGGGGTTATCACAACCCCCAGCATGGATTCAGGTCACCCAGGCAGGGGAAGGCTGTCCTCATTCACCTGAAGCATTGTTCTAACTATTATTGTTCTACAGTTCTGTAAACTTAAACATCACTTGTAGCCAGTGGTTAACACTGTCACACTTAACTGCTGACGGTGTCTCTGGTCCACGTTGGTGCTTGTGACTGGAAAATCTCGACCACAACTAGTAGGGAATGAGCCAAAGGCACCTTAAAATGTCTGGCACCTATTGGGATGGTATGATATCATAACACTGTAACCAAGATTTTGAGGGACATAAATATTATGTCCTAGATATCGATTACAAAATATCACCTCATTGGAGTTAATAGAAAACCTAGAAAAATCTAGAACCAACTAGCAGAATTTTTGCAAACGATATTTAGGACATGATATTTCAGCAAGACAAAATGTTTGCTAAAAGTATTCAGCTTTGTTTGCACCATTTCCACCTGGACTTGGTGTCCTCCCTTTGCGGTAGGAGGACGCCTTTCGGGAGAGAACGCACGTGGCATGAAAGTTTGGGATTCATATATGTGAATCTACTTTAAAACCCCTTACGAAGGGCTTAGGAATACAGTTCCAAATGCACTGCGGATATGTGAAGCACGTGGTGTGCACAATTCAAATAAATATGAATTCTTAACTAATTCAATTTTTGGTAATAAACATGCCAGAATAAAAGTAACAAATTCACTAAACAAATATTGTGAAAGAAGTTTATTCATCAATAAGAAAGGTTAACGTAACCAATAGCTTGGACAAATCATGAAGTTCATCTAAACTCATTCATATAAGTAGTGTAGAAGGTCATAGAATACCGAGCCCAGGTGGAAATGGTAGAAACAAAACATTTGCCGGGGACCCAGTGATCAGCAAGGCACAATGAATAACTGCATACTTAAAAACGAAAAATCCACAGATTAAAGGGATAACAGCTACAAAGATTTCCCAAAATTATGCTATCACACCACGTTGTGTACTTACACACCGTTTGCTGTAAAAGGTTACCCGGAGCACACACGAATAATACAAATAGCAAGAATATGAGCAGCTGTTGGTTGTGCCACTTGTGTTTTTTGCTCATTTTCTTTTACCACGAAATGCATCCTTGTGTCAAAAATTAACGCAAGGACGCATTTCACACTTAAAATATAGCCCTAAATGATAGATTTGCATTTTGCATAATTGTGCGTAATTTTCTCAATCTTTCACGTAATTACACACATTTTCTACACCTCTTGTGCATGGGAATCTTGTTTGAGTGGTAAGTTTTGGGATAGGCCTTTTTAAGGCGATAGGTTTCACTATGTTATTAATGAGCATCCTTCAGGACACAGGCAGTTACATCAAAGTAAAACCTGGGTGCCACTATCGCTGGTTGTATCCTGTACCTCAAAAGCCTATTTTTATTTGAGAAATCCAGACGACTCTGAACATTACTGAGCTGGCCCAAATTATCCTCATGGGAGAACACTGACCATAAGGTTTACTATTATCCTGGTTTTACTGTAATCTATTTAGTCGGATCGTTTTTCTCTCTTTTATATGCTCTGTATTTTTATTTGTTTTTATATACTTGGTATGTTGTATTTATCTTGCTCTTTTATGCCTTTTAGGCTGAAATAAAGATATTGACTATTATCTGTAATTCTAGCAGCACTCTGCATGATGAAGATAAAAATGTTTGCAGTCATAACTTGTGTCCAGAACGTGCTAGAACCGTCTGGTTTAAGACATATATCTGCTTTTAAGTGTACTATTTTATTACTGAATGGATACTGAAGTTATTCAGTGTTATCTATTGTGGCCCACCTATTCTGAGTCTCAAAGACTCGCCACCTTCTGAGGTAAGCCTTTACTACTCTACCTTGCTACTCTAAATCTAGGAGCCAGCTGTATCAAGAGTGATTGTAGTCACAATCCCTGCGATTCACAAAATCACAGGGTTTGTGACTGCAAAAATCGCTTTTTCATATACACTAACTCCGTATTGTGACAGCAAAATGGGGTTTCCGACCCATCCTGAATCACTGTTTGGAAGCAGCATTTAAGTGGCGTTCCTTCAAAATTACAATTCGGTTTGGTATGTATCAATGCTTTGTGATCGCAATAGTGATCGCAAAACACTGACTCCATGTTGGGGTGTCAACTGATTCACTAAGGGTAAGGGGTCTCCTCAGAACTCCTTCCCTTTTGGGAATCTGGGTGGCAGCTTCAGAGGGAGTAGGCAGTGGTTGGCAGGACCACTGCCTGCTCTCACTGAAGTTCTCCAAAGTGGAAAACTTTTTTTTCTAAAGTATCCCCGGTACAATCAAACAACATTGGCCGCTTTAAAAAAAAAAACAAAGTTTTACCATTTGTAATGAAATCACAATGATGGTGGTCTGCTGTCCCTTTCAGGCCACTATCACTCTTACCTGCATGGGCTGCAGCTGCCTGTCATACCTTCCATGTATACATTCCTAGGATCAGGATACCTGGGTCGGCTGGGAGCGGATATCCCAGGCACCCTTTATTGTGATCAAGTATTTCCTTCCAGAACATTTAGATAAGGGCACAGGACCACCATACGTGCACAAAAGAACCCGTCTTTTGGTTACAATGACAACATTGTGCTGACGCTGTATGGAATATTCTGTGTAACTTTGCAGTGGTTAAGTACCATTGGCATATTACTTTGTATGCCGATTCTCTTTAGGCGGTGCTTCTTAGCATTTTAGGTATGTCCTGCCATAATTGTTCCCAGTTCTTAGTTGGGAGTTCCCTTCCCAAATCTCCCTCCCAGTGAGACTGGCATGGATGGATGGTGACTGGTTTAGACAAGGAGGTAAGTTCTGGAGACCAGGCCGTTAGTGCCAACATAGGTGCAAACTCGTTTTTCAAAGTGTGTGAGTGTTCTTGCAGCGGGCATGATAGTCGTTGGGTGCAGGGTCCAGTGTTTTAGCTGACAGTATTGGAGGCAAAATTTCTCAGTGAGATGAAAGCCATTTTTTATAGGAATCAAACGAGGAAGAGGTCTTTCAAGTTCCTACAGTCTCCCTCGGCCCATTAAGGGAATGACATGGGAGACATAACAGGCATGAAGTACGGGTATGTTCAGAGAGGGAAAGGGGGGAGGCCTTTTCGAACAGCCACGTGGTCCCATAGCTCAAGGACAGTTTTAGCTGGAGTAGCTAAGTATGTGCTTTTTGGCTGAGTGTGTCGGGGAAGTCATGCTAGGTCCCAAAGTGACCTAGCTCACCCGGTCGAATGCTTTCTCAGCATCGAGAGATATTAACAGGGCTGGGCTGTTGCGTCTGTGTGCTTTTTCGACCAGGTGAGCAAGATACCTGATGATCTCAGCCCTCTGACAATTGCCAATAATGCCAATGTTGTCATGATCTATTAGTCTGGGAAGGAGAGGGTGTAGCCACATCGCTAATATTTTTGTAGAAAATTTTGCATCAGTGTATATGAGAGCAATCAGGCGGTAGGACCCACAGTTAGATTGGTCTTTGCTCAGTTTGGAAATAAGAGCAATCTCTGCTTCGCACATCGTGGAAGTAAGGCTAGTTCTCTGGGGAAATGAATTAAACAATACAATTATATGATCCTGTAGGGAGGAGAGGAAAGTTTTATAACAGTCCAGAGTGAGGCCTTTAGGACCCAGGGATTTCCCTGTTGGAATTGATATGAGCGCTTGTCTAACTTCAGCAGAGTCTATGGGGGCTTCAAGCAGCTCCCTATGGTAAGGAGTAATAGGGGGCCACTTGCATTTGCACACGTATTCCTATATGTACCCTGATTTATCGGTGCTTTGGTCACAGAGCGTTTGATAGAAGTTTTGAAAAGTATCTCACTTTTCATTCTCCATAGCAGTCCAGGTATCCAGAAGTTTTTTACTTCGAGAATGTATGATTTTGTCCTATGGAGTCTGATTTTGCATGCAAGGAGAGCGCCCACCTTGTCCCCTATGTCATAGAACCCCTGGCCTAGTTTGAACACATTTAATGACTGCAATTCTATTAAAACAATCACCTCTTCTGCTAAAACTAAATTGTAAAGGAGCTCACTATAAAAACTGAGAGAGTACCAAGTGCTTTTTCTCACATCCTTTCTTACCAGAACAAAGTGACTGGGCAGTTCCTCCCACCAGTTAAAAGACGGAAAAGGCGCATCAGTGTATTTTCTAAATAGCTTGTCAATTACAGCAATTACCCAAAATATTACGTGCAAATAGAGAACAGAGCCAATAACACGTGCCTTACTGAAGTATCCAAAATCATATTGACTTTATTTTGCAGGAATTCATTGCATTCTGGCAGTCTTCTTTTACTTCTCCTGGTAGGTCTACACTCCCTCCCTAAAAATATCCCCACAACCTCTGGAATTTCCTGAACAAAGGCACCTTCAGATTTCCATAACTGACCTATAATGATCAAGGTAACTAAAGACCCAAACAAATTTAAGCTATGCATTTACAGTGAGAGGGCTATGCTCCAATCAACTTTTATCAGGTTCAGTTGTGACCCCATCGATTATGCTAAGGACCACAAGACTTGTTTTTAAATTACTTCTAACCTCGCGTCACTCCTCAGCACAACATCCAGGGCTGGAGCCACACTGTGTGTAGGCTGAGGAGTCATTAAAGCCTGTTTTCTACGGTTTTCAGGGGTATAATAAAGAAAATACAGATTTAATTCTCAAGCTTGCTGCTAGTGGGATTTCATGAATGTCCAAGAGTACCCAAAGCCATTTCTAAGTACAGCTGTTGGGGCCATCTTTGTGGACCCACTTATTTAGGATGTCCTTACAATCTTTATCAATATTTAATAATGCTTATATAGTGATACTACTCTTTGTATGTGTTCTGTGGAGAAAATGTGTTCACATTCTCAACTGCCTCCTTTCTTAATCCAAGAGACATCTGTAACTGCAAATATTTAAAGAAACACATCAGACATGTGATATCATAGTGGAAAAGGACAAAGTTCATTTCCTGTACTTGTCTTAGTTCTACAACTCCCCCTCAGCCCAAGCTACTTCAAACCTCCTCAGGAAGGTCTCACTTCTGCCAGCAACACTTGACCATCAACTTTGCTTACGTTCTAATTTTTATCTGACTGAGTGCCACAGCCATTTGGAATCACTCCTGTTTGAAAAACGTAGGGCTCTGGAACTTTGTAAAACACCCATATGGACCATACTCCTCAGTCATTTAATACACAGTTCTACAATTCCTACATCACTGGGAATATATATTGGATTTTAAATCTATCATCCAATTATCAGTGGCAAATTTGGAATCAATTATCGATGAAATCTGGCTATCCAATATTCTTTACTGCCAACAATATCGATATCCAGTTAAGCAAAAGTCAAGATTTAGTCAAATGCCGACTCCAACTCGGTAGCAGTAGAACGTGCAACCACAGAGAAATGATCCTCCAACTATGAATCCCTGAGACAGGTCTCAAGCTACAACCTGATATAATATCACAGAAAGCCCTTCTTAATCTCCTTTCTTTCTGTCTCAGTTATCCCTGTGCCAGGATTTACTATGTCCTTATCGAATTAAATCTGTTTGAAGATTACTTGCCACGAAAAAGCCGGTTAACCTTGGTTATTCTCCGAAAAACACTTTTGCAACACAAACCTATTTTGGATAGTCTCGGTCTAAAAATATTTCTTATTACAAATGTCTGCTGCAAGATTTCGTTTTTCTATATTATCAGAAAATTCAGTTTTTCTATATTATCAGAAGAATAGCTCACCAAGAAAACATGATTCAGTCTAACCTCCAGGAAGTTCTTCCTGGACTAGACCTGAAAATCCCCCACCCCACTCAGAGGGAGCACAACAGGGGGAAGTCTCTGATATGACACCTGGTAGGATTGTTTACCTTATACACTGTAGGGCTCTATAAATAATAAAAAAAGTAGTCAAGTCTAACTTGGCTTTTAAACTGCTCACTTACACAGCCGAAATTCTTCTGGGCAAGATGATGCAGTGGTCAAACATCTTTTAATCCAAAAAAAACAAGTAAACCCTGTATTTAAAGGTGTGCAAATTAGGTGCGTGTAGTTGAATGGTGCTCTATAGTTCACTATCCACTGGGGCCAAGTTGCAATAAAATTGCCTCCCATTACAATTGGGACAAGACTGGCAGCCCACTGGGCCATCCTGCTTGGGGCCATAATAATTAACCATTTAAAATTAAAACCCTATATAAGCAATCTCCAGCATTAACCAATGGACACCCTTATCTCTTGTGATTCGTCTATCAATCCTTGTGTTTTGTTTGTTTCTTGTTTTTTTAGTAATTATGGCTTTCACCCCCCACCTCCCTCTCTCCCACCAGAATCACTGCTGCCCACAGAATGGTGCATTTCCTGCATCAGATGATATTGTGATAGTACATGTTGTTTGTCTTCAATAAATGCAATGCATCTCCTGAAGGAGTGAAAACGCAGTCTTTTGACTCTCCAGGAAACTCATCACCATGTTGCACTTCTGACTTTGAATAAGGCCATTTTATTTCACCTTCACCTGTCATATTTGTCTTAGACACCATTTCCTATTCCAGGAAAACAATATGATATAGCCAACATGCCTAAATTAAACTACTTTCTGATATGACAACGGCCCCATTTACCTGCATTTATTCTGGAGAAAATGCAGCTTTGTATCCATGAATGCCCAGCTGAGAGGTTTTCTGGCACACCAGGCCTAGTCCACCTCTCATCACCCATTCCTTCGCCAGGAGCACTGGCCTGCTCCCCACTCACCCTAATAACCTCACATTCACTTACAGCACATTTATCTCATGGCCTGTACAATATTGGCTTGTGCCCCCTTCTGCCAGAATAAGCATATGGAATCCACGCATCCACAGAACTATACAAAAAGCTGAAAATATTTCAAAAGTTAAGCTCTGCAGGGCTTTGAAAGATCACTTTTCTATGGCAATTGGCAACACACTCTCCTTTATTAGGCAGTCCTGAAAATACAATACTATAGCCACGGGTTTTCTATCATCCTATGAGGGCCCCCAAGGAATAAAGTGGCCCCTGGCTATTGACAAGTAGTTTGCCATTTATCAGTGCATACCTGCGTTAGAGATTAGATCCGAGGTTGCAGTAATCAATATCGCTCAAACAGCCCTCGTACCCTAGTCAGCAGCAAGTGGCTTAGCCTGGCACAATATTCCTGATCCTCCAGTTTTACTAGAAATCTTTTAAAGGCTTTTTCTGTGGCCGCGCTCTTCTCTCATCATCAGCCTCAGCTTTGGTTACTCAATGCGTAAGATGCAGTAACGAACACATTTCAGTACGCTGTCAAGCGTATTTATTTTCCCACCAATATGCTCCACCAATGTTGTTTACTCCAACTGAAGATCTTTTCCTCCCTTTGCACTATCACAGCCACAAGCTCTGTTTGTAATGACCACCCACCTCCTCCATGGTGCGCCCGCCCAGCCAACGAGACCTCACTCTCACTCTTTCACTGGCACAAGACTCAGTTACTGGGGCCAGGGCATCAGAAGTCAGGGAATTGACATCTCACTCTTCAGCAGAGAGATCTCCAAGGAGTGGCCCACCTGAGCTCGCCCATCGCAGCTGTCACGCTGGTTAGGCTCTTGGAGTGTATCTGACATTTTTATTACAGCGAAGGCGTGGCCTTCCTGAGGTAGTAGACCATTGCTAATCAGAGACCCAGAAATGAACTTGGGGCTGGATTTCTATATCCCTAAGATCGACAGGCCGCCTTGTCTTTAAATGAGTCTTTGCCCTCGTCTTTCTGGATCTTACTGAGCTTAAGGGGAGAAGGGGTTTGTGGTGGCGACCACATGGCTGCCCAAGGCATTAGCAGTAAATGTCCTGCAGCTGACAGTGTGCACTTTGTGCCCTTCGCAAGGCATAGAAGAATTTTTCCCTAGTAGCTTTAGGTCATTGTGCCGAAGGGTGAAAAACCATGGTGAATGCACTTTTGGCACTTTCACGAGGTAAGGAAGCTTTGTTTATGGACAGTGGTAGCCTTGTTCCTTCCCTTCGTAAATGTCAGCTGCAAGCAATCACGAGGAGATAGTGAGGTGCTTTTCTTGATCCTAAATGCTGCACAGCTTGCCCATGAAAGCTCCTCTGCTACATCGCTCTCGGATCGATCCAATAATTTTCCTCCAGCTGGGGTCTTCAACAATGTGTCCAAAGCCCGAGGCTACCAGTATTCCTGTCAAATCCTCACCGAGGCCTGGTCGAGGAGTGTCACCAACAGACACAGGACACGAAGTCTATTTTAGTACTGGTTGTCTCTCTGGATTCTCAGTTATACTTAGGAAGAGATATGTTAAGAGTTATTTTCTAAAAAAAAATGGTGCACCACAGTCATGTTTTCCCTCGTGTTCTGCAGCTAGATGCACACTGTACAAATACTTCGGCATACGTTAATATCCAAATATTTACTATAAGATGGACAAGCTACGAGGATAGAGGTGTAGTAAGAAAACAGTCTACACTTTCTTTAAAACATAACCAAGACTGTTCTTTGAAGAAAAGTCAGTTCGGTTATTTCCTCAAAAGGGTAATCAATGGATTTCCCCAGACTGCAGTTAATCCCAGACTCATTTAAAATAAAGATTAAGAGGCCCATTTCGCCTGCTAGGCAGGCATGCTTGAGAAACGGCGCAATCTGGACGGTTTGTAAGCCAATTCTTTGCACAGAACGTTGGCCCCTATAAAGACAAGGACTGAAGATGCCATTTTAATTAGCTGACATGACAAGTCATTATCAGACCAATCACAAATCACATCAATATCAGTGGCATCGAGGTAAAATGAAGGCAGATTTCAAACAATCATCAGCTTCATCGATGGAAGAGGGTGCCCTACTGCACGTAACGAAATGGTGACAACGATGCACACAGAAAAATATTAATAAAAGTCACTGTTATTGTGGATATACTGCTTATGTATGACCCAATTTGCACCAATTTTACAGAGTAATACGGCAATCCTTTAATTGTTAACTGTTCAGAAATATGAAAAATTTCCTTATAATGCAATTTTATTTCTGTAAAACTCAATGGGCACCATATGCAGAAACAAAAATGAATTGGTAGGATAAAAATAATTATGGTATTGTACATGTTCATTTTAGAAAATCATAACTTCGGCCAATTTCTTGAACAGCACAGAGCATGACTTCAGGCCCAGGACAAGAATAGAGACCAATCCGCAACACGGACCAGGTTTTGGTGGCCGTGGGATCTGTGTCGATCCAGTTAACACAAA
Organism: Calotriton arnoldi; assembly: GCA_963921515.1. Classification (NCBI taxonomy): domain Eukaryota; kingdom Metazoa; phylum Chordata; class Amphibia; order Caudata; family Salamandridae; genus Calotriton; species Calotriton arnoldi. The sequence goes on from CAWUFW010008671.1 coordinate 752,893, forward strand.
GCACTGCTAAAAAGAAACACAGGTAATGAGCAACTATTCCTTATCAATAATTTAATCTCCACAGAATTACTCTCGTCAGGAAAATGCCAAGCACAAAATACTTAAGAGGGACATATAGGCATGTAAGCCCCAAGAAAAAAGGTTTTGTAGAACAATCTTTCTGTAACGAACCTTCGTACTTTAGCAGAGGTCAAGACAGTAATGTCTGCACAAAGACTGACAAAAGACCAGATCACATATCTCCAAAATAGACACATACTTCTTGAATTCCATTAGTCATGTCTTGGCCCTGACTTCATGAACCGGCTTATCTGCTAAACGATAGAAGAAAACAGCCAATGGTCTATTATACAGCTGGGGGGTTTACAGGCTCGCTCTTTACCTCTGTATATTACAAACAGTTACTCGTGCAATCTCAGTCTGAGAAACAAAACTGTCTGCAGATCGCCATCAAGCGGAATGAAATGGCCTTCATCAGCAGCTGTTTAAGGACAGGCACAATTCTGTAGACTCAAACAATTAACATAATCTTGTCTGCCAAATGATATGTAAGCACACTGTGTGTTAAAATTATACACACGGTTAATTTATACCTAGTGAAAAAACCCAATTTTAACTTACTTAAAAAAAAACTGGTCATCAGTGTAGGGATAATGTAGTGTCAATAGTATCTTAAGCAGACAAACTTAAAGCAGTTGATGACTGAGGGTTCATTCGCACCAATATTAAATTGTTGTAAGACATCCACGTAGCCTTCAATAACGTGCATAGTGGATATAAAAAAGTGTGTCATACGCTCCCAAGTACACTGTTCCATTGGTGGTGAAACTGAACTTCATAAACTAGACCTAATAAAGCCCACAATGCCCCTGACTCTACTTGTGTTCTCTTTTACAGAGGATGTGTTCTAGCATTTTGGGGAGGCCGAGCCGTGGTCGGAGTGGTGTAGACTCATTTGCACATAACTGGGCCCCATCTGTTACGGCATATCACTACCTAGAAAAGTATGGAGGGGATGGCACTGAGAGTAATTATTCTGTTTCAGACATTTCAAGGATTTCCCCACATCACTTAGGTGCGATCTACACTAAATGCTGTACTGTTGGGCCCAATGGACCATGGAAACCAAACACAATTTAGCACATTAACCACTGAAATGGAAAAGCAGTCCAAACAAATACCCCGGAACAAAAGACAAAGTCTGCCATACTTTATTTCGCACAATCACTTGGTGGAGATGTAAATACTTGGCCGAGGTCAAGATGTCCCTCTCCCGAGAAAGGGTAAGATGTAAACAGGGTAACTGAAACAGATCAAGGATTGAAATATGGTGTGTCAAAAATAGGGTTCAAATCCTGAGTTCTTAAAGTTGCCTGTTCACTAATTTGTGTGCAAGATGGGCTAGTGGTGTCAGCAACATTTCTCTTGATCAACTCAGTAACATAAATTATTAAAAACGGGCCCCTTTCCTCTCAAATATAGCAACATGCAGCAGGGCTCAAGCAAGTATGCTAAGAAATAGCCTCACTACTTTAAATTTTAGCTTTCCTCGCTATGCCTGCTCAGCTAATGTGCACAGCTTTTCTTTACTCCTGAAAAGTAGACAAGTGATAACAAGGTACCAAGAACTAATGCTCACTACTAGTTAGTAAGTGGCAAAATGTACAGCAGTTGCCAGAGGAAATGGGATCACTGACTAAGCAAGAAGGGCTCTTTTCTGAACTACCATATAGCAGAATGTGCAACGAAATGGTGAAATACTTCACAAAGTCACATTTAAATGCTGCAGGAAATCTGAACGCGGACAGGCATTAGCACCAAAAGGGCCTCTGAAATCCTTTTGGGACTTGGCAAGAGTTAAAAGGCGGACTGTACATATTAATGGCCAATCCACAGTAGGGAGTTTATTAAAGGAATTAATTACAGTGCATATATTTCAAAGTGTCCATTTTGTTTCTTTATAGGTTATGTACTCGACAGCAACAGGTACATTTATTCCATTGATTCAAGCTATGCAAACGTTTGAGAACTATTTAACAGTCACGATATTTCCGGAAATTTTGCTTTGAATGAAATACCTATTTCATATTTCGGAGTTCATCTTGTAGGTTTCAATAATAGCCCCAGGCCCATTACTAGAAGAATAAAGTGTTGAAACTATGAGCCAATACTCTTGAAAATTTGCGAAACTCAATTAATGCCCATATTTGAGAGATCACATCATCAGTTCTCACACCTAATTTTCAGTTGTCATCCTAAAAACGGACAAAGTAAAAGTGTGGGCTTCTGAAGGATCAACTTCTGTGCAGCAATAATGGCAAAAACTGGAGCTCGCATTAGCCATAGTCACATAGCAAACCTTGTTATCCAAAGTTTCCATTAAGCCTTGAAAGCTTCCCTGAGTGGCCCTCCACAGTACACTGTATTTCCTTATGCAGCAAACCCATTCCTAGGTCAGAATTTGCGAAATTATTAGTCACAAATCATCTTTAAAGTACATACTTGGGAACAGGGCTGTGCATTAAAGTCAGAATCAATGAGTGTTAATAAGATTCCTTACGGCTGTTTAGTATTTGAGGGAGCATGCAGAGACTTTGGACCTAATATTCCCTTCTGTGGAGGACTAACTGCTCAAAGATTTGTTACAGTCAGGGCAGGGTTCCTCTGAGATTTTGCTTTCAATCAATGAAGCCCTTACTGACACACAGATGGGCACTTGGGCGAAGTCTTGTTCTTGCCCTCCAGTGAACAGGCAGCCATGCGCCAAAGACTGGTACCAGATAACCTCAATTTTCTGACCCAACAGCTGACTCCAGAAAGTCTGGTTGTTCAAGCTTCCACCAGTACGGTTAACTGAAATACATTACCCACATCTACCCTCCCCAGGACAGAGAGTCATAGAAAATTGAAGCATTCAGGAAACGGATGCCCTCATCAGGAAGCCTTGCAATTAGGTCCGTCAATGCCAGTTGCCTAGTTAGCCAATATACTCACGTAGTCTGGGATATGGTCGACAAAATCTTGCCAGCAGTGCCTGAAGACTCGAAGACAGGATGCGGCCAAATAGGTCATTAGGTCTCCCCTGGATACTATCAATTGCTTTGGTCAGGCAGTCAGCACAAGTGTGGTGCTCCATTATCACGCTTTGGATGAGATCCACAGGCTTCTTTTGGCATGTCCAGGCGTTATGGATGAACAAGTTACTTTTCTTCGATAACGCCTTATCAGGTAGAGATTTTATCTAGCCACAGATTCTTTATCTTAGAATATTCCTCTGGTATCAGAATGGCTCCAGACATTTTTCTGAGCAGTACCCTTGGGAGACGGTAGGTGGAGTAGTTCAGCTCCACGTCACATTGTCTGCTCCGGAAATGAAGTGCGCCATACCTATGTAGGTGCCACCCCAGCGCACTGACCTTAGTTTAGTGACTAGTTTCCACGGCAGAAGAACAGAGCCATGCTGAGGTATAAAACCAGTGTGCCAGAGTGAGGTCCTGAAAGACCTCTTGAAGAAGAAGTTACAGTTCGCAGAATGGGGAGGATAGATAAGAAATGTGCAGCTAGACAAAGTCTCTACCTGATACAGCGTTACTGAAGGTAAGTAACTTGCTCATCTGATAGAGACTTCTAGCCCCAGACTCCTTACCTTAGAATAGATACCAAAGCAACCACTCCCAGGAGGAGGGTTTGTGGACTGTTTAAAATAAAAAGTCCTGGACACCCAACAGGCGAAATGCCCATCATGCTGGACCTGAGTGTCTAGGCAGCAGTGTTTGACAAACATGTGACGTGTGTAGCAGTGCCCACGTAGATGCCTGACAGATGTCCAGGACTGGGACTCAGCAAGCTAACGTGGTGGTTGCACCCTTGGCTCAGGTGAAAGTAGCCCACAAACCTTCATGGAGTTGCTTTTTGGTTAGTGCATAGCAGATTTTAATGCAACGTACAATCCATCTGGAGATACTTCTCTTGTGCACTGCTTTGCCTTTCTTCGCTCTAACAAAACCCACAAATAGTTGATCGAACACTAGGAAGTCTTTAGTGCAATCAATGTAAAACCATAACGCCCTTTTTTGATCCAGGCAGAAAAGTCTCCCCTTTTCTTTGGAAGGGTGAGGTGGAGCAAAGAAAGTCAGCAGTATGATGTTCTGTACGACGTGAAAAGGTGTCACAACCTTGGGTAGAAAGGAGGCATGGGTTCTAAAGACCAGTTTGTCCGGAAAGAGGGTAGTATAACAGGGTTGACTGAGAACGCCTGCAACTCACTAACCCTCCTGGCAGATGTAATCGCAACGAGGAAGACTGTTTTGGTGGTGAGCAGTTGAAAAGAGCAGCTGTGCATGGGCTCAAAAGGTGAGTACATAATAAACGTATGAACTGACTTAAGGTACTTTTGGAGCATAATGAAAGGTGTGGGTGGAAACGTGTTGTAAAAACAGATATGGTGGTTACGGAAACTGCAAGAAAGCCAAGATGGTCAAAAGATACCCTTTAACTGTGTCCACAGCAAGCCATTGCTGGGCTAGCGAAAGAACAAACATCAAAACTTCAGACATGGGTGCAGACAGAGTGTCAACTTGTTTTGCAACACACCAAGCCACAAATTTGCCACATCGGCAGGCGTACACTGTTTTGGTTGAGGGACTCCTGGCTGCCAAGATGACATCATACGCTATGGGAGGAAGTTCAAACACTCTCAACTGTCTCAGCTCAATCTCCACGCATGTAGATGGAGAGTGTGCAGGTTCGGGTTTAGAACCCTGCTCTGTTACTGTGACAAGAGTCCTCCCAAAGGGGCAGCCTGATTGGAGGACTGATGCTCATGCCCTGGAGTTCGGGATACTATGCTCTCCGTGCCCAATCCGAAGCCACAAGGATGACTTGAGTTGGTCGGTCCTTATCTTATTGAGAGCTCGGGGCAGAAGTGATATCGGTGGAAAGGAGGCCTGAGTTTCACTGAAGACGAATTGAGTCTCTGAGCGAAAGCCACCTTGGAAACTCCGGTGCGCAGAAGTGCAGACATTGTGTGTTCTCGGCGGTGGTGAAAACATCTAACCAAGGATCTCCCCAGTTGCAGAAGAGACATTGCACCACCTCCGGAAGGGAGCCACCATTCGTGATCCGCAAGGCATCGCCAGCTGGGGTTGTTCACCCTGATGTTAAGGTGGTGCACAACCAGGAAGTTGTCCTGGTGTACCAACAACATCCAGAGGCACAGAGCTTCCTGGCACAGTGTCCAGGATCCCACTCCGCCCTGTCTGTTGCAGTACCACATGGCGGTGGTGTTGTATGTTAACTCCTGAATCAGCCTTACCTTGATAGATGGAAGGAAGGATTTCAATACCAAGCGTATTTCTGTCAGCTCCAACAAGTTGACGTGGAGCTGAGACTCCACCAGAGACCAGAGTCCCCTGATCTCCACCTGCCCCACATGGCCGTCGCAACCCAGAAGTGATGCATTTGTCACCACTTTGACCTCTGCGTGGGGAAGGAAAATGGGTCTGCTACTGACCCAATCTCGTTTTGACAGCCACCACAGCAGGTCTTGTGCAGTTCCCTCTGATAGCTGGACCAGATCGAAGAGATTCCCCTGATTCTGCGTCTATTGGAACATCAGGTCTCAATGCAGAGCCCGCATATGCCAGCAGGCATGTTTTACCAGCAGGATGCAGGAGGCCATTAGGGCCAGCAGCTTAAGAACCAGTCTCACCGAAATCCAGGATAGAGGCTGAAACATCGGTATCATAACCTGAATATCCTGGACTCGCTGCTTTGGACAATAAGCGCAAAATTGCACTGTGTCCAGATTGGCACCAATGGAAGAGAGCGTCTGAGAGAGAGTCAGGTGTGACTTTGGGTTGTTGATAGAGAATCCCAGTGAATGCAGAAGGTCCACTGTACTGTGGAGGTGGGAGATGACTGCCTGGGGCGAGCCCGCTTTCAACAGCCAGTCATCGAGGTAGGGGAAGACTGAAATTTCCAGCCTTTCGTAGATGGGCTGTGACCACCGCCATCAACTATGTGAACACCCGAGCGGCGCTAGTGAGGGAACAGGTGAGCACAGCGAATTGAAAATGCTCCTGACCTGCCATGAACCGCAGCTGCCATGAACCGCAGGATGGGAATATGAAAGTATGCGTCCTGCAAGTCCAGCGCTACCATCTAGTCTCCGGGATCCAGGGCAGACAGAACATGAGCCAGAGTGAGCATTTTGAAAGTTTCGTTTTCAGGAAGTAGTTGTGAGAAAAAAGGCACACTGGTGAACAAATGTCAGCAAAAAGTCACAAAAATACAATAAAAAAATGGCCCTGGGGAGCTCAATCCAGATCTGCGCTGATGGCGCCGAAAAGAGGGAACGGAGGCCAGCGGGGTGGGGTGGCATCTCTATAGGCACTGTGCACGCACTTCTGGCACGGATGACACAATGTCATCTACCAGTGCGCAAGGGAATTGCTCAGAAAAATTTCCAGATCCAGTCAAACACCTGGGGAATATTCTAAGGTTCGGAATCTGTCACTAGAAGTCTCGATCAGATATGCCTTTTGACGGATTTCGCTTGTTTGACGACAAGGCAGATTCAAGCCTTGGAATGCTGTTTGATGAGCCATGCCACAGTAATTTCATTGAGCCTTTCTGCGCCTGCCACATAATTTTCCCAGCAATTCATTCCCTTCAAGGATACTCTCGAGGGTTGGCAAACAGGCAGCACTAGGCCTTTCTCTGCCCCCTCAGGAGGCAACCCAGTCCTTTCGGGGTGAGGGCAGACAATGTCAAGGTCATCAGGGACAGCGATCATCCAAGCCCCCCCAACCCTGAGGCATCAGCTTCCAAGCCATTTTAGCTTGCTCTCAGTCACACACAACTACCCTAGAAGGTCGAATCCAACAAAGGATCACGTCTGACAGATGGGTCCGCCAGATGGTTCAACGTGGCTATGCCATTCCATTCTTTTCTGACACAGGATCTTCCACCCACATCAGAACAGCTTTCAGATAAGCAGCAGGCACTTTTTTACAGGATGTGCAGGCTCTCTTGTATAAAGAGGCCATGGAGATGGTACCAGACTTGGAAATAGGGACTGATTGTTAATCAAGTTACTTCCTTGTGCTGAAGAAAGACGGAGGCCTTTGTTCTATTTTAGATCTTTGTTCTCTGAACACCTTCCTGTGCATAGACTGATTCAAGATGCTCAGACTGACCTAGGTTTTGTCAGCCTTGGATCTGGACGAATGGATGGCAGCCTTGAACCTGCAGGATACACATTTTTATATACCCGGCCTGCAGTCACACAGACGTTACTGGCAGTTCAAGGTAGGTCAGGAGCATTTTCAACTTGCTATGCTCCCCTTCGGCCTCACCAGTGCTCCATGAGTGTTCACAAAAGTGATTGTGGTGGTCGCAGCACACCTTCAGAGGTTGGAAATAACAGTTTTCCCCTACCTTGATGACTGGCAGTTGAAGGCAGGTTCACCACAGTCAGTCGTAGACCTCCTCCAGACCTTGACCTCATTGGGGCTCCGACTCTACGTGCCGAAGTCACATCTGACTCCTTCGCATAGGCTCTTATGGTTGGAGCTATGTTGGAAATGGTGCAGTTCCAGGCCTTCCCTCTGTCACAAACGAGTCCAAGACATTCTGACTATAATCCTAATGTTTCAGTTTATGCCCTGGGTCTCAATGAAATTGGCTGAGGCTTCTTGGCCTCTTGGCTTCCTGCATCCTGCTCATTGACTAGGTACCCTCACCTTTATGCCATCGTAATTTAATTTAATAAGAACAGGTTGTAGGATGGGCTGTATTCTAGCCCGTTCACTGGTGCTTTCTACAGTATTACCAGGTATGCTGGGATATAATTAAACCAAAAACACTTTTACTGTGGTAAAAAAACACAAGTCTTTTCTGTCCAAGTGCATTTGCTACTCTTGTCTTTGAGCCAACCTGTAACGGTCAGGCAGTAGGGTCACTCAAGCGTGGTTCGAAACAAAATGCACCTAAAGACCTTAACTGACAAAGTATGTGCTTACAGGATGGAACTCAGTTCAGGGTAAGCTTCCACAAAATCAACACTATCACACAAAGCCAATGATGTCACATATACCCCCACAATCAAAGTAGATGGAGGAGTGCACTGGTGGGCAAATAACTTCCTTCAAACAATACCATGGGAACTCACCCATCTCTCTATTCTGTGCCGGTCCTCCTCTCACATATCCAAGTATTTTTGATGGACTGCGTGGTTGCCATATTGCCAATACCCTTCCCTTAAGGTACTATTTTCACACTGAACCAGGTCGCGTTTGAACTGGCCCGGTGGCATAACTTCATACCTTTCCAAACACCAAGCAGGCCCAAACAGGCACCTGCACCTTTATGGGTGGTCTTGCTGCCTACTCACATGGACCAAGAGCAACCTTTCTTACACCTGCCTTGTGAGTGTCGAACAGTGGTTCTGATCAAAGGCAGACATAGGCAAAAGGAAAAGTCAACTGACATGGAGCAAGAGTGACTCTGCTTCCAGCTGGCGAGTGAGTGGGAAGCTGATGCTTCAATCACAGGCAGACCAAAGTGGAGGAGAAGCAGCAAACCCTCTGGGCCCTGATTATACCTGAAACTGTCCTTAACTATCCCTACAACAGTTTGAAAGAGATCTGCCTACTGCTCCCCAAATATTTATTATATGAAATAGACGTCAGCAACTAAACAGGCAAATAATATTAAGAAAAAACAGAACCTCTGAGTCTGTATGCAACAGTACAAGAGATGTTATCAAAAATATAACCTTTGATGTCATCTGTGACACAAAAGAGAAGTTTTGGTTGTATATAAACATTGCAGAACGATGATGTCGAGGGATGTAACTAGGTTACATTTGACATTTCGCCATGGATACAATCATCAATCTCAAACCAAATATGAAACAAAAGTAATATGCTACAACACATACCAATTCCAAAGAGCTCTTGGATTTGACTCCAGAGAACAAACTAAGGGCTAAAGACACACTTGATGAATGTCCTTTCATTGTTTAAAGTACAAACGACCAGAGACAGAGATACCCAAGACTACGTGGAAAAAGCTGGTTTACAATAATAATCAACTATAGACCCCATTACAAATAAGACACCAAATTGTGATATGCCACCTTTTCAGAAAAAAAGAACTGAGCAAAACTGTGAGAATAATTGAACTGCGCCATAAATGCACGCAGGATGGCTCTTTTAATATTTTCCTTCTCTCTGACCACAAGCCTTGAGACGGAACAGTTGAACTGGGAATGAGACCGCACTATACACTAATGGAGGCTGAGGTGTTTTTGTTTTGTTTAAGTAACCACTAGCTTATAAGAGCCAAACCTCATTAAGGCTAATTGGTTGTTGATAGTCTGTGTCCCGACAAGACAAGAAAATTATTCAGAGATGAATGTTCCATCAATTCTACAGACAGTGCATAACAATTATAGGAACACCTATAAAAAGTGGCCTGGAATAAAATACAGCCAGCTGAAAAAAGAGGTTACTCCTGAAAGGGTAGGAAAAAGACAGTGCCTCAACTTGGTGATTTGCGTCAGTCATTAGTGGAACATTTTATGACAGACTGTGTAACAGGGATTCTTGCACCTTGTGGCGGGGTCGCAATAACGGGTCGGTGACCAGATCTCGGTATATATGATTTTATTTTTCCAAAGACACGTCTTTGAGTGAGTGTGAGTCTCTCCGTGGTATGTGTCGCTGGTTCGGAGGGCTGTCCTCCTGATCGGAGTCGTTCCGGCCGGGTCCGTTCCTCCTCCCGGTGTCCCGTCTCTGGCGATACGTTTTCTCCGTGGTGGATGTTGTGGGGGGGGATCGTGTTGAAGGATGGAAACTCCGAAGGGGAAAAAGAAAAGAACACTCGTGTGAGGGTTCCGGTCCGGAACGATGAAAAGGGAAGGGTAGTGAGGGGAACACCTTCAAGCAACCCGTGAAGCACTATTGACGACGCAAGTGATAGTGAAGGGGCAAGGTGCAAGCGGGAACAGCTCTTTTCCCTACTCCCCGTCTAGTCAGAGGAGTCCCTCCTCCCAAGCCACCCTGTAAACCGGTCTCGTACCTGGTTTAGCCACGCTCCTCCAGGAGCGTGGCTCGGCAGCGTGGGGTCGTTGGCCTCCTGGCGTATCCTGTAGTCCTCGAGGTCTACCGCCGTCTTTCGTCCTCCGCTCTCCTTCTTCCCGTCTCACTTGGCTCTCGATCTCTCCGGACACAACTCCTTCCTCTTCTCCGGTGGCGAAGCACACTTCCGTGGGTGTATCCTCGTCCCTTATTGCTTGGCATCCCATGACGTCAGTGGGAGGGGGTGGAGTCCCGTCATCAAAACTTCCCCAATTAAAGGAGCCGCTCTGTTCGTTCACAGCGTTTATGTTTGTGGTGCTCCACTCGTCCTGTTTCGAGGAGATAAGAGGGGTGATAGAGGTATGGCAGACCACCAGTCTAGGTCATTCTCCTGTTCGGCCTCCGCTATCCCCACCCTGTCACACTCCCCCACCCCAGGATTCTCCCGATCGGGGAGAGGGAAGACCCGGGACAGATAGTCAGCGCTCCCATTGTCTATCCCCTTTTGTGTCGAACCTCAAAGGAAAAAGGCTGTAATGACAGGAACCAGCGGAGAACCCTTGGATTTTGCGATTTGGACCTGCACATCCACTGCAAGGGAGCATGATCTGTATACAGTATAAAGGGGCGACCCTCTAGATAATATCGCAACTTATCTACCGCCCACTTTACTGCCAAGCATTCACGCTCTATGGTGGGGTACTTAGCTTCCCTTGGAAATAGTTTTCTACTAGCGTATAACACAGGGTGCTCAGCCCCGTCGTCAGCGACCTGGGACAACACCGCTCCCAACCCATGATTAGAGGCGTCTGTGTGTAAGATGAAGGTTTTGTTAAAGTCCGGAGAGGCCAGAACAGGGCTTGTGGTAATGGTATCTTTGAGCTTCATGAACGCCTCCTGCATCTCCGTGGTGGGATGTGCTAGCCGTTGGGGTCTAATCTCTTTTCGTAGAACGTCTGTCAGAGGGGCGGCTATCTCCGAAAACTGGGGGACAAAACGTCTATAATACCCCAGTAACCCGAGGAACGCCCGTAGCTCCCTTTTGTGGAGGGAAAGGGAGTGTCAGCGATCGCTCGCACCTTTTCAGCCTGTGGGGCTATCAATCCTTGTCCTAAGACATATCCCAGGTACTTCACCTTTTGGTAAGCCGCTCGTGATTTCTTGGCGTTGATATGTAGTCCTGCATGTCCAAGGGCACGGAGGATCGTTCGCAGGTGTTCCAGATGTTCATTCCATGATGCACTGAAGACCACGATATCGTCAAGGTAGGCCGAACAAAAGGAAGGGAACCCATGGAGTACGGTGTTCATAAGTCTTTGAAAGGTGGCCGGGGCGCCATGCAGACCAAACGGGAGGACATTAAATTCATATAAGCCCTCGTCAGTTGCAAACGCAGTCTTTTTCCGGTCCTCTTCTCGCAAAGGGACCTGCCAATAACCTTTCGTTAGGTCGAACGTTGTTATGTATTTGGCCTCACCTAACTTTTCGATAAGATCGTCGACTCTGGGGATAGGGTACGCATCAAACGTGGAAACAGCATTTAATGCCCGAAAGTCCATACAAAAGCGGGTAGATCCGTCCGGTTTAGGGACCATCACTATCGGGGATGTCCAGTCGCTTGTAGAGGGGCGGATAACCCCTAACCGCAACATCTCTTGTACTTCCCGATTTACTGCAGCCTTTTTTGCGGCTGGTATCCTATATGGCCTCTGTTTGATTGTTTTCCCAGGTTGGGTCTCAATCCGATGTTCTGCCAGTGTAGTTTTCCCTGGGAGGTCCGAAAAAGAGGAGAGAATGGTAGCAAAGTCTCGAACAGGTCAGCTCTTTCTTTATCTGGCAGTTCTTCATTTATCACTAGGTGGTTTAGGGTGGTACTTCCCGACTCCGAGGTGGGTATCGTCAGGTGAGTATCCCTGGGCAAGGGTCCCAACCATTTCTTTAATATATTGATGTGATATGTCTGTTTCTTCTTGGGGGACATCTGAATCTGGTATGTGGTCTTGCCAAAGACCCCCACCACTTTGTAGGGACCTAGCCATTCGGCTTGAAATTTTTTGTAGCGGAAGGGAGTAGTACCAGCACCCAGTCTCCGATAGACAAAGTCCTCCATTTCTTCCCTTTGTCGTAGCACTTCTTTTGTCGATCTCTACTTTTCTCGAGATTCGAATAAGCCAGATCCCTTAATTTCCCTATGCGGGACCTCAGTCGCTGGGTGTAGTCTAGGAGGGATTTCCTTTCCTCTTCTTCTTCTTTCTCCCAGGCTTCTTTGGTCATTTCCAATAGTGTTCTGGGCTGTCTGCCGTACACCATCTCGAACGGAGAACAGCCCAGACTACTTTGATTTTGGGCTCTTAGGACATATAATGCGAGTGGTAATAGTTGATCCCAGTCTTTTCCTTCGAGAGTCAACATCTTCTTTAGTGTGGTCTTTAACGTTCTGTTGTACCTCTCTACTAGTCCGTCTGTTTGTGGGTGGTAGACTGAGGTCCGGAGTTGATGTAGGTTTAGGGAGCGGCAGACCTCTTTCATCATTCGTGACATGAACGGTGTGCCTTGATCCGTTAGTATTTCCTTCGGGAATCCCACCCTAGAGAAGAATTCCAAGAGCTTGTCGGCTATGTTCTTGGTAGTGGGGGCTCTGAGCGGAAAAGCCTCAGGGAATCTTGTAGCGTAGTCTACAATAACCAGGGCGTACTGGTTCCCTTTCGGGGTTTTGGGAAGGGGTCCTATTAAGTCCATACCCACTCGTTCAAATGGACTCCCTATGATGGGTAGAGGTTGGAGGGGAACGGCTGGAGGACGATATAGGTTCTTCTTCTGGCATATTGCACACGATTGGCAATGTTCTTTTACATCCTTATATATGCCTGGCCAATAAAAATGTCTGAGGACGGCTTGGGTGGTTTTTTCTGCGCCCATGTGTCCAGCTGCGAGGTGAGTATGCGAAAAGAATAGTACCTGTTCCCTGAAGGACTGGGGGACGAGAAGTTGGGGGGGGTCGTTGGCTGTTCCTTTTCGATACAACAGCCCCTCTTTGATCAAGAATCCGGGGTAGGAAGCTGATGGGGTATTGAGGTTTACATGGGCGGCTTCCCAGGCGTTGAACAAAGTGGCATCATTGGCCTGTGCGAACTTAAAACTCCTGTCAAGAACCCAAGGATCTGGAGTGATAAGGGCCGCTTGGGGGGGCTCTGGTGTCGTTTTTGTCTCCCTACGTTGTTGAAAAAGAGGTCTAGAAAATCTGGGTTATCTGTCCCTAGAATCAGCTCTTCGGGCAGGGTTTCTAACACCCCCACTCGTGCCTTACAGGGAGATCCAGGCATCGGTGAGATAGTGATTCTCGCTAGAGGGTATGGTCTAATGTCTCCATGGACGCATCTTATGTGTACTATTGTGTCTGGGATGTATTGGGAGGGACGGACGAGGCCTTTCTGAATAACCGATTGTTTACAGCCAGAATCTAATAGAGCCCTTACCACCCTCCCATTAACACGTACACTTACGTAGAATGCGGAGCCCATCTCAGCACTGTATAGGACCGACCTAGGGATGTAGCCCACTTCCATAGGTTCCTCCGCTGGTTTACGTTTCGGGCACAGCCTAGAGATATGGCCCCAATCCCCACACTCAAAACATTGTGGCCCCCTGAAACTTGGGATGTCTGGTTTAAATGTTCGAGATTTTGCATGATCGACCAGGGGTTTTTGGTATTTCCTGTCCAGCTTAGGGGGGGGCTGTTTATGGGGTCTCTCAGGTTCCCATACTGTGTTCCTGGGCTGTGCTCGAGAATACGTCGTGGCCATCTCGATGGCTTGCTCGGGGTTAGGTGCGTGTGTTGTTTTAGCCATCTCTGCGTTCCGTAGGGGAGGGCTTCCATAAACTGTTCCAAATACACACGGTTCATAATGTCTTCTTTGGAGCTGGTGGTTGGTTTCAACCATTTGTCTGCGGCCATCTTAAGACGAAAGAAAAGGGTTTTTGGATTTTCCCCTTGTAGTCCCCTCTCCTTTCTGAACCGTACTCTATAGGCTTCAGCGTCTAGGCCTAAGTGGTCCAGTATGACTTCTTTTATTGTTTGATAGGGGGTAGTGCCCGTAGCATTGGCTACTTGATAGGCGGCTTGTGCTTCGCCTGTCAAGAGGGGGCCAGAAAGAACGGCCACTTCTCTTCAGGCCATCCGCATGCCCTAGCTGCTCGCTCAAAATTTAATAGAAACGCATCCGGGTCTTCTCCGGATACGTATTTCTGTAGGGCTATCCCAGACGGCCCGGGTGTTGGAGCTCTTCGGTCTCCGGATGTTGGACCAGCGGGGTCCTGTACCATCTTCTGCAGTCCCTCCATCTGAGCCGTGATGGTATTTTTAAACACGTCCCTATCGGCTTGGGCGGATGACATCTGTCGTTCGATTGCCCATTCAAGCTTCTCCTGGCCTGCTATCAGGTGTTGTATAACTGCGTCCATCCCTGGGTTGCTGACGGACAGAGGTGGTGATCCCACTTCTGACACCAGTTGTGGCGGGGTCGCAATAACGGGTCGGTGACCAGATCTCGGTATATATGATTTTATTTTTCCAAAGACACGTCTTTGAGTGAGTGTGAGTCTCTCCGTGGTATGTGTCGCTGGTTCGGAGGGCTGTCCTCCTGATCGGAGTCGTTCCGGCCGGGTCCGTTCCTCCTCCCGGGGTCCCGGTCTCTGGCGATACGTTTTCTCCGTGGTGGATGTTGTGGGGGGGGATCGTGTTGAAGGATGGAAACTCCGAAGGGGAAAAAGAAAAGAACACTCGTGTGAGGGTTCCGGTCCGGAACGATGAAAAGGGAAGGGTAGTGAGGGGAACACCTTCAAGCAACCCGTGAAGCACTATTGACGACGCAAGTGATAGTGAAGGGGCAAGGTGCAAGCGGGAACGGCTCTTTTCCCTACTCCCCGTCTAGTCAGAGGAGTCCCTCCTCCCAAGCCACCCTGTAAACCGGTCTCGTACCTGGTTTAGCCACGCTCCTCCAGGAGCGTGGCTCGGCGAAGCGTGGGGTCGTTGGCCTCCTGGCGTATCCTGTAGTCCTCGAGGTCTACCGCCGTCTTTCGTCCTCCGCTCTCCTTCTTCCCGTCTCACTTGGCTCTCGATCTCTCCGGACACAACTCCTTCCTCTTCTCCGGTGGCGAAGCACACTTCCGTGGGTGTATCCTCGTCCCTTATTGCTTGGCATCCCATGACGTCAGTGGGAGGGGGTGGAGTCCCGTCATCAAAACTTCCCCAATTAAAGGAGCCGCTCTGTTCGTTCACAGCGTTTATGTTTGTGGTGCTCCACTCGTCCTGTTTCGAGGAGATAAGAGGGGTGATAGAGGTATGGCAGACCACCAGTCTAGGTCATTCTCCTGTTCGGCCTCCGCTATCCCCACCCTGTCACACTCCCCCACCCCAGGATTCTCCCGATCGGGGAGAGGGAAGACCCGGGACAGATAGTCAGCGCTCCCATTGTCTATCCCCTTTTTGTGTCGAACCTCAAATGAAAAAGGCTGTAATGACAGGAACCAGCGGAGAACCCTTGGATTTTGCGATTTGGACCTGCACATCCACTGCAAGGGAGCATGATCTGTATACAGTATAAAGGGGCGACCCTCTAGATAATATCGCAACTTATCTACCGCCCACTTTACTGCCAAGCATTCACGCTCTATGGTGGGGTACTTAGCTTCCCTTGGAAATAGTTTTCTACTAGCGTATAACACAGGGTGCTCAGCCCCGTCGTCAGCGACCTGGGACAACACCGCTCCCAACCCATGATTAGAGGCGTCTGTGTGTAAGATGAAGGTTTTGTTAAAGTCCGGAGAGGCCAGAACAGGGCTTGTGGTAATGGTATCTTTGAGCTTCATGAACGCCTCCTGCATCTCCGTGGTGGGATGTGCTAGCCGTTGGGGTCTAATCTCTTTTCGTAGAACGTCTGTCAGAGGGGCGGCTATCTCCGAAAACTGGGGGACAAAACGTCTATAATACCCCAGTAACCCGAGGAACGCCCGTAGCTCCCTTTTTGTGGAGGGAAAGGGAGTGTCAGCGATCGCTCGCACCTTTTCAGCCTGTGGGGCTATCAATCCTTGTCCTAAGACATATCCCAGGTACTTCACCTTTTGGTAAGCCGCTCGTGATTTCTTGGCGTTGATATGTAGTCCTGCATGTCCAAGGGCACGGAGGATCGTTCGCAGGTGTTCCAGATGTTCATTCCATGATGCACTGAAGACCACGATATCGTCAAGGTAGGCCGAACAAAAGGAAGGGAACCCATGGAGTACGGTGTTCATAAGTCTTTGAAAGGTGGCCGGGCGCCATGCAGACCAAA
This sequence comes from Calotriton arnoldi, assembly GCA_963921515.1. Taxonomy (NCBI): domain Eukaryota; kingdom Metazoa; phylum Chordata; class Amphibia; order Caudata; family Salamandridae; genus Calotriton; species Calotriton arnoldi. The sequence continues at coordinate 769,307 of CAWUFW010008671.1, forward strand.
CGGGAGGACATTAAATTCATATAAGCCCTCGTCAGTTGCAAACGCAGTCTTTTCCGGTCCTCTTCTCGCAAAGGGACCTGCCAATAACCTTTCGTTAGGTCGAACGTTGTTATGTATTTGGCCTCACCTAACTTTTCGATAAGATCGTCGACTCTGGGGATAGGGTACGCATCAAACGTGGAAACAGCATTTAATGCCCGAAAGTCCATACAAAAGCGGGTAGATCCGTCCGGTTTAGGGACCATCACTATCGGGGATGTCCAGTCGCTTGTAGAGGGCGGATAACCCCTAACCGCAACATCTCTTGTACTTCCCGATTTACTGCAGCCTTTTTGCGGCTGGTATCCTATATGGCCTCTGTTTGATTGTTTTCCCAGGTTGGGTCTCAATCCGATGTTCTGCCAGTGTAGTTTTCCCTGGGAGGTCCGAAAAAGAGGAGAGAATGGTAGCAAAGTCTCGAACAGGTCAGCTCTTTCTTTATCTGGCAGTTCTTCATTTATCACTAGGTGGTTTAGGGTGGTACTTCCCGACTCCGAGGTGGGTATCGTCAGGTGAGTATCCCTGGGCAAGGGTCCCAACCATTTCTTTAATATATTGATGTGATATGTCTGTTTCTTCTTGGGGGACATCTGAATCTGGTATGTGGTCTTGCCAAAGACCCCCACCACTTTGTAGGGACCTAGCCATTCGGCTTGAAATTTTTGTAGCGGAAGGGAGTAGTACCAGCACCCAGTCTCCGATAGACAAAGTCCTCCATTTCTTCCCTTTGTCGTAGCACTTCTTTTGTCGATCTCTACTTTTCTCGAGATTCGAATAAGCCAGATCCCTTAATTTCCCTATGCGGGACCTCAGTCGCTGGGTGTAGTCTAGGAGGGATTTCCTTTCCTCTTCTTCTTCTTTCTCCCAGGCTTCTTTGGTCATTTCCAATAGTGTTCTGGGCTGTCTGCCGTACACCATCTCGAACGGAGAACAGCCCAGACTACTTTGATTTTGGGCTCTTAGGACATATAATGCGAGTGGTAATAGTTGATCCCAGTCTTTTCCTTCGAGAGTCAACATCTTCTTTAGTGTGGTCTTTAACGTTCTGTTGTACCTCTCTACTAGTCCGTCTGTTTGTGGGTGGTAGACTGAGGTCCGGAGTTGATGTAGGTTTAGGGAGCGGCAGACCTCTTTCATCATTCGTGACATGAACGGTGTGCCTTGATCCGTTAGTATTTCCTTCGGGAATCCCACCCTAGAGAAGAATTCCAAGAGCTTGTCGGCTATGTTCTTGGTAGTGGGGGCTCTGAGCGGAAAAGCCTCAGGGAATCTTGTAGCGTAGTCTACAATAACCAGGGCGTACTGGTTCCCTTTCGGGGTTTTGGGAAGGGGTCCTATTAAGTCCATACCCACTCGTTCAAATGGACTCCCTATGATGGGTAGAGGTTGGAGGGGAACGGCTGGAGGACGATATAGGTTCTTCTTCTGGCATATTGCACACGATTGGCAATGTTCTTTTACATCCTTATATATGCCTGGCCAATAAAAATGTCTGAGGACGGCTTGGGTGGTTTTCTGCGCCCATGTGTCCAGCTGCGAGGTGAGTATGCGAAAAGAATAGTACCTGTTCCCTGAAGGACTGGGGGACGAGAAGTTGGGGGGGTCGTTGGCTGTTCCTTTTCGATACAACAGCCCCTCTTTGATCAAGAATCCGGGGTAGGAAGCTGATGGGGTATTGAGGTTTACATGGGCGGCTTCCCAGGCGTTGAACAAAGTGGCATCATTGGCCTGTGCGAACTTAAAACTCCTGTCAAGAACCCAAGGATCTGGAGTGATAAGGGCCGCTTGGGGGGCTCTGGTGTCGTTTTTGTCTCCCTACGTTGTTGAAAAAGAGGTCTAGAAAATCTGGGTTATCTGTCCCTAGAATCAGCTCTTCGGGCAGGGTTTCTAACACCCCCACTCGTGCCTTACAGGGAGATCCAGGCATCGGTGAGATAGTGATTCTCGCTAGAGGGTATGGTCTAATGTCTCCATGGACGCATCTTATGTGTACTATTGTGTCTGGGATGTATTGGGAGGGACGGACGAGGCCTTTCTGAATAACCGATTGTTTACAGCCAGAATCTAATAGAGCCCTTACCACCCTCCCATTAACACGTACACTTACGTAGAATGCGGAGCCCATCTCAGCACTGTATAGGACCGACCTAGGGATGTAGCCCACTTCCATAGGTTCCTCCGCTGGTTTACGTTTCGGGCACAGCCTAGAGATATGGCCCCAATCCCCACACTCAAAACATTGTGGCCCCCTGAAACTTGGGATGTCTGGTTTAAATGTTCGAGATTTTGCATGATCGACCAGGGGTTTTTGGTATTTCCTGTCCAGCTTAGGGGGGGGCTGTTTATGGGGTCTCTCAGGTTCCCATACTGTGTTCCTGGGCTGTGCTCGAGAATACGTCGTGGCCATCTCGATGGCTTGCTCGGGGGTTAGGTGCGTGTGTTGTTTTAGCCATCTCTGCGTTCCGTAGGGAGGGCTTCCATAAACTGTTCCAAATACACACGGTTCATAATGTCTTCTTTGGAGCTGGTGGTTGGTTTCAACCATTTGTCTGCGGCCATCTTAAGACGAAAGAAAAGGGTTTTTGGATTTTCCCCTTGTAGTCCCCTCTCCTTTCTGAACCGTACTCTATAGGCTTCAGCGTCTAGGCCTAAGTGGTCCAGTATGACTTCTTTTATTGTTTGATAGGGGGTAGTGCCCGTAGCATTGGCTACTTGATAGGCGGCTTGTGCTTCGCCTGTCAAGAGGGGGCCAGAAAGAACGGCCACTTCTCTTCAGGCCATCCGCATGCCCTAGCTGCTCGCTCAAAATTTAATAGAAACGCATCCGGGTCTTCTCCGGATACGTATTTCTGTAGGGCTATCCCAGACGGCCCGGGTGTTGGAGCTCTTCGGTCTCCGGATGTTGGACCAGCGGGGTCCTGTACCATCTTCTGCAGTCCCTCCATCTGAGCCGTGATGGTATTTTTAAACACGTCCCTATCGGCTTGGGCGGATGACATCTGTCGTTCGATTGCCCATTCAAGCTTCTCCTGGCCTGCTATCAGGTGTTGTATAACTGCGTCCATCCCTGGGTTGCTGACGGACAGAGGTGGTGATCCCACTTCTGACACCAGTTGTGGCGGGGTCGCAATAACGGGTCGGTGACCAGATCTCGGTATATATGATTTTATTTTTCCAAAGACACGTCTTTGAGTGAGTGTGAGTCTCTCCGTGGTATGTGTCGCTGGTTCGGAGGGCTGTCCTCCTGATCGGAGTCGTTCCGGCCGGGTCCGTTCCTCCTCCCGGTGTCCCGGTCTCTGGCGATACGTTTTCTCCGTGGTGGATGTTGTGGGGGGGATCGTGTTGAAGGATGGAAACTCCGAAGGGGAAAAAGAAAAGAACACTCGTGTGAGGGTTCCGGTCCGGAACGATGAAAAGGGAAGGGTAGTGAGGGGAACACCTTCAAGCAACCCGTGAAGCACTATTGACGACGCAAGTGATAGTGAAGGGGCAAGGTGCAAGCGGGAACGGCTCTTTTCCCTACTCCTCGTCTAGTCAGAGGAGTCCCTCCTCCCAAGCCACCCTGTAAACCGGTCTCGTACCTGGTTTAGCCACGCTCCTCCAGGAGCATGGCTCGGCGAAGCGTGGGGTCGTTGGCCTCCTGGCGTATCCTGTAGTCCTCGAGGTCTACCGCCGTCTTTCGTCCTCCGCTCTCCTTCTTCCCGTCTCACTTGGCTCTCGATCTCTCCGGACACAACTCCTTCCTCTTCTCCGGTGGCGAAGCACACTTCCGTGGGTGTATCCTCGTCCCTTATTGCTTGGCATCCCATGACGTCAGTGGGAGGGGGTGGAGTCCCGTCATCAAAACTTCCCCAATTAAAGGAGCCGCTCTGTTCGTTCACAGCGTTTATGTTTGTGGTGCTCCACTCGTCCTGTTTCGAGGAGATAAGAGGGGGTGATAGAGGTATGGCAGACCACCAGTCTAGGTCATTCTCCTGTTCGGCCTCCGCTATCCCCACCCTGTCACACACCTAAAAACCAATCCTTGGATACCACAGTTGTATTCCTAGGCCTGGGCGGAGTTTACGGAGTTCCGCGGAACTCTGCGAAGTGACATAAAAACTCAGCGGAGTTCCACAAGCAGCGGAGTGCGGCGTGAACTGCAGAGTTCGTGCTGATCTTCCTGCCGCTCGGGTAGAAATTCTACCCGAGCGGCAGCTCGCGCTCGCCAACTTACCGTTGGCGGGCGGGGAAAAAACTTTGCTGCGCTACGTGCAGCGGAGTTTTCTGCACTCCGCGAGATCCGCAGAGTGCAGAAAACTTTGCAAACCCCGCGAACGGAGCAGAGTTCACCACCCAGGCCTAATTCCTATTAGTGATTAAGTTTCAAGAAGAGCAAACATCCTGCCTGATTACATTTTTAATGGCAAAATAATTAGATGCAGAATAGAGGAGAAAATCTACAATGGCAGCCATGTTGTCATGTCCACACAAGCTTCACCAGGTTGTGCAGTGCTTTCAGAACACTTTAAGAACATACGGATCCTGACTTTTTACCTTACTCTGAAGTTTCGGCTCAAAGCAGGCAGAGTGGCATAATTTGAATATGTTTTGTCTTTCTCTCAGAGACACACAACAAGCTGCTTAAGAAACGTCACTGGCTTTTTCGCACAATAAACTGGGACAATCCTTGCAAAAGGTCCAGGTGAGTTCTCGGATACTGTATTGGCATATTCTGTGTCGCACTGATTCACTGCTTGCCCGCAAATGCTTGAAAAGTAACTCAATGTCTCATAAGATACGCTAAAAAAGATCTAATTTTTACTACCCAGGTAATCCTGTTTGGGCAGAGGTGAACAAGGCTGTATTAAAGTTGAACTGCTGTGGACATTTATTAATTGAATAGGTTATATCTGTGGAAAAATACAGTGTACAATTTTTATTATGGTTCTTCGGTAAATTTTTTGTAATGTTGTGTTTTGATACCAAATGCCCACTACAGGCATATATCTTCAGAAGAGATGTTTTTTAGGAGTAGGTATAATGGTTTTGCATTCTCTTAATTTTTACAGTATATTTTTAGTCATTCATTTGGCTATTAGACATGTTATTTGTCATGCAACTGCGTCCTTATATCAGAACTCCAACTAAACTGCTGTCTTGTGCAGGCCCAGCTGCTCCTGCCCACTTTGCTTCCGTTAAAGAACCGGCTCTGTTTCCCAGCCCTGGCTCCATTATCATTTCATTATGACCACACCGGCAATATTTATGACATGTTACCATTTCCTTTTTCTTAAATTTTTAAAAAAAAATATTTTTATTGGGTTTTTAAATGCACAGCATCAAAATTCATTACACAGTTCGCTACTTAGGGGGTCGACCCACTTAGTTAATACATTACTTAACATAAATTCCATATTGTAGCAGTAACATAATAACATACAAAACTCATTCTATAAACTAGGGCAGCTTGAAACAAAAAGTAATTAATTATACAGACATATAAAGAGCCATTAGTTGCTCATTTCTTCTTTCCAACTATAAATAGGGGCCCATATTGTCCTACCAAGCTTCCTGCCTCTTTTACCTCTCCTCTCGTATATTCCTTTCTCAAGGTTATAGATAGACAGTAGTTTGGCTAGCCATTGCTGAAAAGTAGGGGCTGCCCGATCCAACCATGCAGAGGAGATACATATACGTAGAACAGCCATGGCAATAAACCAAAAATAACTCGCTGAATCTCGCAAACCAGAATTTCTCACCCCTAGTAACATTAAAGCAGGGGACAGGGAGCCTCTTAGTATCAGAGTTTGGTTGATACATTTTTCTATATCTTTAATCAGGGTTTCCAGTTGCGGACAGGTCGCGAACATATGTATTGCATCCGCTTCTAAACTACCACAACGAGAACATCTGATCCCCTCTTGACCCCCCCCATTGCGCGATTTTAGCGGGTGTGATATATAGAGAGAAGACAGTCTTGTAGTGCTGCGCCTGAAGTCCCGCTGAGCACAGAATGGTGTTACCTAGCTCGAGGGAGTCAAGAAAATCATCCCTATCTATATCAAACTTCTCAGCCCACTTTCCCCCATGCTTATCTAGATCGTCTGGTTTAAGCTGGGTCAATTCCAGCATATATCCACTTGATAGTACAATTCTCCCCTGATCGAATATTATCAATGATTCTGATTCTTCCAAAATGATATAATCCCCCTTTTTTCCCTTTTAGGAAGCTAGCTAATTGCAAATACTTAAAAAACTCCTCTTACTTAAACCGTGCTCGCTTTGTACTTCGCTAAATGATCTTATCCCACCTTGCCCCAGCAAATCACCTATCATCCGTATTCCACACTCATCCCATACCTTCATAGTCGCATCTGCAAAAATCCCCGGGAAGGAGGGGTTCTTATATAGCTGAGTATAGAAATGAATTCTCCCAAGGCCCAGACTCTTCTTAAATGCAGTCCAGATTTTAAATGCGGCATTTAACGTTTTAAACCTTGTCTTTTTAAACTAGCTAGGTTCAGCTAAATTTCATGAAGCAATTCTTGGCTTCTTTTCCTATCAGATATTGATATGGATCCGGGGCTATGTTTTAGTCCAGCAATCTACCTTACTTCCACCCACCAAGTTAATCATATATTGCAAAGCCACAGCCCAATAATACATTCTGAAATCAGGGACCGCCCAGCCCCTCTATCTCGCGGCAAGGACATAAATCTCAGGGCCCTTCTGGTTTTGCCGTGCGCCCAAATAAACCTGTTCACCATATGCTCCAGGACCCTAAACCAGTGTTTCTCGAATTCTAGCGGTATTGCTCTAAACAAATACAGTATTCTAGGCAAAAATACCATCTTAACTACGTTGCAGCGTCCCACAATCGACATATGCAAATTATTTATTCGATCAAAGTCTTTCTTAGCCTTGGTAATAATTGGGTCGATGTTTTCCCCCACTAATTTCCCCAGATCAGGCATTATATTAATGCCTAAATATATTGCTGAATCAACCACCCATGGATCATCAAGTTGAACCCCCTTATTTAAGACTATTTGGGTCTTAGCCCTATTTAAAGCGTATCCGGCTACTGAGCCGAAAGCTTCTGCTTCACGCCCTATACTAACTAAAGCTGCAAATGGATCTGGAGTAACCACGGCGACATCATCTGCATATGCCATTATCTTTGCATCCAACTCATGAAATCTAATTGGTCTAATACTGTTGTTAATCTCTAATTTCCTGATCAGGGGGTCAATATATAAGGCAAACAAAAGGGGCGAGCATTGACACCCTTGCCGTGTACCACGATTAATTCTCATAGGTAGCGTATATCCCCCATTGACTCTCAGCCGAGCCATCGGAGCTTTATACAAGGCCTGCACTGCCTTAATGAAGCCGGTGCCCAAGCCATACTGATTCAGTGCCTCCCAGAGGTAGTCCCAGGAGACCCTATCGAATGCTTTTTCGGCATCTAATAAAATCAGTGCCATAGGGTCTCCTGAGATCTCGGCTGCGTCAAACAATGTAATGACCTTGCGGATGTGTTCCGTTGTCCCCCGGCCAGGTATGAAGCCATGCTGATTCGAATGAACTAAGTTCCCTATTATTTTATTTAGCCGGGTTGCCAATGCCTTGGAATAGATTTTGGCATCACTATTCATAAGTGTTATCGGCCGGTAAGAGCCAGGTTCTTCCGGGGGTTTCCCCTTTTTTAAAAATACAATAATATCTGCCCCTCCCCATGAGTCAGGAATTGAGCTCCCCTGCTGAGCCTGACACATCGTTTCCAGTAGATCCGGCCCTATTACTTCAGCGAAGGTTTTATAAAACTCTACCGGAATCTGATCGGGTCCTGCCGCTTTCCCCGAGGGAAGACTTCGCAGTGCCTCAAATGTCTCTTCTAGGGTTAGTGATCTCCCCAGCGCATCTCTATCGTTAACATCTGCGCCTTGCAAACCTGCCGTACTTAGATAATTCTGGCTGAGAGCCTGATTGGGAGCCAGTTCTTTATTCTTATCCTCGGAGTAAAGTTTTTCATAGTAGAGGCGAAACACCTCCCGAATCTCCTGCGGGTCTTCTACTACTCTCCCATTAGCATCTGAAACCCCTCTAATCTCAGCTGCTAGGCTCTTTTGCCTCAGTCGCACTGCCAGGGTATGCCCAATTCTTTCATTATACTTATAGCAATGCTCCCTTCTAGTTAGAAACCTTTCTGCCGCTTTAGCCGTAGCTAAATCTCCCAATTCAGCTTTAGTCAAAGCTAAGTTGGACAGTATCCCGTCCAGAGAGTCATTCCTACTAACCCCCACAGCCAGATCCTCCTCTAGCTCCTTCAATCTGTCATTCAACGCTTTCTCCCTCTGGGTTTCCTCTTACGTCTAAATAGGCTATAACTCATTGTTTCACCCCTAACTCCAGCCTTAAAGGTGTCCCATACTACCCCAGGGCTAGCACTCCCCCTATTAATCTCCCAGAATGTCTTAATCCATTCGCTTATATGCCTAATATATTCAGGATCCTTTAATAAACCTCTCTCAAATGTCCACGGCCGCTCTTGCTTAGGTTTCCCCCCCAGGTTAACAGTAAGCACTAGCGGGTTATGATCCGAGAGTAGTCGGGGGTATTTCTCAATTTTACACCTAGGTATTAAAGAGTATGTGACAAAATAATAATCCAGTCTCACCAATACCCGATGAGGCGCCGAAAAGTATGTACTACCTGGGTCTTTAGGATGCTGGCATACCCAAACATCCTTAAGTGCGTTATTCTGCACCAGATTAGTAAGTGCCTTATATACCCTCTTTTTTCTGCACCCATAACCTCCCCCATTTTCCCCCCAAAGACCACCCATGCCATTAATATTGTAATCTCTGCACATAATCACCGGGGCGGGCCAGGAGGCTAACTCCACATCCAAAAATTCTAGTAATTCGGGATCATCTCCTGTTGAACCATAGACAGAGCATATTGTGAAGGCATCCCCATTTATCCAACCTTCAGCCAAAGCCCACCGACCCCACTTATCCGCCGCTTTCCTTCGGAACACAACACCTTGCCCCCGGGACATAATAGCCACCCCTCTTGTTTTGGTGCCCTGGTTGATATTAACAACTAGCTCAAAACCTAGCTGTTCCAAAACCTTACCGCGGCTGCCTTCTATATGGGTTTCCTGAAGGCAAAGCACATCGATGTGCAGTGCTTTCAAGATTATAGTGGCTCTCTGTCTCTTGGTTAGGTCATTTAATCCACATATATTCAGAGATGCAACACGCAAATTCATCAAGTGTTATTTTTGTTTACTATATTCATTTTGCCGTCCCAATTCAACTTTTGATTTCTTTTAAGCTTTCCTTGAACTTTCCTTTGCGCAATATTGTTTGTTGGGTCTGCCCTCATTTTTTGTTTCATACCAAGCTGTGCATTGCTCTTACCCCCACCTTCCCAGCACCCCCTCCCCCCTCCCTCTTCCCCATCCCCCTGGGCCCCCCCCACCACCCCCACCCCCCACCATCCCACACAGGCAAATAGGTCAGGCGGACCTATGTGTGGAAGCCGCATCTAACACCTCGAGTAGTCCCTGACTCCCCCTCCCCCCGCGACCCGTCTTTTGTGATAATTCCCACTAAATTCTACTTGGTGTATTGTGATAACCACTAGCAGTGAGAGACATGCTATAGAGCTAAATAAAGAGAACAGCAAAGAAGCCGCGGGAAAGGAATATCCATCAGTGCAAAATCGGTATGCATTTTAAGGAATTTCCATCAGCCTTAGCCTATCCCCTCAAACCTTCCCTTTAGCTTCCTTTAACTCCCCCAAATATTCTTGCGCGTTGACTTCGGAAAAAACATTCTAGCCCTCCCATTCCTTATAACCTTGAGCCGCGAGGGGAACAGCAAATATGCTTCACAACCGGCCTCTTGAAAGGGCGCTATTAATTGTCGGAGTCGCCACCTCCTCTCAACAGTAGTATGGCAAAAGTCCGGCCTAGTAAAGAAAGTATGTCCATCGTAAGTCCTCTTGGAATCCGGCCTTGCCTTGTCTATGAGCGCCTGTCTGAGAAGAAAGTTGCCCACGTAAATCAGAATGGCTCTTGGTCGCCCGTCTTGCCCGGCACCCCTGTTCTTCTTCTGGGTAAAGGGGAAGCGGTGCGCTCTCTGGATTTCAGCCTCCCAGTTCCACTGTGCCAAGTCCGGGAACGCACCCTTTAACAGAGCAACTACAAAAGACATAATGTTCTCCCTTTCGCCCTTTTCGGCAATACCCAACAACCTCACATTATTGCGGCGCTGCCGATTTTCGAAGTCCTCCATCTTCCACATCATGTCTTCAGACATCTTCTCGTGCGCCACCTTAAAGCATTGAAGCCTCCCCACATCCTCCTCAAGAGCTTCTGTCCTTTGCTCGACATGAACTACTCTTTCCACCATCTCTGAGTGTAGCTTGTTCATTCTCCGTAGACACCCTTGCATTTTTTTTGTAGCCACCTGGGCCCGACGGCTCTCTGTTCTAGCTTCCCCTTGCATCTGCTTCAAGGTGGCATATACAAGCTCTAATGAAGGTGTAGGCGTATCCCCAATAGTACCGGTAGAGCCCCCCAGTGCACCCCCCCCAGCCTCATCTTGGTAGGTCTGTCTTGTAGCCGAATAATCCCAGACCAGTTTGCGTGCTGTCTCTGTGTCATTCGAGGGGGTACCTCTTTTAGATCTACGTTTGGGCAGAAGGGCCTTAGGGCGGAGATCCCCTTGAAATGTAAGTGAGTCACCCGAATCTGAGTCTGTGACATCCACGGAGTTCCCTCCACTGCTGAGTGATAAATCCGTATCGTCATTCAATGAGAAAAACGTATCCCCTTCAGGGGAACCTAATAACGTTTTCAATTGCGCAGGGTTTGGCCCCAAACCAGCGGTACTCGCTTTCGCCGCACACATATCTGACTCCTTTATACACAGTCTGTGCATTCGTTATCTCTTGGCCTTGCGTGCGAGTTATATCCATTTCTCCCAACAATTCGCTAAATTGGGCAGTCACTTGCATATCGCCTTCTCCTTTTACTATTTCATTCGCCATGCTCACCTCAGGGCGATCGATGGTCTCCTGCTCTCCCGTTTCTTCTTGCTCGCCGAGTGTCCGTTCGGCTGCCTCCGCCGATGCCTGATGCTCAGTCTGACCCTGGCCGGATTGCCTCAGTGTTGCTGCTGCGGGCGGGGCCAATCCAGCGTCTCCATCCCCGCACACACCGACTTCTTTCCCGCCGCACGCAGCTTTCTCCAGAGCCCTCTCCATAGCCGCTGCAGTCCCGCTTCCCGCGACAGCCGCAAACGTTTCCACCAGAGTTGCTTGGCGCAGGGAACTCTCCGTCCCCGCCGACGCCGGCCCCGCGATCCTTGGCTTACCGCGTCCCTCACCGGCACCACTCAATCCCTTACTGGCAGGGTCTCCATCTTTCCTCCCCGGATTCAGCGCCCGCAGAGGCAGCCCAGCATACCTTCCCGCACCAAGGAGGCTCGGGTTCTCCTTCTGCAGTTCTTTCAGCGCGGCATCCTTGACAGCCCTCTGGCTTTTCGGCCCCATCGTAGCGCTGTGTTTCCGTCTTCCTAGACGGATGCCGTGCTCTTGCAATGTCACCCTGGGCACTATCACCACGAGTGCTAGCTGACCGCTAAACCTATGCGGGGAGCCACGGCAGATCACCCGCACCAACCTCGCCGCATACTCCACCAGGTAAGCCTGTATTAGCATATCAGTCTTTAGCTTTAAATCACCACTTTATCCGCATTTTTTCACCATTCCTGCTGACCAACTTCGTTAGGTCTCCGGGAGAGAGGGTCAGGAGCCACTCTCACTGATGTCAGTCGGCAGCCATCTTGCCCCCTGGTCTCCGACATGTTACCATTTCCTACTTATGTTTCTTGGACAACCATTTTGTTTGTGGTCTTTATTGCAGCTCAGCATGTAGCCAATCCTTTCTTTCCAACTTACTTTTCCCAATCCCGCATGACAGTAAAGCACTTCCGAGTAAAGAAGGACACTGTAGCTAGCGCCCATAGGGCAGTTCACAAAAACCCTATGGGTCACAGCTTGGTTCCTGCTCTGTTTGTCACTCCTATGTCCTTCCAAAATCTACTGTCTCAGTCTTAACCGTTAAGCAAAATAAGCCCCTGCTTAGGACATCAAGGCAAGAGGGAGGGGGGGGGGGGCACCACAGAAATTTCTCATTTAAGATTGACCATATGGTGCAAAACTGCAAATGGTGCTGCTGAACCTATAAAGTGGAAGTATACCAAAAAAAAACATCCTATTGTAAATTTTGTTTCATTTCGAAAAATAAAATTTGATTTTACAGTTTATTATTGTTTATATTTTGAATCAGATATATATGGGGGCACCAGAATGTTTTAAGTACTTAGGGCCTCTAAAGGTCTTAATCCGGCCCTGGTCTCAGTCCTCTCACCTCTGTAGGACTTATCAGAAAGAATCAGTTCACACCTTAGGTTATTTGTCACCTGTTCATCCTGCAAGAAAACAACGCATTACCAGGTTTTTCCTGGTTTTGTGTTATGCTTTTACTCTTTTGCAAAGAGATCTGCTCTCAAGTACCTGCTTCCTGCTTCGTGAGAACAAAAAGCTGCCAACCTCACCAAGAGGACCTGTGATTTACACAACTGCACAGGGTTCTTCTTTTCTTTCAGCGCCACTTTTTATGATCAGTTAAAATGGCATTCATTCTATCTGTCCTTCCCGCCCTCTGCACACACAGTAACATTGTATACCAAAATGACACTTTGTGTAGCAGTCCTTGAGGATTGTCACCTTTATGTGCTTTTGATGAATGTAGATTTTCAAGTCACTTATTAACTGGTTGATGGATATTACTATGCTATTACAGTCTTTTTTCTAAGTTTATTGGGACAGCCATTATGACAGTGTTTGCTGATGAGAAGGCAGCTCTGCCCTTGAGGTTAAAATTGAAGTGTCTTAGTAAGTCTTTTAGAAATGCAGCTCTGAACTCTACATAAGGGTGTGAAAAGTTGGGTAACGTGAGGACTCTCAACTCAGCATCATTTTTAAAAAAAACTATGGCCATCTACTCAAAGGACACAGCTAACCATAGTTTCAAAAATAAATGTGGGGCAGTGTCAGGGGCCCTGTGTAGAAGCAGGTACCTTTTTCCGATGCCGCAAGAGGCCACTCAGTGGAACTGCAGTGTGGGAGGAGGTTAGAGAGGGGGGGGGGGTACAGCTTGGTAGTTGTTCACTTCATCCGCAGCTGTAAGCATCCTCCCCGCACCTTCCTTTGATGGTGGAAGGTCTTGCCTTCTCATCCGTCAATTTCCTGCTCCAGGATGTCTCTGAGTATGGCACCCTGACCCATGATGGAGCATAGGGAGGCAGGTTTGGAATTTGTACAATGTATCGTGTAGCTGTGTACAATCGGAAAACGTAGTCCTTACCCATAGGGTGGATTTGCATTATTATGCATGGTAAAACAGCTGGGATTAACCTTTGCCCCGGGGTTGTACTGCCTATGACAGTGCGTGGGACGCCATCCCAGCTTTCGCATCTGTGGTCTGTTTTGGGGGACTGGCACTATTAAGAGGAGAGCGTGTGAGGCCTACACAGACTTCCCTGTGGATGGTGCGTGGATGTGAGAGCCTCTACCAAGCAAGCAGGCACCGCGGGGGAGGGGAAGGAACAGTGATCATGGTGACGGACATGTGGCATCTCCCTTCCTCCCCCGCCCCCCCATCATTGACTCTGGCATAATTCGTGTAACGGTGACCCCGGGGCCACAGTCGACGGCGGAGGTAGTCACGCTGAGTATTGCAACCAGCTGGGCGCATCGTATTGGTGGTTGTAGGCAGCGAGGAGTCCTGTGGCGTGCGCTGCCTCCCCTGCACCTGCAGCAGACTACCTGGGACCCTGGGTGCTTTCTACTTTATGATCTCTGCCCTGCCTGGCAATTACAGTTGGGGCTGAGAGACTGTACAGTCGCACAGGTTATTGCACGAAGCCTGTGATTTGATACCTGGCTGAGCTCTGTGTGCTTTTTGTACGCACATTTTCTACATAGCGTGGGAGTGCAGGTAGATACTAACCACAGGGGCCCCGGAAGACACCAGCCTGGCCGCTGCACCTGTGCCGGACTCCCAGATGCCCAGATCTACTGCTCAGAAGGCGTGCGGCACGATAACCTGAAGTGGAGCGATGGGCCGCCAACGGGCCAAAACTCAAGAGGCAGCGGCCACTAACTCCCAAGATCTGGACGATGGAGATGCACCTATGAGCATACAATCACTCAACACGATCCCCCCCCACAGAAGACGTGGGAGCGCAGGATAAACTGGACTTGATACTTAACGAAGTCAGAGAATCCAGGAGAGCTATTGAACAGCAAATAGGCACCCTCACCACCGGTTTTACCCTACTGAAAGCGGACCATAATAAATTGGCTGACACGGTGAAGGATCATGGCTCCATACTGGAAGATTTGGTGCCCCAGCACAAGGAACATGCGAATCAGCTCCAGTCCCTTCGAAAGCAGGTCACAGGACTGATGGACAGGGTCGAGGACGCGGAGGGCAGGGCATGACGCAATAACATTCGCGTTATAGGGCTGCCGGAATGAAGCGAAGGGGCTGAGGCGACGACCTACATGGAACATTGGTTCCGCACGCATGTGGCCCCTGAGGGCCTCTCCGACTTCTTTTGTGTTGAAAGGGCGCATCGGATCCCCACGGGAAGGCCAAGAGTGGGAGCCCCGCCGAGACCCTTAATTGTGAAAATCCTCAACTACAGGGACCGCGATATGCTGCTGCAAAAAGCACGTGAGACACCACAGATCCAGTTTGAGAACTGCCACATCTCACTATACCCTGATTACACGCTTCTGGTGCAACGGCGGCGGTCTTCATTTCAAGATGTAAAGAGGAAGTTACGCACCATGAAACTCAAAAATGCACTATTGTTCCCCGCCCGTTTGAAGGTAATCTATGACCAGAAGACATACTTATTCGAAAGTCCGGAAGACGTCGAAGAATGGCTAGAAGTTATGGAACCTACACAACTCTCGGGCCGGTCCCCTCCTAGATCACGTGGACCTGGAAACACGAGACACCGGCGATCACAACGAGTGACTGAGTCCACGAGCGTGAAACCATTTCCTGGTCCCACACCGAAGCAGGCCCAGACAAGCAAGGAGACGGCCCTGGCGGCAGCGCACACCTTCAGAGACAGCTCCTCCCGCAGACTGTCAGAATCATCGGAGCACAGCACGGTTCGCTCAGACTCTGAGGGCAGCTTAACACTCTTTCCTACTGTGACGCCTCAAACGGCAGTTGGAATATTGGGATAGCGGTTCGATCACGATGACTGCATTGCTACAAACTGCCGTCAGTGAACGCGCTGCCGGTGCGCTGTTCCCCTACAACTTGCATATCCTTTTACATTGTTTCTATATATGTTATTATGACGAATGTAATATCCTTTATGATACGCTTGGGCTCTAGGGAGCCCCAGGTTATGTGCTACGTTACATAATGGCTGTGGCTGTGGCTGTCAGTCCCCACTTTGCAATTGCTACAGTTTATTGTGTATTGGCTTACTGTTCATCTTGTTTGGTCTGGCCTGTTTTAGGTTGTAGGCGTGACCTGGTATTATGTTTAGGTTGGGGGTTACATGGCTCTGGCACATTAATAGCGTTAGGTCTCCCACGATTGTATGATCCACTGCAAGGTAGAAGAATCAGGTGACTGAATGGCACTGCATAAGCTAGACAAATATAAATTTGTTACATGGAACGTCCGGGGGTTAGGCTCCATACACAAATGACAGAGTGCACGCATTTTTGTTACGCCGAGGGGCACAGGTGGTCTTCCTCCAAGAATCGCACTTAATGGAAGCTGAGGCTACAAAAATGAGAAAGAAATGGAGAGGTCAAGTCATATCCACAAATTACTCTGCCTTTGCTCGGGGGGTGACGATCTGGATAAGAGGGGGAATACCATTTGTCGTATTGGACAAACGAATAGATACGCAGGGCAGATACATATTCCTGCGCGGTACACTAGACGGAATGACATATACTGGGGAACATTTACGCTCTGAATTATGACCAACACAAATATTTCATGAGTCTGAATTCAATACTGGCGGGGTGGGAAGCGTATCCATGGCTCATAGGGGGCGACTGCAATGCGGTGATTGACGTCACCCTGGATCGATCACATCCTCCCCTGCGAGACACGTCAGCTATTAAGCAGGCAGAAGCCCTTTGCGAATGGGTACAGGGTTAGTCCCTATGTGACACGTGGCGACTAAGAAACCCGCTGCACAAGGAATACTCCTTCTCCCCAGTACACCAGTTGCGCACCAGGATAGATAGGATTATGTGTTCTACATCCATAGCAGATCAAATTAAAGACACCACACACTTAGCAAAGACCTTCTGGGATCATAACCCACTGGAGACGGTTTTTAGTTGGGGTAGAATACCCACCCCAGTCCCCACATGGAGGTTATGGCCTCAAACATTGGAGGACTCGGCGTTTCGCAGCGCGCTCTCCACAACACTGCAAAACTACTTTACAGAAAATCAAAACACTGCTTCCACAATACTGGTTGAGTGGGACGCTGTGAAGGCCGTCGTTAGGGGTGTGGCAATTAGCGCCACAGTGGGAGCTAGACAGGAGGTACACAGAAAGCTGCAAGACACAGAGACTGATATGTCCCGACTAGAACAGGAGGCAGCACGTGACCCCACGAAACAGGCACCACTACAAGAGACACGCATCCAACATGCAGAACTGCTCGAAATGCTGAGACTGATAGATTATAGATCTTACACGCAAACGCATCATTCGGATGCCGACAAGTCGGGTACCCTCTTAGCAAAACTGATTAGAAATGATCCTCCCACTACTGTTATTAGCCGCATTACATTGCCTGGGGGAGAGACTGCGACCACACAGTGTGATATTAGTGACGCCTTCAGTGACTACTACGAGGGGCTGTATAGTGCACCACACTTCTTGGGGGAGTCTTCCATCGAAGAATTTCTCACGGACCTACCGTATCCACAACCCCCGACAGGCATGCAGAAGGACCTGGAGGGGCCTATTACCAGGGCAGAGATTAAAGCAGCTATAGGCGGACTCTCACGCAATAAAACACCGGGCCCGGATGGACTGCCGGTGGAATTCTTTGACGCATACTCAGATATTAATACAGAGCCTGGAGGAGTCATATAAGAAATCGCTCGAGGTGGGACGCCTTCCTTGCACCACCGCCCAGGCGCTGGTGGTGTCCTTGCCCAAGCCAGGTAGGGACCCGGCAGACATGTCAGGCTATCGCCCCCTGTCCCTGCTATGTACGGAATACAAAATTTTAAGCAAAGTATTGGCTAACAGAATTCAGCCATATCTACACAAGTTGATTCATATGGATCAGTGTGGGTTTATACCAGCGAGGAGCACTTCATTAAACCTACGCAGACTGCACCAGATCATGTCTACTGATCTCACACAATATCCAAACGTCGGCTGCATATCCCTGGACATGAGACAAGCATTCGATACGTTGTCGTGGGAATACATGTTCAGGGCCATTGCACGCTTTGGTTTACCCCCCGAATACGTAAAATGGGTAAAGCTACTATATTCGGCGCCCACTGCAAGAGTCCGAACCGGGAAGCTTATCTCCAGGGAATATGGCATCCACAGGGGTACGCGACAAGGCTGCCCCCTGTCCCCGATACTATTTGTTTTAGCACTGGAACCATTGGCACTCCGTATACGGCGAGAGGCCGCACTGTGCGGTATCCCTATAGGCACATCAACACACCTGGTGTCGGCATATGCAGATGATCTTATCTTATATGCGACGGACCTGTTGGAGGGACTGGGCTCGCTTCCCCGTATTTTTGCTGAGTTCGAAATGATATCAGGCTTATCCATCAATGAATCAAAGTCCAATGTCTTTTTCTTTCAAGACCGAACACACCCGGACTGTATTGCTTTCGGAGAGCTCCAGTTGCCAGTGGCCCCACATACCTTTAAATACCTGGGCATTAATGTGTATCGTTCACAGGCAGACATGTTGGAGGGCAACCTAGGTAAGGCTATTCGGAGAATAGGTTCGCAGGTAGCTTTCTGGACCACGTTACCATTATCGGCTATAGGCCGTGTGACTTTATCTAAGATAGTGGTACTTCCCCGTCTTTTGTATTATTTCACGAACCTACCATTGTTAATACCCGCAACAATTTTTAATGCACTAGACACTATCCCGATAGATTTAATATGGGGGACGGGTCGACGCCGAATAAGTCTTAGGAAACTCCAAATCAGTACACGGGAGGGCGGCCTGGGGGCACCAGACTTCAGGGCCTCTTACTATGCCTGTCAAGCACAGTGGCTGTCCTATAGGACAGCAGGACGTAACTTACAGGAAATTGATTACAGTTCCAGGCACATCGAACAGGGAACGCTCCATGCTTTACTACTGCCCCATAGTAGACCACCCCCGGCGCTGCCGGGCCTCCTCCAGACGGCGCTGCAGTGCTGGGGGAAGGCGCTGCGATATACTTTTAGAGGCGGTAGATATGCCGCTAACATTCCATTGGTAGGAATACCGTTGGCGAGCGGCAAGCTGACGCAAAGGGTACTTGGACCTTGGACGGATGTGGGTGTGGAGACCATTGGAGCTTTTTTGGGTAGGATGGGACACTTATGGACCACAAAACTTTCATACGAGCTACGGGAGCTCCTGCCACACTCTACATGACACATGCCGCCCTACTGCACTACATTAAAAGACAATGGGCCCCACAGCGGGAGGAACCCCAGACAAAAGAATTCGTTAAACTTCTGTATTACATGGGACGTGGAAGCCACCTCATTAAATGGTTATACCTCAGTATCCGGGCGCATGCCCAAATCCCGCTGGATGCTACGCGGGCACAGTGGGTGGCAGATATGGGACGGGACTTAACGGACAAGGAATGGGGGGACATATTGGAGTATCCACGGAAAATACATTGGAGTATCCACGGAAAATACCGCGCAATGCCAAGTTCAAGTTTATTCAATGTATGATTATACACAGAGTCTACTTGACGCCGCAAAGGCTACACAGAATGTACCCGGAAACAGCACACTACTGCCCCCGATGTAAATTGCCTGAAGCAGATCTCCTCCATATGGTGTGGTCGTGTGTTTGCCTTGGTGAGTTTTGGAGGGAGGTTATACGTATGTTGGGAGACATAACACGCCTGCCCATGGGGAATACGGCTGTAGAATGCATATTGGGTATTCGCAGACGGACGAAGACACAAAAGGTTCAGCTTCGTTTTCTGGACTTGGCGCTTATAGTTGCAAAAAGGTCCATCACCATGCGCTGGAAGTCAGCCAGAGCCCCCACACTAGGTGTGTGGCATACTGAAATGCTTTGATGGGCGGGAGCCGAAAGCGCGGCGCTGCGTAGAGAGGAGGCCCGTGGTCTAAGGAAAAATCCAATCTCTTTGGAGTGGGATACAATGGTGGAAGCAGATAGAAATATCAACCTGGACGATGCCTCAGCCGTGCCAAATACTCAATAGTTACTGCAATCACATAGTATTATGTGTATCAACCCCTGAAGGTAATAAATGGAGCAGTGGGATCAGAAATTGGACACAGAGAAATTCAACTAGCTGGAGACGTTCAATAGATTTACACACTAAATATTTAGAGCCGGAGTCGGGGGGCGGGGGGGGTGTCAGAAGGGAGGAGGGCGGGGTTATTGGGTGATGATTTGGTATAAATATTCTGATAAGTGATCTGTACATCATAGAGTGAGAATTTACTACACAGAAATAAACGTTGGATGTAATCTCTTAGGATGATCGCGATGATGGCTCTGTAATATATTGGATGCATGCCTTATAAAGCACAGAATTACTGAGATGTATATGAAGATATGAACAATATGTTTTTTGTATGGTAAAAAACAAACAGAAAACCCAATAAAGTTTGTTTCAAAAAAATTATGCATGGTAAAAAGACTACGCTTACCCTTAATTCTAAAAGCTTTCTTTACAACATCTAGATAGTTTTGTAAAATCAAAAATGAAGCAATTAGTAAATGTTGTAAGTATTTTATTCGATTTTAAAGGCTGAAAATGTTTTACTAATCATTTAGTTTGATGTAAGCATTGTTTTAAATTCTGAAGGTTGAAACCTTACTAAACAAACGTTCGGTAGTGGCAATGATCGCCCTTGTTTTTTCTTATATTGTGTTCCTGAATTTTTGGAGTTTAAAATATTAGAGGAAAGGAAACAAAAAAAATGGGAAGAATTTAATTATTTTTTGTTTTAAGACTCATGAAAAAACTATTCGTTCTTAAGCTGGGCATTGCTACTTTTTATGTGTCAATCTGTTTACCTAACCTGCTTATTGCAGTTTAAGTCTTTAAAATGAGCTTGGTCACACATTCATTTGTGATCTTGAGTCAGAAAAATGCAACAAACGGTTGCCAGCGGAGAGTACTGTTTCAAGTACAAACACTTTCAAGAACTCTAACAACTGGCCACACAATTTGAGTGAAAACACATATAAATGCAGAGGATTCACATCGAAATATTGTATAGTCAATAAACATTTACAGGCTAGACACTGGATCAATGTCAGATCAATCACTACAATTACAATCAAGCGTACAGAACCACCGGCTTATGACTCCTATCTTAGAGAGTGACCCGACGAAAACTGAACACACACAAAACACGGGGTTTGAATATGTGTGTGTGAGGAACATTTTCAGAAAAGCATTGGCACAGTCAGTAGGTCTAGCACTTGTTGACATTTAAGTGTTTTTTCAGTGATTGGCGTGTTTGTGTATCCGGTTGTGTTGGTTAACAGGCGAAGAATTTGAGTCAACAGCTGGAGTGCATGGATGAGTGAATGACTAAGTGCATGTTCAATAACTGGATGGACGGATGGATGGGTGTTGGTGTCCTGCTGTGTGGTACTGTTGAATGGAATCTTCCCCACTTCTTCATGACCCGAGCTATTGCTCCCATCCATACCGCATTGAGCAGCTCATGCATGCAAAAACAAGAGCCTTCCACCAGAGATCTAGCTCTTGTTCGTAGTGTAATATGGTTTAGGAGCAGAGAATGATGTCTCTCTATTTTCCGGGGGACAGGTATGAGGGGCATGATCTGCCAACTACAGCATCCAGAGTGGCAGAGGCGGTGATCTCCAATGCTAAGTCACTCTACTTGCCCTCAGAGGTGCCCACAGTGGGTGCATTAGAAGAAAACCATGCATGCTTGCTTATACAGACCTTTGCCTTCCGGCCTCCACAACTCTACGATTCTCTCTTTTCACTGCAAATCCTCAATATATGTACCCATACTAAAGTGCTAAGACTGCACACCAGCATACTGATAAAGCGATGCATATGCTAGAGCCTTGCTTGACACTCTGCTTCTTTACAACATGGGTACTTTGATCTATGGTGATTAACCAAATGCCAAACAGTTTTTTCAGCTTTTTTCAATTTTATTAATCAAAGTAACAATTCTGTTCTATTTATTCTTAGATAACCTACACAGAATCGGATACGGTTGTAAGGCCAAACCCTTCTACATGTTCTGCATGTATCAAAAGACACCAAATGCGGCACGGTTGTACAATTCCTGGTCTCTTAACTTTAACCTTTCCCTCTTTCAGCCTTCTCTGTAGATTTTTCTTTTCTTTGTTTTTTTTAAACGGTCTGTGTTTTATGCCTACGAATGTACAGGTGCAGGAGGCATGTAATGGATATGGTGCTATCCCAACAAGTGGTACTGAGACAGATCACAACATAGAGACAGAGAGAGAGACCTCATTCATCAGTTGGAGGGAGTGCTCCTCTCATATCCACCCATTCAGGTAAATCTCAAATAAAGGAAGTAAAATGTTATTTACCTGTTACAATAATTTTAGAGCTTTAGACTAATCTAGACTCCCATGATGTGCATTTATTCCACAATCTATGGCTGGACTCATGATGACACCCATAATACCTCACAGTGTATCAGCCATCTTCAGTATCGATTTTCCCTGATTGTATTGCTAAATATACTGCTCAATTAAAATATATGGTAATACTCATTTTATTTTGAGCATCATATGAATTTAGAATATCTGTAACTGCAAAACCATTGATCGAGGTAACAATTGTTTTCTTTTGTAGCATGAAATATTCTAACATCTGCATGCTTTTCAGCAATTTCAAAGCAGTACCCCAATACGGAAGCGGGGATGATGAAAACATCATTTTTAAGTTTGTCTTACTGTGGCCTCTTGTCTTGCATGATTACCAACACATGGATAACCCACAGTTAGTGGCTAGGTCAGCCCACACAGCACTTATTTCACTCCATCCTGTAGATCATGGATCATTTGGACCAGTGAACTCCTGATGCC
Organism: Calotriton arnoldi; assembly: GCA_963921515.1. Lineage (NCBI taxonomy): Eukaryota > Metazoa > Chordata > Amphibia > Caudata > Salamandridae > Calotriton > Calotriton arnoldi. The sequence goes on from CAWUFW010008671.1 coordinate 791,773, forward strand.
CTCCAGATCGGCCAGCAAGATCTCTCTGACCATGACGATAAGGCATGGTTCTACTACATTCAAGATCGTAAAAGCTAAGCTAGCTGAAGAAAATATTTTCTTGTCAAAGACACTGATACATTTCAACTCCCTATCCGTGGGGTTCAAAGAAAAAGCATTCAAATTAAAATTATTTGTGGATGCCTGCCACACAAGGCTTTCAGGTGTTGGATGTCTCATCAAAATCTCAGGGTCACCAGGGGCTGTACTTTGCTGAATTGCCACATGTCGGATGACTGCAGGTGCTGTGCACTGCTTAGACCAAGTGACCATGAGAATGTTCATAAAGTACTCATTAAATTGTAACACTGGCTCAGATCAATTTGGTTTTATACTAAATGGACTGTGAGAAGAAAGACGTCAATGTACAGCTTCCCAATCTTAATTGGGAATAAATAGTAAACACAACAACTATGTAGCGCCTTAATGTTCTGATCATGCATCTTAGATCTCATGAAAGAAATCATATATTCCAATTCTGGAAGACGACACATCACATACATTATTGTGACATGCTTAATCCTTGGTGTCCTATCGCCCTCAGGGTAGGCGTACCAACCTTGAGGAATGCAATGAATAATGGGTGTTCTTAATAAGAATTTCTGGATATGGTAGTATGTTTCTCTTTATTTATAGGGTACCATGGTATAATTAAAAGGAATCACATTGGGATGTTTCCTGAATTTAATGATTCATACATCCATTTACCAACATGTTTCGGCCTCTTAAGGTGACCACCAGGGTCAAATGTCTTTTCAGGGTGGTGTATTATGTCTATGCCTAGCTATCAACAGTATGAGTTACACGCCAGGTATTAGTGATGAGACCTACCGCTCTCATACCATAGTAATGAAGCAGGAATTCCTGAATATAAAGACAAACAATAATTTTTAGTATACATATTTTATCCATCTTATAGCATTTGCTATAAAATATGTGCCTCTATCAGCACACCCCTGGAATGAGTATTTCAAAAACAAACAAAATCGTGGAGTGCCCCATGTGTAGAAACAGTGAATATCACACTGACAAATATGCTAACACAGCAAACGTGATTTTTTGTGTGTGTTGTGACCTATCATAACTTACTCGCCTTAGGGTTGCTATAGCTTCATGGCTTTTACGAGGAACACCGCCCTGTAAACACACACTGCAAAAGATTTTAAATGATTGCTTATAGTGTCGCCTAGTCTTGAACATTTATATTCAGTTGTCTCCAAAGTGGTGCATGGCAGTCATCCCCTATTGTCGCAAGGATTGATCGCCATACATAGGTTCATTCATGCAGTCACTTTACTTCAAATTAGTCATTATGCGAGTTTCTTCTTAACCAGGTAACAGACACCACATATAAAATTGCATAGGGGACACACAACAAAACAACAAATAGATGCATTAAATAAATGAATGAATTTCATAAAGCATACTATATAACGGCCTGTTTGTAGAAGATATTTGTTTGCTTATTGTAGCATATGTACTTCATAGTGGAATATTTTACAAGTCAAGCAGTATTAGTTATGTTTGCCTCCTGGACGTCCCATTCTATTGACATTAATCCGGACCCCGTAAAATCCTCAATAGGCAAAGACAGACAGTAACATAAACCCCAGCGATGTCCCAGTTTTAAGGGATTCCAATCGCTAGTTCAAACACGAAGTCCCGATTCTAGCTTATATCCAGAAATTCCTATTAAGAACTCACATTATTGTTTAAGTTCCTCAAGGCAGCCGCGGTCCGTGCAGGTAGCAGCGGTAGGGCGGTGGGGCCGCGTTGGGGGGGATTTCGAGGGCCGATGCTGAGGGAAAATTAAATAAATAATTAATTTTCCCTCAGCATCGTCCCTCGAAATCCTCCCCCCCACGTGGCCCCACCGCTCCACCGCTGTTACCTGCACGGACCGCGGCTGCCTCAAGGTGATATTTACCTACCCTGAGGGGGAGAGGACACCAAGGATGAAGCATGCCACAATAATGTGCGTCAGGCGTCCTCTTCCAGTATCTGGGGATATGTTATTTCTTTCATGAAATCTCAGATGCAGTTTGGCCTGGTTGAAGAATTTCAGTCCATAAAATGGCTTTGGTTTCCAAAGAAGGTAATGGCAAATCCTGTGCTTCTGCGTTTGTTCGTACTATGACAATGAAAGAAGCACTTTCTTCCACTTGTACACCAGGTGGAGTGTCCAGTTCTGTCTCTGGTGAGGTTGCAAATCTAAGTACAGCCCACCATCAGTGTAATGAGGGGAGGAGACTGCCTGCCCTTTGTCATCATTAGTGTTGTGATGGACATTAGGCATGCCCTGGACTGCTATGGAGTCAGGGCCAAAGACAGCCTTTACCCTCCTATGGTACTGGTGTCCTGGGAGAGGCCAAGGTTGAGAGTCTAGTTGTACAACTTCTGCATGAGCTTTAGTTATATCATAACGTGATATAGGCCTGGAACGGGCCAACAACAGTTTGGGGTCAGAACGGCTTCTGTAATCGGCTCCAGTATCAGTATTGGCACTGGCGCGGAAGGAAAGATCTTATACCCTGGGGCAGGTGTGGAAGTCTGGGTCGGCTTTGGTCCAGCCCCATGAAGGGGGTCCAAGAGGGCAGTCTGAGGTGATGGAGGATCAACCAGCAGAAGTCCTACTGAGTGGCGCTGCGACTCCTAAGGGCCCAAAGTTGCACCAGAAGGAGCGGGCCCTGTCTAAAATATCTGCAGCATGGCCTCCATGAAGGTGCACCATGGCCATCTGAGGAGCTGGATCAGATTTGTAAGGCACTGGAGGTGAGGAACCTTTCAAGTGTCGCACTCGCGATTTCTCGTCTGATTTCGAGTGGCAATATGGGGTCTAGTCCCATTTGGTCTACTTGCGCTTGTGGCATGTTTTTGAATCTGACTTATCTATTTGAATTTGACTTAGATGGAGAGTGACCTCATGACCTCGACTATGAATGAGTCTGTGACTTGGAGCGGGAAGAGGACCTCTGTTTTCAAAAGAGACATCCTCATGGTCAGCGACATTAAGCTTCACCAAGTGCTCCTTGACTGCCTTTAGGTGCATAAGGGCACACTATTGACTTTGAGTCATGACTGGAGCTCAGGCATCAGAGGTACACTTGTGGGGGCACTTGGCCAACATCTGCTTCCTACAGTCATGGCATGGCTTGAACTGAATTTATTTAGGAGAAGACATTGTCCCACACAGTGACTGAAAAGAATTTCTAGAAAAAACGAGAAATTGGGAGCAGAGCTCCAGATCTGCACAGGACAGCACAGAAAGAAAGGAACTGACAACAGTGTGCAGGGGTGGAACTTATATGCAGCTATACAGTAGAACGTAAAAGGTGGTGTGCAGTCACTTTGGATCTATATGGCGTCACCCACCAGCATACGGGGAGTACTGCTGGAAAATTCTCTGGGTCAAGTCTGGTGCCTGGGAATATTCTAAAGGTGAGGAATCTGATTTAGACATATTCATCAGAAAGTTATGATAGGAATGCAAGGCGTAACAATATCTAGAAAAGCCATCAGCTGCAAACAAACAAGTAATTTAAAAAGGTTATTTCATAATAGAAAATACATTATTTTATAGTGTTAAACAGAAAATCGAAGGATAGCCAACCATGATCTGGTGTAAATTAGTTTGTACAACTAAACATCTTTGCCAAAATCAAACACAACAAAACAAAAGTAAAAACAGGAAAGTCCATTGATTTGGAGGTACCTACCCAAAACTCCATACTCTGAGAGAGAGCTGTTACACACAGTGTAGGGAGCCTGGTTTGGCCAAAGATGGTTCATTGGTACACATGTCCTTTTGTCAACATCTTGGTCATGAAGCACATGGTGACGATGACTGTATTCAAATACAAAAAAAGATTGCTGGAAACATACTTCTAAAGAGATCACTGTTAACGTGTATGAGGGACACATATGTAAGATAAAATATTTAGAATGTAGGCAGAAAACTGTTTAGATTAAAGAGATTGCTGTGAACGCACAGAAAGTGGAACAGAAGTCAAAAATTTTATCCTGTAGGATTATAACTTCATGTGAAGCAAAATTCCAAAGGGATTTACAAAGAATATTTAGAGAACTCCCAGAAATCTGGCAGTCATTGATTTCCAGGAATGCTCGCATGTGCTAAATTCATGCATGTGAAATTTGTACCTGGGGAACATTCCACAAGCCTAAATGTGCCTCAAATGTGGATTTGGGTAGTTCATATGTTTTCTCTCCATTGAGAATGCCTTATTACCCCTTAAAAATAGGGTTGGTTTTGTCCCGGTTCCCTACCCGGGAACATATATTATTGTTACAGTTTACTTTAAAAAAACAGCGCACTGAAACACAGAGCAAAACAACACCATGTTAAACCTGAGACCAAGCATAACAATAATTTAAACATAAATGGCTTATATCAAGTAGGGCCGTGACCAATTAATATTGCAGAGACGAATGAGGGGTGGGGAGAGTCGGTGAACTTGCATAGAATAACCTCGAAATGGTGCACATTGTTAATAAAAATCCTCTATATTGAGTCCTGGGCTACAAGTCTGGGCCAGGGAGACATATGTGACAACCCACCATCCACTACATGTAAATGCAATAAATGTTTGTAAAAGCAGACAATAGGCAGACAGAGACCGTAGATCAACACAAAAACAACACAACAAGAGTCATAAGTCCAGGACTATCTCCAAAAATGCAGAAGCCTGTGACAACCTGTGTTGCATTCATAGGAAAATGTACTCACCTACAACACTCACATTGTGGGGGGTAGAAGCACTCTGGCCTTAGCACCCCAGTCAACAAAGATTTTTCTCAGTCCCTGTACGTCTTTCCTTTCAGCAACAGTTTTAAGACTCATGTCTGGGAACAAGGGTAACGACCAGCCCTGAAATAACATTTCCTTCCACCCGGTAGCTCATCCCAGGACCAACTCTTGCATAGTTCATACTAGAGGATTTGAAGCACTGTGCGAGAACCTCCTCTTGCTTTGATTGCATTCCTTGAAAGAAGCCCCTCCCCCTTCCTCAGGACAAAGATGCCGAGTTGCCGGTCAAGGAATTGCCTTCGGAAAGAAATCCTCAAATGAGTTATTTAACTCCTGCTCTTTTTTACACCAAGGCTAATCAGCTAAACATAAGCAATTCTGGAACTTATCTTCCAAATGGGAACTGAAGTGCTGGAAGTTAGTGAAAGTCTTGCTCGTTTCTCATAGTTGGGAATAGAAGACCTCCACGGTGCTTGTTTTCTTTTACAATATATGTATTGGTATTTCTACCCCATGTAACCTCGCCAACAATGCATATAACTTGTCCTCTACAGCCACGATTTTGATCTCCACATTGTTGACCTTTCTTGTGTAGCCTTTCCATCAAGGTCAGAGTGTTCTCACCTCTGGACAGGCCTGACTAGCTGTCTTTATTGGAGACCACATGTTAAGGAGATTCAGCACTAGAGTGCAGTCTGGAACCCAAAAGGGCAGCGTTTTGGTCTTCTTCTCAGGTGCTATTCGTGCTCCTGGGAGGACAGGTCTTATGAGTCATTCCCATGCTGGTCACCCTCCAATCTGCACAGCTGCAATATGGCTCAGTACACTCAGACATGCATTTAGTGGTAATGTGACCCAACTCTCACTGCACCAGCTACCACCATCGAAAGATACGTCAAGAGGGAGCAGAGTCCTGCAGAAATGCAGGGCCTTGATGACACACCCCCTTTCACTTTCGCCTCACGTCACAAGGAGATCTAATCTGATCGACAAACATAAGCCCACCGGCTTCTGGCATGATTATACCCTTTTTTGGTTGTCTCACTGTTGTCCCCCTCAAGGGACCATGACCGGCGACCTCCCACATCCATCAAGCACTCTTCATCTAGATGAGCAGTGCCACAAATGCCATCTTTAGTTTTTTTATTTCTCTTTATTTAATTTTTTGTAGTCTTAAAACATCAACGACCCTATACACAAAAAGCATCACAATAATGCAGTCAGTTTTCATCAGCCACTAGATTACAAGCTTTAGAGAAACAGTTAAATGGTGTCCCAGTCACAGAACATCTAATTCAAAGGTACCTCAAACGGGTTTCATTCAGGCCATATTCTATGCCCACACTCAGCATTCCTTCTGTACCAATGTCATCTTGAAAGTGCCAATTCGAGTGTACAGAGGCAATCAGGTTGCGGGTCCACTTGAGAGAGAGTGCTCCTCGACAACTCTTGCGTCCACTAGCACCAGGAGTACTACTGAGCGCTGGGAAGTGATTCAAACTGTGAAATTCTGGCAAAAAAAGCGATCACGGTACAGAGCACGGAGGAAGTATCCAGGCTCATGTAGCCACATCACTCTTGAATGTGTTCAAAGTGGCCACCAACCTGAGGGAGGTATGTGTACGCTTGCATGGTGACACCTTGAGAAAACGTCCCAACTTTTGTAGGTAGGGCCACCCAAATGCTAAATCTGCGAAATTTCACTACACCGGTGGAATTTCTGCAGAAGCAAATGTACATTGCATAAATAAAATTCCATCCAAGTTAAACTCTGTGAATCAAGATAGACAATTTATGTAACCAAAATGGTCATACTGTGCTCCTAAATTCAACTTTGGTGTGCAAAATTCTTCCTCAATTTAGTTCACAAAAAATCTGCAGTTTTTGGTGAACTGTTCTGAAGTCAATGAGTGCTTTTTCTAAAATGACAGTTGAACACAGATAAACAGAGTTATTTGCTTAGCTGGTGAACATAAACATATGCAGAAAGTGTTTGTGCTGATGTCTGTACACACAAACAGAGCGGGAAAACAGGAAAAGGCAAAACAAGTCTTCATTTATGGTCTGAGAAGGAGCATTTCTCTGAAATGCTCATTCTATGTACACAATTAGCAGTCCATAGTTTGCCGTGAGCTGCGTGTTTATTTTCTGTGAAGTATCATAAAATGTACTGAAAAAAGAAACTCATGCACTTTATTACAATGGCTTATTTTTTGTAACATGCATGTATGTATGAGTGCTCATATACAGCAAACATAGTTGAGAAGCAACAGATCACTAGACAGCAGGGTGGCCCCCTCCCCCAAAAAACAGTCCTGAAACACTTACAGTAAGGCCAAAGAAGGAAGGTAACTAGCATGTGAGATGATAATGTTCAGAGAATAATTCTGCCTTCAGTCTTTTTCTGAATTGCCATGTGGTATTTTCTTTCCTGTATTACGAACCTGGTAGTGTCTTGGCTTCTAGCATGGGATTGTCCTCCACAGAGGTTCTAGCTAGTTATGCTGGGTTTTTGTTTCTGAAAACCTTGTAGTGATGTCGCTGGTCGTAAAGATGATGTAGGCCTGGAGAAAGATTCAGTGAAGCGCCTTCAATGTCAGGGTGATGTGGTCGAATTTCTTCAGGCACTTTATTAGATAAACCCCAGGATGTAAGATGCCTTCAGCTTCAATGAAAAGGGTGGGTTTGCAGTGTGTTCCCTCCAGACAGGTGTAAGACTACTACTGTGTACACTGTTTATCTGAAGACTATTTGTGGTGGGAAGCATTTCACTTTTTCAGGCGGGAGAGGAAGCACCAAGCAGGTTACAATCTGTATCATGCTGCGTTCAAAGGCAAAAGAAGGAGAAAAAACTGGTGTCTCACTAGGCGAGTGAGTGTATGGGGACAGAGAGCAAAGGGTCTTGAAGGAACACGATTGGTGAGTGAGTAAAAAGTGGAAGGGGAGAAGAGAGAGTAAATAGGTTAGTGACAGTCATGAGGTGAGCATGGAAAGAGAGTGGGTGATGCAAGAGAATGAGAGCAGAAGGTTGAGAATGGTGACAATGGGAGTGGGTGAGATAAAAGAGTGAAGGTGGGTCAGTGGGACCATAGAACCACTGAAAAGAGAGAACCAAACAAGAGGAGAAGGTCAAGGGAGGTACTGAGAGCAGGGGGAGGAAATCAGTGAGTCACAGACTTTGAAGTTAAACTAAAGATACGGGAAAAAATATGGGAAATGAAGGCAAGTATTTTGTGAAAAGATGTGATATATAAAACAACGTTGCTTTTATCCATGCAACGTACTTTTTACATTTCTAGTCACCTGAAATTGGTGGCTCAGAAAATATTGATTAGGTGCCTACAATGTCTGGCTTGGGAGTCAGCGGCTACTTTGGTACAAAGTTAATCTACAGCCATGTAATCAAAGCACTCGTTTTTTAAAAAAAAATGTAACACAAAGTGCACATAATCAGAAATTTTTCAAAAGAAAAAAAATGCAGGTATGTGCACAAATATATATTTGTAAGAGGAAAATAACTACCGCTTTGTGGAAGGAGGACCAATTATATCTGTGAACAGAACATACCATGAAGTAATTTTGCCAGAATATATCTGAACTTTTACAACAGCATCAAAGTCAAGAGCTTTATTAATTTCTTGTTGATTTGCTAACGATTTACACAAAACAAAGAAAAGAAAAAATTATTTAGAAGGTGAGTAGATGAGTGCAAGAAAGAACACTAAGTACAGTACAGAGCTCATTACAGAAAGTAAACATTATCATGGGTTGCTGGAGGAAGAGATCCATAAAGGTAGTAAACGAGAGGAAATACGATTAGGCCAAAAGCTAATTGGCTTAAACAGGCACCACAGTCGTAAAGGAGTCTCATTAAAGGCATAAGCAATGACGAAAGAGACGATTCAAAGACAGAACCGAGTAATCACTACTTAAGTCAATTGTGATACACGTACAAAGCAAACATTTTGCCTGTAGCATGCAACAGGAAGGTATGTCCACAAAAGCCTCGATTTTAGGTCTAGCTTGAAAGCCTGCTGTTTGCCATACCCACTACTACCAATTCTTTTATAGTACAGATAGAGGGGGCTCTTGACTTCACCGTGAGGAGTATCACTCACTCACCTCATGTTATTGGCGTTTCAATGTATTATTCCAAGTCCTGTGGAGTGCTTGCATTGCAAGAGGGAGTAATTCTGCATCTCAAAGAACCTACAAATCCTCACAAATTTACCTCATAACCACACATTTAATTCTTTATCTCATGGATACACTGTATACGGAAAACAATACATTTTTCCCTGCAGCAGCCCTTTTTTGTGATGTTTTAATCAGGACTCAAAATGCAAGCAGTCTCTTTCAAAGGTCTCATCAACAGCTGCGGCCCGTGCAGGCAAGAGCGGTGGGCCGGTGGGGGGGATTTCAATGGACGATGACGAGGGGAAATTAATTATTTATTTAATTTTCCCTCGTCATCGTCCATCGAAATTCTCCCCGCCCCCCCCCTCCTCCCCATGGGCCCCACCGCCCCATGCTCTTACCTGCACGGGCCGCGGCTGCTCCTCAACCATGCAAGTGGAGGGACACTTGATAAAAAAATGTATTTTTGTGATGGACGGCTTTTAGGAAACAGAAGTGCCCTTCATACCATCTGAATTTTACCAACTGTAGCTTCAGTACAAGGCATTTCGGATTTTAGGTAGTGTGCTATGTTAAACAAGTCTGTGCCCTCACAGCTCACCTGTTTTGAACAGACCCTACTGCGGTTGAAGGTTGCTAGTTTCACCAGCAGGCACGGGCGGTACAGGTAAGAGCGGGGGCGTGACGTAGGGGGGTGGGGGGGAGGGGGAGGAGGTGTGCAATCGACATACGACAGGATAGGGAAAATTAAATAAATAAAAAAATAAAACCACTTCCCTTGCCTGCATCGCCAAGCCATGGATGCGGCGAGCGCAAGGGAAGCAGTTTTATTTATCTATTTATTTATTTTCCCTATTTCGTCATATGTCGACTTCCCCTCCCCCACCCCACTGCTCTTACCTGTACCGGCCGTGCCTGTCCACCAGGCTAGGATAAGAAGCTTTGTTTATTAAATAGAGATATATTACATACTTATGCAGTATTTCTATAGCACAAACCAAGCCAAAAGGCAGTGGAGTGCTGTAAAGGCTACAGAGAAGCATAAATTCAACGAGTGATAGTAGAGGCAGCTGGTTTGTGGATTGCTAATGCATTGTGATGTAGTGTTCTTTAAAGTGGTACTTTTGGAACGGGAAAGTCTCCTGCATGGTGATGCACATGTACCCCTGCCCATTTCCCCAGCTGCATGGATTTCTGGACCCCTGGTAAGGAATTTTGTTCATGGGAAAACACAGATCATGCGTGTGCGCCATGAGCGAGGCCTGTCCCATGGTAATGCGGGGTCTGGGTAGACCGGGATGGGAGAAGCAAGCGCTACAATTGTGATGGTACAGTGTTTCTTCCCTACCGGGAGTTACATGAAACAAGTACGATGGTGGCAGCATAATCATTTTGCGTTCTGTAGTAATAAGTAGTGTGAACAGGTCTTTTTACCTTTCTCGCTGGAGTAGGCCTACTTACCTACTGATGTAAAGTTCCATGGCTGTGTGCTTAAATTACCCTTGGCCTCCATGGATTGCGAGTAGCACCAGACAGCGCGTGATACTTGTGTGAATGGGCTGGAATGCATGTGTGTGCTTGTGTATGGTACATAACATGAAGGCCTGTGGGTCTGGACAATAAAGGTGGGAGCCAAAATCCCACACTTTGCTCAACGCTACTGTTCATCACAAGAAAGGTGATCGGCCAGACTTCGAGTTGCTGCATCCAGGATTGGGGTCCAAGGGCTGCCTGTCTCGCTGCTGGCTGGTGGGCCATCATCCATGAAGCTAAAAACACTTGCCCTGTGCCTGGAGCACCCGCCTACTGCCTTCCAGCCAAGACTAGTGTGCACTGCGAGGAGGAGGAGAAAGCCTGGATGGAGTAAGGATGAGAAGGGATCCTGGCAAGTGGGTCACGGTGAGCAGAGTGTGAGGTGCCCAGTCCCAATCAGGGCTGGTGTTGCGAGAGAGCCATCTGCTCTCTGGCAGAAGTCAGTAATCTCCGTTGGAGAGGCTGTGAAGTTGCAGGCCGTAGCCTGCTGTCACTGGTCTCATTGGAGCAGTCGCTCATGTCTGTGACACCAGTATACCTGGAGGTGACCACTAACACTGTTGGGGCCATTGACCATTGCCACTGAGACTGTTGGGGTCGTCACCCGTGTCTCTGACTGCTGTATGCCAGCAAGAGGCCACTGAGACTGTTGGGTCCATCAACTAGAAGAACCCACCTCGTGGGGACTGTCGGTGATGCCAGGGACCCCCAGATGCCAGGAGGGGGCAACTAGCGCCATTTGGTCATCACCTGTGTCAAAAGAGTCCCGGCGACCATTAGAGGGACTCGGGAGGAAAAAGAACAGAAGCCACCGTGCAGCATTGCTGCTGCTGCACCACCTTAACGGTGACAAGAAGCAGCTGCTGCATCTGGAAGGTGTCGCCATCTGCAACTGCCTCAGGCGCCAACCTCATCGACAGCAGGAGGCCGCAGTGCAAGCTGCTCGTTGTTGGAGTGCTGGGGAGAGGTCCCAGGTCACTTCTGGACGCCGGTGTTCGGTGAGACTGAAGCAGGTCCACAGGCCCTTTTGGAACTTGTACTAGCTTGGTGGTTTAAAATCTGGGGAGCTGAGCTTTCAAGGCCAAAGCCAGACACTAATGCGCACCATTAGTGTGAGCCACACCTGAAGTCACCTCCTGAAATCTACCAAGGATGCAGTGTGTAGCGTACAGGAAAAAGAAGGCGGAAGGATCACCTGCAGGGGGGCTGCACTCTACACTAGGGCGCTAGACTTGAAAAACGACTGTGTGGTTTATTTAGTGTGTTGTGTTTGCATGTATATCAAATACTGCTTCACTACACAAAGTAAGTATTGGACTGGACATTCAACTTATTGGGGTCACTGTGTGTCTTTTGTTTCAGTAACTCCTGCTTGCCCCATGGCCCTCTGAAATGGGTTTGGGCAGGGGCTTCTTTGACTCTTTCCTCAATGGGAGCAGCAGTGGGGAGGGCCTAATGGATACAGAGATGTTGTTGAACATCTTGGATGCACAAAAAAGCCTGTTGCCTTATTTTTTTGTCATTTACACTTCATAGTCTGCAGTCTCATAGTGTCCTAGCAGTAGGTGTGCCAAGAACCACCAGAAATTATGAAGTCGTTTGCAGAACATGTTTGCATGGTGGGTGGAAGTGCAGGCCCTGATGGCTTTTTTATATGATTCAGTTGATTTTGAAGATGGTGCAGGAAGGCAAGTAGAGCCAATGGATTTCCATCAGGATGGCAGCGAAGTGATCATATTTCTTCAGGCCCTGGGTGAGACGTGCTGTGGTGTGTAGCATGCCCTTAAGGAGTGGCAGTGTGGGAGGCTGTCAAGCAGGGCGTTGCCATCATCCAGATGTGAGAATATGAGGACCTGAACCGCAGTGCTAAGGCAGCTTTCTGGGAGAAATGGTTTCACATTCTTTAGAAGATAGAGCTGGCACCAGGCCATCTTTGTTATTTTGGCAATGTGCTGCTGGAGGGTGAGGTTGGTGTTCAGGGTGAATTCAAGTGACCTGGCAATCAGTAAAAGCTCGGGTTCGAAGCTGTCAAGGTTCATGTCACTGAGCCAGGTTTGTACTGTTTCTTGTTTGTTGCTCATGGCTAATAAAAGGAATTCTGACTTAGTTGGGTTGAGCTTGACATCCAGGTCCGGATGATGTGCAGGCAGCCTTTCAACTTTGGATGTGTGTAGCAGAGAAAGCTTTCAGGTAGAGTTGAATATCATCAGCAAACTGGTGAATCTTGATGCTGTTGTCGGTGAGTAGAGCACCAAGCCGCTCCATGTAGAGGCTGAGGATGACAGGAACAATATGGGATGCCGGGGAGCTCTGCAGGTAACAGGGTTCTTTTGGGAACAGGAGTGTCTAGCGTCGGCTGGAAAGCTAGGAGGAGAAACAGTCATTGCTGATTAAACCCATTTGAGACTCCAGGGTGTGCATGAGGGTAGGATGGTTGTGATTGTCGAAGGCAGCTGAGAGGTCCAGCATTATCAGGAGACACGGATCATCTTCATCTTCATATTCTGGAGCAGCAGGAGTTCTGCAAAAAGCATCCTGGGAAGGATGAGACAAGGCGGATTCGTAAATGTTGTAGTGTCCCTAAATAAATGTCTAGTAGCAGAATTTTAACCATTCTTCAATTTGCCAGGACGTTTTTATTTTATATATTGCTGCAAGCGACAGGGACAGATTTGGACACTTCCAGTGGCCCAGTGTGATGCCCCTTGGGCAACTATGCGTAATACGAACATGAGATGTGCCAAAGTGCCTGTGAGGTTCCAGTGTTTGTTTGCAAGGTGACTGCAAGGGAGGAGCTACAGCACAGCGAGTGACATGAACACTGCAGCTTTAGAAACACTGGGTTTTTTATCTTAAGAGATGCTGATAAGAAGATACGTGATAATATGAAGCCTCCACCAAGCCTTCAGAGCAGCCAGCGGAGCCCTCATTAACTAGATTAAATGGAAGGTCAGTCCACCCATACAGCAGCCGCGGTCCATGCAGGTAACAGCGGTGGGGCGGTGAAGCCGTGTAAGGGGGGATTTCGAGGGACGATGCCGCGGGAAAATTAATTATTTATTTAATTTTCCCTCTGCATCGTCCCTTGAAATCCCCCTTTACCTGGCCCCACCGAGTTACCTGCACGGGCCGCGGCTGCCGTACAGTGCACTAAACTTAACCTCTCTCCGCGTATCCTTCCTTGAAAAATTTTCACAGTACAACTTTCTTCCTGGTCCCTTTATGGAAACCTTTAGGTCTTGAGGACAGAGAAAGAATCTTGACAAAATCAAAAGGTCTCGTTTGTGATACTGTGGAAACTTTGACAGCCCCTGTCTTTCATGAGGAAAGTGGGATATAACAAAGCCTTTTTCAACTTTCCTTTCAATGGAATCAGAAGATTAAACATTATCTTCGTTTTTCATTACAAAGTAAACATATCGATGCATTTCTGCGTGAAACAAATACCTGCCGTAACTCAGCCAATCTCCTAGGGAGATTAACTGTTCGACATGCAGCAAGTGTATAAAATGTCTCCTGACAGCTCAATATCTGTTTGTAATGCCTGTAAATCTTGTGGCAGATTAAGGAGGGGAGGTAAACAAACACTGTCAAGCTATCTAAGAAAAGCACTGGGGAGGGTCTACTGATATTGGAGGACATAGCGTCAAGTGTAAGTTTACATAACTCTCTTCCTCTTGCCATGGAGGACAGCCTCTCAATTCAGGGGTGTAAAACCCTCAAGGCAAAGAGTAAATGCCACCTCACGTAGCCCTAAAAAGGTGTATGTGCATCTATGCAGGAATTAACATTTATTGCAGAAGATTAATTAAAACTATTACAAACAAAGGAATGGTAAAACAAAAACAAAAAATTGGAAAATAGTCACTTTTTATTAGTTATGTTACAAAAAGCAAAAAGATATTAGTCAAGATGCACGTGGAAATAGGGGAAATAAATATCTATTTGCATGTCTGTCAATACAGTTGTAAGTCTGAATTCGCTGTTTTCCTCACAAAAAGGAGTTTACTTTCTTCGAATTCTCAACCTGGTTTTTTGATAACTACCTATCCTCATAAGATATTAGAACATTAAAATGTTGAGCGCTCCATTGAAGACAATAGAGTAGCTACGGGCTTATAATGGCTGGTAAAGCCCGGAGCTCAAACATTCCAATGTTTATCTTTCTATTTCTCCCTTTTTAATTTAGAACATTCCACCCTCAGTGGGCAGAATGTTCTAAAAGCCTTATAGCCCTTCTGCCTCGGGCTATGCCCGTTGTTAAAGGCCCTGCCTTTGGCTCAGGCCTATAATTCGGGTTCAGGGCTTTAACAACTGGTAAAGCCATCAACAGCGGGCTATAAGGCTATATTGGAATGTTGAGAGCAGCACTGAAGACATTTGAGGAGCTCCGGGCTTCTAATCGCTGGTATAAGACCAGACCTCGGACATTCCAATGTTTATCTTTCTGTTTCTCTCTTTTTTAACACTGCTAGTATTCTCGTGGATAGCTAGCTTGTTCAAAAAATTATGGCTCACAAAATAAACAAAATAATATAAAGTTTTCAAACAATCATCCTGAGATGCAGCTTGTGTGATTGAGATCAAGATTTTTTTTTTTTTTTTTTTGCAGTTTTATACAGAGCGAACTTGACCCGAAGATATCAGAGCGCTTCACATTAGCAGCAGTTGCATTACAGACAGACACATTCATTTTAGGCACAGGGAGATGAAGTGATTTGCCCAGAATCACAGGGTGTTTGAGCCTCCCCTAGACTCGAACCTAGTTGCCCAGCGTCGGCCGCCCTAGCCGTTAAACCACACCATCTCCCTTCAAGCCTAGGTCACTCCTTTTTGTACTTCCTACAAAAATGTGCTTTGGGTACTCTGGCTTTTCGGCCCAGGGTCTCCTGAGAAGCTCTCTCTGACAGGGTTCCGAATGCCTGCGCTCTCCTGCGGATCTTATCCTCCTTACTTTACATACTACCACCACGGCGCCCTCAATACTCTGCATCATATAAGCTGTCGCCTTACTCCTTCCTACGTTACGTAACATCACATTAGACAGGCTGACGATTCGCATGGTTTCTGAAATGCGAGATGGGTGACCGGGGGGCAGACAGCAACCGGCTCGGCTCCTCTTTTCATCCGTTCACTCCTGGCAGCCACGTTAACTGTTGGACGCAGGACGGCTCTGCGGAGTCTGCCCCGCCTCCACGCCGGAGAAGCCGAACATATTGGAGCGATACACTCAGATGCCCGGACCCATTACTCAGGCAGTTAATGGATTACAGTAATTGCTCCAGTCATCTCTGTTTTGATAATGTGCCTCGGTGCCCCGTTCAGATTCTGATTAATGGCGCCTGGGAGAGCTGGAAGGATGGATGCGAGAGGTGTAGGAAACACACTGCTGATGATGGGCTGAAGGGGCGCCGCTGATGTACTGGCGGGCCTGCCAGTGATAAACACTCAACAGGTGAATTGCGGTGTAAACGGTAATTAACAGTCATGATGGTGTTTTGTGGCACGGATGACGTAGCAACCATCGGTGCAGTTCTGTAAGGATAATGGTGCTCTTTCAAAAACACTCCGCCTCTGTCCGTCTCTCTCTCCCCAACACCCCCCCTCCCTCCCTCCCACCCCCCCAAATGTACACCTCCTCGGTTCTCGGGCTCCTCAGTCAGATATTCTGATATGCCTAATTTGTACAACAACTAAAACAAAAATGTGTTTGTATAGATGCACACATACACAAAGATGTGCAAATACATACACTTTTACACTCACTAATGCACACAAGTATGCAGGTGTATAAGGCATCAGAATGCATACACAAGCACTGCAGCATGTGGGAAGAAACAGGCAGGAATGGATATGCACACACACAAATTTAAACATCTACACACCTGCCCAAGCGCCTGGATACCCTCTCGGGTGATTAGTGAACTATACAAATCATCATAATATAACAAACAGAATTATGCATGCGTACTCAGACAATCAACGATAAACACAAATTACTTTAACTACAAATGGAACTTTAGAGAGGCGAATACACCGCAGGCGCGCACGTATGGAACATGCACACTCCAGCAGAGTATATGCCTGCTACATACCATTAACCCTTTATGCTCGGCCTGACGTGTGGCCCACAGTTTGTTGCCACGTCTGTCACCTCACAATGGCCCCTACAACAAGTACTTTCTCTACTGCTTATCTTCATGTGTGGTCTTGGCCATCTACAAGCCAACCTGATGCCAACCAAATGAACAAGTTACTTTCCTTCTGTAACACGCTTTTTGGTGGATATTCTATCTACCTGTAGATTCCTCACTTTAAGACTAACCACAGGGTCCAGAGAATCTTCTGAGCAATGCTCTTGTGTGCCGTGAGGTGTGGCGCTGCAATGACTTCATGGATGTCCAGGCAGGGAGAGCGTAGCTGCATTTAAGCGCCGCCCATGTGCACTGACATCAGTTCCGTATCTTTTTTCCTTCCCTGCCTCAGACGCAGAACACTTTAAATATATTGTGGCTGACAGTGTGCCAAATTCTAGCTTGGAACATTTTTATGATGTCCGGAAGTCCACTCCACAGAACAAGCGGTAGAATCTGTAGTTAGACAGAGTATCCACCAGGTAGGTAACTTCTGATAGAAACTTCTAACCACAAATTCCTCACCTTTAGAATAGATACCATGGCAGTCCCTCTCAAAAGCAGAGGGTCAGGGGAGTGGACTCGGACCAGAAGGTCTTGCAGGAACAAGTGGGCACTATGGCCCTCCCATCAGACCTTGTTGTCAAGGTAGTAATATTTCATGACGGTGTGCACCAATGCTCACATTGAAGCCTTGCAGATGGCCAGAACTGACATCGCCTTGCTAATGCCTTCGTAGCAGCCTTGGCCTTGGTGGAATGAGCCAGCAGGCCTCCAGAGGTTGCTTCTTGGCCAGTGCATAGCAGATTTTGATGCACAGGACTATCCATCTTGGCTAGGTCCTGTTGTGAACCACCTTCCATTTCTTTTCTACAGAGGATCCCACAAAGAGCTGATCATCCGAATGATGATCCCTTGCATGGTCAATGTAAATGTTCCACGCCCTTTAAGGGTTGAGCCAATGGTGTCTCTTCTTCTCCTTTGAAGGGTGAAGTGGAGTGTAAAACGTTGGCTGTGTCGTAGATTCGCCAAAGTAGAAATGAATCAAGGCTTTTGTTTAAGAAAACTGGCTGGGTCTCCAGCACTGACTTATCCAGGAAGAAGGTGGTATAGAGTGGTTGCACAGAGATCGCCAGCAGTTCATTCAGGCGCAGCACAAAGGTGATGACAATCAGAAAGACTGTTTTGAGTGTAATGTCAACACTAAAATCAGGTCTCATTGCAGCATAACGAAAGGCTTCAGAGGAAACATGTGAGTCAGACCTCTGATAAAAAAGCATCACAACAGGTGATATAAATAGAGCTAGTTGATGAGATAAAAACAGAAAGGCCGAAAGAGTTGACAGATACCCTTAAACCTCTTAAATGAGGTAGATAAGACATTCATGTCTATCGCACTCCCACACTTAAAGAAGTCGGAACCCTTGTTTTATCTGTTGCACTTTGATTCCCTGCTAATTTGCACTTCCTGGTTGCAGCGTAGAGACGCTATTTTTTAGGGGGCAGCGCTCTAGCTGTTAAACCACGAAGCAGGTGCAGACGCTCAAATCAATGAGGTCTGCCCTTCAAAATACGGCTGCAGCGCGAACGTGCAGAATTTGATGACCACATTTTTGGGGGCGATTTAAGAGGCACCAAGCACTTTTTAATTGTACTGTCGAAAATTGTTATTTGCAGTGACAATACTGAAAAGCTTGTACTGTATTGAATTTGAGCTGAACCACATTGAGTTTACTTTTAAAATACTTTTATCTTTAAAGAAGTCGGAATCCTTGTTTTATCTGTTGCAATTTGATTTCCTGCTAATTTGCACTTCCTGGTTGCCGCGTAAAGACGCCATTTTTAGGGGGCAGCGTTCTAGCGGTTAAACGACGAAGCAGGTGAAGACACTCAAATCAATGAGCTCTACTACCCTTCAAAACACAGCAGTAGCGCGAACACACAGCGGACATGTGCCGCCAGCGCGCTAAAGCGCGTCTGCGCTGATCCATGTCTGGCCCACGGCATGCGCCAGCCCCCATGTCCGAGCCTCTCGAGGTGATCCTCTGTCTTCTGACTTTTTGAAATCTCTTAAACATATTGCACCTCAGAGTGGCCACACTTGGGACCCATCCCATATTGAGGGTCCATTATCCTGTATCATGTGCAAATGCGAGTATGGTGTTTTATTAGAGCCGTCCTTTGCTACAGCCATGCTTTGAGGCTCAATAATAACTCATTATCAGGCGGGCTCATTAATGCTGATCACTTAGCAAACATGAGCAGGAAGTCCACAACCTGATTGAGGATCTCCATTTAGATTTTCTTTTTATCACTGAATCCTGCCCTAAGGAATGGTGTAATCCTGATATTGCTCTAGTCTAGCACTTTCTCCAGGATATACTGTCCTTAGACGTGACAGAGATGAGGGATGTGGAGGTGGCCTGGCCATCATCTTCCTCAATACATTTCAATGCTGCAATTTTGATTTAAACTCTCAGAAAGGAGCAGATAGCTTAGGTTTTTATTTTCAGATTAGCCCTACCCAATCTTTTGCAGGCTGCCTAATCTACCGCCCACCGGCCCCAGGGTTTACCTTCCTATCCTCCTTGGGAGAGGCACTGGCACCTCTCCTACTTAGATATGAAAATTTTACCATCCTTGGTGACTTCAATTACCACCTTGAGGTCACCAACAACCCTGATGTATCCAATTTCATCGTAATCCTTAATTATTATTGGCCTTAACCAGCTAGTATCCACCCAAACGCATACTGCAGGACATACCCTGGATGGGGTCTGTTCTAACAACCCCAATCTAGTAGTAAAAGTACCTATTCACCAGACTTGGTCGGATCATAAATTAATCCCTCTCAGAATTTCCCAGACAGTCTCTCCCCCCTCACTCCCCCCCTCCCAGACGAGCCAAAGGAGTCTCGGCATTTGTGGGCCCACTCCGCGGAGCAGGAGCCTGGGTCGGCTCTGCATTTCCCTCCCTTCCCGGGGCCAGGAGCGACCCCATCCCAGTTGAAATCTTTTTATGACGCCATGTGTGCCATATCTGGGTGGCCTGACCCTGTTGGCTGGCCTTCGGGCCCCGCAGGCTCGGCAGAAGGCGTTCCCTTGGGTTCCGCACCATTGACTCTGGCTCCGGCACCCAGGCCTCCTCTTGGATCGGTTCCTGGATCCGGACTGGCGCCAAGCATACCCACTCGGCCTTCCCCAATACCGCGTCTGACGCCGAGACCCTCAAAGTCGCTGGCGCCCACCGGCGGCGCTTCCCCCATCCTTATTCCAGAAGACATGGAGCCGGTTAGGCGTCCACGGACGCCGAGACCAGCGCCGACGGAGCCGTTGAGCTTTATGCCGTACCCTGTGCCTTATGCAGAGGGGCTAGGAATGGATGAGGATTGGGAGGGGCAGCAGAATCCCTTAAAAATCCCGCTTTTCAACGAGGAAATGGAATGGTACGAGGACCTGGGTGATGCCAGTGGCTTGGACACCTCCTCAGAGCCTGTCATGCCATCTCCCCCTAACCTGGCTACGGTGGAAGGGGCTTCATTTGCAATGGTGGTACGTAGGGCTGCGGAGGTCTTGGACCTACAGCTTCCTACTATGGCAGTCAAGACCAATGTCTTGACGGAGGTCCTGCAGCCTGGTGTCTCCACCTCGGAACCCTTGCTGCCATTTAACGAGGCCTTGACAGATGTTCTACTGGGAACCTGGTCCAAGCCCAGCACAGGGGCTCCTGTGAACAGAACTATCGCCTGCCGCCATCGCCCTGCACTGGGCGACCCAGCTTTCCTCTCCAACCACCCAACTTCCTAGAGCTTGGTGGTCCAAGCTTCTACTTCACTTGGCGTGTCCCCTCTGCCCCCCCGGATAGGGAATCCAAACGGCTGGACAGCTTTGGTAAGAAGATCTTCTCTTCCACCAGACTTGCATTGCAGGTAGTAAACACTGCATGCCACTTGGGTCATTATTCCCATTCGCTATGGGAAACCGTTGCGGAGGTGCTGCCACAAGTTCCGGAGGAGGCCCGGACTGTCCTCTCCCAAGCTGTTGCAGACGGGAGACACGCAGCAAAGTTTGTCATATGCTGTGGCCTAGACACAACAGACTTGCTGGGCAGAGCGATTTCCTCGATGGTGGCCGTTAGGCGCCAGGCGTGGCTGAGAACGTCTGGCTTTTTGGGGGATGTCCAAGCCAACCTCATGGACATGCCCTTTGATGGCTCCCGTCTCTTCGGAGACAGGGCGGACGTGGCGCTTGATCGCTTTAAGGAGTCGCCGGCTACGGCCAAGTCCTTAGGCCTCTCAGTGTCTTACCGGGCTGCGTCCACCTTTCGTGCCTTTCGTGGCTATGGAAGGGGCTTCCAACCGTGCCAGCCCTACCCAAGCCAGCGGACCGGCAAGTTCAGCAACCTCTGCGGGTCCGTGGGCGTGGTTCACCTCAAACCTGCGGTTCGGGAGGCCAGAAGTCAGGTCAGGATACAAACACCTCCTCCTCCGCCTCCAAACCTTCCTAGTCATATCCTACCAGTTCATGGGCGTTCAGTTGGTGGCAGGATACGCCATCACCTCCACCACTGGCAGGACCTCACCTCGGACAGGTGGGTTCTGTAAATAGTCTGAAGGGGCTACTCCCTCCCCTTCAAGACTACCCTCCTTCCATGTCTCCAACTTACGATCGGCTGATGGAGGATCACTTTGTCTTACTTCGCGAGAAGGTCAAAACTCTCTTGGCCAAGAGAGCTATAGAGAGGGTTCCCAGGCCAGAAATAGGCTGTGGTTGCTATTTCCGCTATTCTCTGGTTCATCCTATCCTCAACCTCAGAGTCCTCAACTACTTCCTCAGAAAAGAAAAGTTCAAGATGCTCACTCTTGCTCAGGTGCTGCCTGCCCTGGATCCTGGAGACTGGATGGTAGCGTTGGACTTGCAGGACGCCTATTTCCATATCCCCGTCCTTCCTGCCCATCAGCGCTACTTTAGTTTACAGTGGGCCATGAGCACTTTCCGTTTACAGTGCTCGCCTTCGGCCTCACCAGTGCCCCTTGAGTGTCCATCAAGGTGATGGCGGTGGTCGCAGCTCATTTGCGGAGATCAGGAGTTCCAGTCTTCCCGTATCTCGATGACTGGTTGTTGAAGGCGGGCTCACCCCAAGCAGTCGTCTCCCACCTCCAGACTACGGCGAACCTCTTGCATTCGCTGTGGTTCACTATCAACGTGCCAAGGTCAATCAATCAATCAATCAATCAATCAATCAGGGAATTGTGAAGCGCGCTACTCACCCGTGAGGGTCTCAAAGCACTGGGGGTGAGGGGGTGCAGCTCCGAGTCAGCCGAACAGCCAGGTCTTGAGGCTCTTTCTGAAGGTGGGCAGAGTGGGGGAGCGTCTGATGTTGATCGGGAGTTCGTTCTAGGTCTTTGCCGCGATGTAAGAGAAGGCTCTGCCACCCGCTCTTGTTCTGCGGATGCGCGGGGTTTCGGCAAGGGCGAGGTCAGCGGAGCGGAGGTTTCTCTTGGGTACGTGGAAGGAGACTCTGTCGTTGAGGTATTTGGGTCCGGAGTTGTGGAGGGATGTGTAGGCGTGGGTGAGTAGCTTGAAAGTTACTCTTTTCTTGACGGGGAGCCAGTGGAGGTCTTGCAGGTGTTGGGTGATGTGTTCATGCCGTGGGATGTCAAGGACGAGTCTGGCCGCTGTGTTCTGGATGGTCTGGAGTTTGTGTAGCAGGGATTTGTTGATTCCGGCTTAGAGGGTGTTTCCGTAGTCCAGTCTGCTAGTTAGGAGTGCGTGTGTGACGGTCTTTCTGGATTCGGGGGGATCCATTTGAAGGTCTTGCGAAGGATGTGAAGGGTGTTGAAGCAAGTGGAGGCGACGGCGCTGATCTAGTGGTTCATGGTGAGGGAGGAGTCGAGGATGATGCCGAGGTTCCGGGTGTGGTCCGTGGGGGTGGGGGGGTTGCCAAAGGCGGTGGGCCACCAGGTGCTGTCCCAAGCTGAGGGGGTGGGCCCGAGGACGAGGACTTCTGTCTTCTCCGAGTTGAGCTTCAGACAGCTGCTGCTCATCCAGGATGCAACGTCTTTAATTCCTTCCTGGAAGTCTGGTGGCGTTGGGTTCCTTCGTGAGGGAGATGATGAGCTGGGTGTCGTCGGCGTAGGATACTATGCTGAGTCCATGCTGTCTGATGTAGGCGGCGAGGGGGGGCATGTAGATGTTGAAGAGCGTGGGACTGAGCGATGATCCTTGGGGTACTCCGCAGTTGATCTCTGTGGGTTCGGAGAGGAAGGGCGGGAGTCTGATTCTTTGGGTTCTGCCGGTGAGGAAGGAGCAGAGCCAATCGAGGGCGGTTCCCTGTATGCCGGCGTTGTGGAGTCTGGCGGTGAGGGTGCGTTGGGAGACTGTGTCGAATGCTGCGGAGAGGTCTAGAAGGATGAGGGCCGCGGTGTGGCCTTGGTCGAGGAGCGTGCGAATGTCGTCTGTGGTGGCGAGGAGGGCGGTCTTGGTGCTGTGGTTGCTGCGGAATCCGGATTGGGAAGGGTCGAGGATGGCGTTCTCCTCGATGTAGTTGGTCAGCTGGGCGTTGACGATCCTCTGGGTGACTTTGGCCGCGAAGGGAAGGAGAGAGATGGGTCGGTAGTTTTTCAGGTCCGTCGGGTCTGCAGACGGTTTCTTGAGGAGGGGCTTGACTTCTGCGCGTTTCCAGTTGTCGGGAAAAGTGCCGGATTCGAAGGTGGCATTGATGGTGCATTGTAGCTTCGGTGCTATGGCTGCGGCGACTCTGTGGAAGATGTGCGGCAGGCATGGGTACGTGGGGGCTCCTGAGTGAGTGCTCTTCATGGTCGTGGCGGTATCTTCAGTGGTGACCGGGGTCCAGGCGGCAATGGTAGGCTGGCTGTCGTTGCTGGAGGAAGGAGTGGTTTCTGGAGTCTGTTCGCTGAAGTGGTCATAGAGGGCCTTGATTTTCAGATGGAAGTAGGAGCCGAGCTTGTTGCAGAGGTCCTGGGAGGGTGTGACGTCCGTGGCTTCGCTGGGGGGTTTGGTGAATTCCTGGATGATGCTGAAGAGTTCCTCGAGTTGCTGGACTTAGCGAGGATTTTGTTCCAGATAAATGTCCTTTTGGTGGATCTGATGAGTTGGTGGTATTCTGTCATGGCGTTCTTGTAGGTGGTCTGGTCTTCAGCAGTTTTGCTGTTGCTCCATTGCTTCTCGAGATGTCTGCAGGTGCGTCTGGATTCTCGGAGGTCGGTGGTGAACCAGGTGGCCTTAATGAAGCGCTGTCTGTCGGGGTTGCGGAGGGGAGCGAGCTTGTCTGCGCAGTTGGTGATCCACCGGTGTAGTTCTTTGGCTGCAGAGTTGGCGTTGGTCGAGGCGGGAGGGGGATCGTGGTTGAGGGTGGAGTTGAGGTGCTCCTCAGTGACCTTGCTCTAGTTCCTTCGCTGTGGGCGTGGTGTAGGTTTGTGAGCGGTGGCTTTGTCGAAAGAGAAGTGTACGCAGTGGTGGTCCGTCCAGGGGGGTTGGGTGGTGTGGCTGAAGTGGATGTTGTTCCCTCTTGCGAAGATGGGGTCGAGGGTATGTCCTGCCTTGTGGGTGGGGGTGGTGACGAGCTGTTTCAGTCCGAGGTTGTCCAGGAGGGTGGTGGAGTTGGGGTCGCTGAGGTTGTCAAGGTGGAAGTTGAGGTCCCCAATGAGTATGTAGTCCATGGAGGATATGGCGTGGGGCGTGATGAGGTCGGCGATGGTGGTGGTGAACGAAGTTCGAGGTCCGGGGGCTCTGTAGGCGAGGGTGCAGCGTAGGGTCATTTTGGGGCTGGTCTGGATCTGGAAATGGAGGTTTTCGGTGGTGGATGGGGAGTCGCTCATGCTGGAGGTGGAGAGTCGGAGGGAGCTCTTGTGTGCGATGGCGAGTCCTCCTCCTGGGCGGTTGGGGCGGTCCTTCCTCTGGATCTTCTATCCGTCGAGGATGGCAGTGGCGATGTCAGGGGCAGAGGTGGCGTTGGTCCAGGTTTCCGTGAAAAAGGCGACGTCTGGCGAGAGGGTGTCAAGGAGGTCCCAGATCTCTATAGCATTTCTGTGCAGGGAGCGCACGTTGAGGAAGATGCATCTCAGGGCTTCGGGGGTGCTGGCGTCCGGCGTGGGTGCGGCGTCCGTGGGGGTGAGGAGGATGGTGACGGATTGTCGGCAGTATAGGCAGGAGAACTGGCCGTGGGTGGTGGTCGGCATCGCCAGCTGGCAGTTGTTGTTTCTTCCGGGGTTGAGTGCGTGGAGGTCAGCTGAGTCGTAGCGGTGGGTGGTCGGAGAGCCAGGGTCCCTTGCGCTGGTCAGGTCGCGGACGGGCGCAGACGTCCGCCATTAAATAGGGAAGGGGGGAGGGAAGCGCAGCTGGGAGGCGGGTGCGGGAACCGGCGGGGGGGGGAGGGGCCGCAGGTGCAGTAGCGGCGGGAAAGGAAACAGGCACGGAGGACGCAACAATAAACAGAAATACAGCAGATAACAAATACAAGGCACAATAACAATAAATACACAATAATAGATACAAGGCACAATAACAAAAAAGACAGATGAAGACAGAAAACAGACAGAAATACAAGGCACAATAACAAAAAAAGACAGAAAAACGGGCTCAAACACAAAGACAGACAACAGCGGGCCAGCAGAAGAGCAAGGCTCTCCCACTGGACCACCAGGGATGAGGCGCAGGCAGGAGCCTGCGGGTGGAGGAGGGCCTCGAACACCTACCTTCGCAGAGAGGTGTAGGGGGCAGCAGCACAACAGCGGAGCTGCAGGGGCAGAGAGCAGAGTCCCTGACCAGGAGGTCAGAGGTCTTGCTCACACGCCCGAGCAGCAGCCGCCATTAAATAGGGAAGGGGGGAGGGAAACGCAGGTGGGAGCGGGAACCGGCAGGGGGGAGGGGCCGCAGGGGCAGCAGCGGTGTGAAGGGAAACGGGCACGGAGGATGCAACAATAAACAGAAAGACAGCAGATAACAAATACAAGGCACAATAACAGTAAATACACAATAAATAATAGATACAAGGCACAATAACAAAAAAGACAGATGAAGACAGAAAAAAGACAGAAAAACGGGCACAAACACAAAGACAGACAACAGTGGACCGGCAGAAGAGCAAGGCTCTCCCACTAGACCACCAGGGATGAGGCGCAGGCAGGAGCCTGCGGGTGGAGGAGGGCCTCGAACACCTACCTTCGCAGAGAGGCGTCAGGGGCAGCGGCAGCCGCACAACAGCGGAGCTGCGGGGGCAGAGTGCAGAGTCCCTGACCAGGAGGTCAGAGGTCACACCTGACTCCCTCTCAGATGCTCCCCTTCATCTGAGAAGTCTGGACACAGTGCAAGGCATATCCTCCAGAGTGAGTCTAGGATATTCAGGCTATAATACCGATGTTTCAGCATCTATCCTGGATCTCAGTGAGAATGACTCTGAGGCTGCTGGGCCTCATGGCCTCCTGCATCCTGCTCATAGATCATGCCAGGTGGCAAATGCGGGCTCTGCAGTGGGACCTGAAGTTCCAATGGGTGCAGCATCAGGGGAATCTCACTGTCCTAGTCCAGATCTCGTAAGGAACTGCAAACGATCTGCAGTATTAGTTGACAAACCACGTTTGGGTCAGAGGCAGACCCCTCTCCCTTCCCCAACCAGATCTCACAGTGGTGACAGATGCGTCACTTCTGGGATTGGGCGGTCACCTGGGAGAGGTGGAGATCAGAGGACTCTGGTCTCTGCCGGGCTCCACATCAACTTGCTGGAGCTTCGAGTGGTTCGTTTGGCACTTGAAAGCCTTCTTACCATCTCTCAAGGGAAGGCTAGTTCAGGTGTTCGCAGACAACACCAACACCATGTGGTACTGCAACAAACAAGGTGGGGTGGGGTGGGGTCGTGTACCCTTTGTCAGGAGGCTCTACGCCTCTGGACTTGGCTGGAACAACAGGGCATATCCCTGGTGGTTCAACACCTGGTCGGTTCCCCAAACTCAGGGTGGACAAACTCAGCCATCGATGCCTAGCGGATCACGAATGGCGTCTCCACACAGAGGTGGTGCAAGGTCTCTTTCAGCAGTGGGGAGAGCCTTGGTTTGATCTGTTTGCCTCCGAAGAGAACGGACAATGTCAGCAGTTTTGCGCTTTGGAGTTTCCAAGGCGGCTCTCGCTCGGTGACGCTTTTCATCGCGAGTGGAGCACAGGCCTCCTGTACGCCTTTCCGCCCATACCACTCCTGTCCAGAGTGCTCAAGAAGATCAAGAGCGGCCGGGCCGAAGTCATACTTGTGGCTCTGGACTGGGCATGGAATGTTTGGTATCCCGAGCTTCTGCAGATGAGCATCGATCGTTCGATCAGGCTGCCCCTTTGGGAGAATCTTTTGCTGCAGCAGCAGGGGAGGGTCCTCCACCGGAACCTGTCCACCCTTTGCCTCCTTACGTGGAGATTGAGCAGCGACAGTTGACAGCTTTTGACCTTCCTCCTGAAGTCTGTGAGGTTGTTCTGGCAGCCAGGCGTACCTCCACCAAGTCAATATACACCTGCTGATGGCAAAATGTTTTTAAATATTGTACAGAACGATCTGTTGACCACATGGCTGCCTCCCTCTCTGAAATTCTTCTTTTCATTCTTTCTTTGGCCTAGCAGGGCTCTGCTCTGGGCACTCTGAATGATTACCTTTTAGCCCTTTCTGCTTTTCTATGGTTGCCTGATCAACGGTCCGTTTTAAAATCTCCGATTGTACATAGATTCTTGAAGGGGCTCACATATTTGTTTCCCCCCTCACCATTTATCATGCCCCAGTGGAACCTTTACCTGGTTCTCACCTATTTTATGTGTGCACCTTTCGATCCACTGCAAAATTGCTCCCTCCAGCTGCTTACTATCAAAACAGCCTTCCTAGTGGCAATAACTTCTGCCAGGAGGGTAAGCAAATTGCGGGCTCTATCCTCAGCCTCCTTACCTGTCTGTCTTTCTGAACAAAGTAGTGCTCCGCACTAGGGCTTCTTTCTTGCCTAAGGTGGTGACACCTTTCCATCTAGGGCAATCTGTCACCTTGTCCACCTTCTATGCTCCTCCGCATCCTTCCAAGGAAGAATAGCGTCTCCACAGTCTGGACCCAAAAAGAGTGTTATCGTTCTACCTTGACCGAACTAAAGAGTTCCGGGTGGATGACCAACTCTTTGTAGGGTACATTGGAGCAAAGAAGGGTCATGCTGTGCAGAAGAGGACCAGCTCACGTTGTGTTATCCTCTGTATAAAAATCGGTTATGCCTTGGCAAAGAAACAGCCTCCTGAAGGCCTTAGTGCTCATTCAACCAGGGCCAAGGCAGCCACCACAGCTCTTCAGTGTGGTGTTCCAGTTCTCAACATCTGCCAAGCGGCTACGTGGGCGTCTTTGCACACGTTTGCCAAATATTAATGCTTGGATAACCAGGTCCGTAGGGACAGCCTTTTTGGACGTTCGGTCCTACAGGACTTTCTGGTCTAACACTTTTCCGCAGTCCCTCCTCCGGGGATGGTATTTCTTGGGTATCTGTTCTAAGGTAAGGAATCTGCGGCTAAATGTTTCTATCTAATGGGCAAGTTACTTAACTTCAGTAACGCCTTATCTGGTAGAGACATGATCTAGCCGCAGATTCCTTACCGACCCACTCCATCTTCCCCGCACTGCGGGTCAGTATTTAGTGGCAGGGCTATTCCCCTACAGGGTCCTAGTTGTTTTTTAACATACCATGATCAGTTGCTTCATGGCTCCGCGCTTCTGGCGTGGAAAGTCATGAAAAGTACTGACGTCAGCGTGCTGAGGTGGTGCCTATACAGATGACGCCAACGTCACGATGACGATGATTAACACGATGCCTACGACGTCACGCGGAATCGACCGACACCACCTATCAACGCACAGGGGTACTGCTATCAAAAAACGTACGGATCCAGCCTGAGGCCTGGAAGTTGTAAGGTAAGGAATCTGCGGATAGATCATGTCTCTACCAGATAAGGTGTTACCGAAGCTAAGTAACTTGTCCTTTAGGATTACCACGCGAGCTTGGTTTAAAGACAAGTTGGGCGTATTCCACTACCGAATTTGCATGCATGAATGCTGACTTTAACTTGGTGAAGCTTGATGGGGCTTGTGGTTTCTTTATATGTGAACCTTTTTTTCGACATCTGTATATGGTGTGGGTTTCTACTACCACACCGGTTGTCCCCAAGTGTTGCTCATTTTCAAAACACATACGATGAGAATTATCTTTAAGATTGTCTTTACCCCCTATTCTTCCTAGTGACATTTCATTTGGTCATATCTAAAGTCTCTCCCATTTGAAACACAATTTAATACATTAGTAATACAATACTGTTGTATATATTGTTTCACAGTTACCCCTGATGAAGGGTGATAGCACCCGAAATGTATTGGGTATCTCCAAGCAAGCTGATGATACAGTATTGATCTACGATTGAAACGATCATTGATTATGCAACGAATGTGAAGTAACATTTGTATAAAAAAGATTTGATGAACAATAAATTGTAATCATGTTATCAACACACTGAAATGCACTAGTATGTTGATTACGTTGTTAGAAACCTGTTTTTGAATTTATATAAGGAAGGTCAAAATAAGCCTATTGTTTCAGCTGTGCGCTTTGATTCTAGGAAACCAGAAGGTTGGCTAGGTTCTTGCAATTAAATACTGGATACCATGAGATGGGCAGAGGACTTTCTAAAACACTTTGGCAAAAGTGCACCATGCAAGTAATGTCAAACGGTTAGAAGACATAAAGGCAACTCTAAAAATGCAGGCAAAACTTTCAGCAATTTAGGCCCAGATTATAGCCTAGGCATAGCGAAATTAAATTTTAGATTTTAGGCGTTAACTTCACACTATTGATTATAAGTTGCTTGGGTTTTCCACACCTGTTTTTTCAGGGGTGGGAGAACCAAACACCATTTTTTTCTGGCTGGAAATAATAGCCCGAAATATTTTTTTTATCTAATGGGGGAAGCATATAATGCTTCACCCTGTTCCAAAAAATAACTTCTCCTTCCATTCTCTACTGCTCACACCCCTCTCCCTAGCCCCCTACCTCACGCGGCGGCCCCCATATACATTTACCACCTGCGCAGAGTAAGTGGTAAATGTATGCAGAAAAACTCCAGCAAATGGCATGGTTTTCAGCAAGAAAAATCGCCCCCACACATTAACTGCCCATTCCATTGGGTTTTACTCACAATAGTACAGTACTGCGGCAATTTTACCGCATAGTAACGATTAATTTGCATGTAAATTTACCAAGCAGCAAAATCTTCCCAGTACTGTTCAACGTGTAATTAGGGACATTGTGTGTAGACCATGTAAAAATTAATGTATTACCCAGAATGTGCTACTTTTTGCAGGTGCTCTTGGCACATGTGCCATATTTAATGCTGAAGGAAATGAAGGCCAGAATAATGCAGTACATCTGGAAGTGTCCCGATTACTTATCTCTACTCTTCGTTACACTTAGTCCTTCCCCCTCTAAACAGAAACAAAATGCAGAAACATGATTAAATGCAAGCCCCGCCCAGCCTTTTGGGCAGTGCTACAATGCTAGCATTCCCACAGACGTTTCCAATCTATTGCAAAGGCTGGACAATCAAAAAACAATGGGAAAGGTCATAATGACTGGGAAGAGAATGAGTAGGACAAAGATAAAACTACTGGCAAGTATTCAGGTCATTACCCTTGCGGCCCTCGTCCTCACTATACTTATGAGTATACGAAAGCCGCGCATCGACCTTTGTACACCAAACAAAAACACACTAAGATGCCACCAATGCTGCAACAGCCGGTGACTTTACTAATGAATCATATGTTTAGGACAGGATGGAACTAATGCACACATACCAAAAGAAAACACCTCAGACTCCAGAACTTATAGCTTGTAATGCTACACAAAAGTATGAGAGGAGACCCAAGTCATTGTCCAACAAACCTCAGCTATAATAACTCCCTGAACCTCAACCTGAGAAGCAGCCAGAATCCTAGTGGACCTACCCTGAATAATCTCTTGAAGAGGAACCTAAGTCAGGGAAATTGTGGAGCAAATTGAACTACTACTAGTCAAAGAAAAGCATTTCAAACTTGCATAGCAACGCAAAAAGGGACAAAGAGGTGCTCAGAACGGCAAAAAGGCCAAGAATGGTCTAGAAAGACCACAACAGACCTCTGAACATCAAAAGAATGCAACCAATTCTCCCTCCACACAGACAGGGGATGAAAACAAGCAAAACTGACGCCTAAACCTTATGAGCCTTAGCAGCACATTTTGTGAAGAACTCACTTAGGCCAACGCAACCCACCATTCTCAAGGATTCCAATAAAAGAAGGACTTCACAATAGAGGCCCTAACGCGCCAATAAAATGAGCAGAGGTAACAGCAACCAAAAAGACATCCTTAAAGGTCTTGAACTTAAGGTCCACTGAATCAAGAGGAGCAAATGGGGACACCTACGGACCTTCAGGAACAAAGGTAAATCCCAAGGTGGGTGTCAAGATGCCTCACCACAGTTCTGGGCGAAGAAAAAACCTTCAGAAGGCGAGAAGTAAGCATATCATCCTCACAGAGACTATTTGAGGGCTTAGTGAATGCCCAGTCACCACTTAGTGGGCCTTGAAACACAGAAAGATTCAACTCAAACCACTCCCAGATAAACTGCAAAACGGAAGGAAATCCACATTCTACAGAAGAGAAAGAATGAACTGGATACCATTTTTGAAAAGCCTCCTGGCGAGCATAGGACTTTAAGGTGGAAGGGCTCAAATATTTCTGGACAGCCTCAGCAAGGTACCTCAGGAGCCCCCAATTCTGTAACCCCATACTCTCAACCGTCTCAGTGAGAGGTAGAGGTGCCCCAACAGGCCGACAACCTGGGGACCATAGAAGGAAAGTGACCAGAGGAAGGCTTCATGCAGGTTGCAGTGTCATGAAAAGCAAGAGGGAGAACCATGATTGTCAAGGGCCTAAAGGGCACCACTATAATCATCTCAGCTACTTCCTCATGAATCTGCCACAGCTTTCAAGGATCGAGGAAACAAGGAAAGACATACAAAAGGTGATGCCGCCAAAGAAGGATCAGAGCTTCCAATCATTAAGTACCAGGGACTGGAAAGTGGAAACAAAATCAGGGGAGATTAGCATTCTCCAGGGAGTCAAGCCGGACACAAATAGCCTCCAGAACTGGCAGCATATGTCCATGAAAAAGGCAGAGAGAAGTAACTTGGCTAGTAGAAAAGTCCGTGCTCTGTCTGTCCACCTGGATTTGCAAAAATCTCTAATACTGGATGCCTCAGTTCCCCAACTGCAATGCCATCAATTTGAGGAACCTGGAACAAGTACCACCCCAGCCACTGATTATATAAACTATACTCACAGTATTACCTGGCTGCACCAGCACATCGTGACCCCTCAGTTGGAACAGAAAATGGCAAGACAGCCCAGAGACAGTACCCACCAATATAACAAATGGTGGCCCTCCACCAGAGTCCAGAGTCTATGGTTGAGGTTTACTAAAGTGGCCCTCCAGCCAAAGGAGATGGAATCTGGTGTGACTACCACTGACCACCCTGGATAAAGCAAAAAACTCCCAGGCCAATGAGTTGGGGAATAGCCACCATTGCAATTGATGGAAAAGGAGGAAGACATCAGGACCTCTCCCTCAAGAGTCCCTGGACACTGGAACCCAGAACTGATGGAAATGCACCACATGGTGCAGGCGAGCCCAAGGGACAGTAAAGGCACACAAGGTCATATAACCCTGAACCCACCACCCCAAACAGACTGGAGCATGAGGCAAACAAGGATGAAAGAGTCAATCTTAACTACTCCACTGAGTCGCAGGAACAAAGACCATACTCAGATTATTCTGGAGGTGAACTTATATGAAGATCTCACCCTGGTAAGGGACAAGCAGACAATTCGTAAAGTAGAGAATAAGCCCATGATGAGCTAGTCAAGATTAGAAAACATCCAAGCCCCTTAAGATGGCCTCTGTGGGGGAGGCATGAAGCAACCAGCTGTGCAAACAAGGGAACACTAGTCAACACTGCAGATGAAGAAGGGCCACAATAAGTGCCACCACTTTAAGTAACATTTGAAGGGCAGAATAAATTCTCAAGGGCAAGAGCTGGAAATGATAGTGCATCTCCTGGATAGAGAAATTGAAGAACCTCTGTTGACACATTGCCACAAGGACATTTAGACATTCATGTCGTCAATAAAAGATTTACAAAGTGACCTTCGACATAGAATACCGCACTTGTTACACTGTAGGGATAGTATCTGAGTGGTGCAAAGATCAGGGGAAAAAGCCTCCTATTCCCCAAATAGTGAAAAGAATTCACACAAACATTAACAACAAGATGATCAACCCACTATACCCAATGATTTCAATTTTGCTTCAAAATTAGAATTTCGCACTTAGATAAATCACAAATAGTTCCATGGAGACGTGTTTTTAAATTTTCAAATCCTTTATTCTTTTAAAAAATTAAGTCTTCCAAGAGTAGCCAATGCATTTCGTCCCGTCTCGGGACTTCTTCAGGGCTTGATCACATAAGATGAGTTCTTCTCTATGATGCGTCGTCTCTTATAGACCAATTCATGGAATTTATTAGTCTTCTTGGTAAAGATGATGGTTGTCAATCCAAGAAATTCAATGGGATTCGTCAGGAGTAATTCAGGCCAATGTCGGCCACTGCATCTAGTACTCGCGGCAATCAGAAGAAATGGGCTGTCTCCGCGCACAGTCTCCGTATTCAATATCAAACGCGCAGACTGCGCGCGGAGACAGTAATGGTCAGGGTAGGGGATGTCTGGAGACAGATTCCAGCAACGTTGGGGGTCACAATGGGAGTGCCCCAACAGCGGAAGGAAACAGTACTTTACGACGGAAAACTGATAAGAGAAGCACGCGAGGAACAAGCATTGGTAAATGCAGGAAACTATGCTACACTATGCAAAGAAAAGGGACCCCCTCTGAGGAGAAAACTTGCAAGGTAAGGGAGAAGAGGGGAAAATACCAAACAAATAATCTAAGGATGCTCCCTCATGACCTATATTTCTTTTCTGTGATTCAATTTGAATTCAACATGAGCCGTTCAAAAGAGTAAAACTTAACAGAATCCAAAGACATACACATAATTATAATTTTTAACTTTGTTTGTTTATTTTCTTTCTTTTATCAAAATTATTTTTATATTATTATTTTATTGGTTACATACATCAAATAAATAATCTTAACCTATACATATAACTTTACAATATGATGACATCTTCTTGTATCAACATCATAACCCCCAGGTAAAGAGACAACCAAAAAACATTCCAACACACTCTCATACATTCATACCTCTTCAACTATACTCATACCCCATTCATAACTACATATATCTGGGAAGTGGGAGACATAGAATCGTTTTTAGACTCCACGACCATTTAAAACAACTGCATATAGCAGGATCTAACTAGCATTGGTCAAAAAATGTTGGACAAGCGAGGCTGTGGTCTTATTTGTGCGAATAGCAGATTTATGCTCGCTGTATCTTGTACGGAACTTACGCGATGTCTCCCCAATATATGCCAACCACAGCCCCGCTTGTCCAACATTGTTTGGACAAGCATCACTCTGAAAAAGACATCATGTGGTGCATTTTGGAAAAGATTAGAGGCCAAGCAGGCACACCTATTGACATAGTTCGTAAAAGAAGAGAAACCTTTTGGATTTTTACGCTTGATAGCGTCAAAAATGGATTGAATGAAGAGATACAGTGGAATGTTACCCAACCTTGGTAAAGATTAGCTGTTAAGTCCATGTGGACTGCATGGAGTTGTTTTATCTGCAGAGACTTTGTGATTGGCCCTCATCTTCGGAATCTACAATATAGAAGAGGTTATCCTAATTTGCTACACTTTGGGTAGGTTATCCCATAGTCTCTATGCAGGTCGGGCAGTATTGTATGAGATGGCTGTCTTACTATGAAACCTGCTTTAATAGTTGCTGCTTACACCAATTACCTCGAGACTATGTCATCGCTATTAGCAAATAATTTAATTGTGCGTATATTCCATACGACTGTATGTCAGCGTAATTGGAGCGTCACATTTTACATCATTACCTCCTTATAACGAGGGTATTGTTAAAGGTCGCATACTGTATTTCGTATATTAAATAATATCCATCACCTCGAGACTATGTCACTGCTATTAGTAAATAATTTACTTGTGCGTATATTCCATACGACTGTTCGTCAGCGTAATTGGAGTGTTACAAATAATATCCATTTCAATTGTTTTGTTCCTTCGTTTGATTTCGGTAGTAACCGACATGCATGTTGATCATGAGTCACCTTTGGCAATGCTCCGTTGAAACCATTGTAAGTAGGACTCACTTAAATATGACGTGACTTCACATTGGGTACCTATTCCACCTGATCTGTGATCGGCACAATTTGTGAATATAATTATTGTGCAAATACGTTGAGATTGACTGACCTATTTTTTAATTTTAAAAATTAATTTTGAAAATTATGGAGGACTATAAAAACAATAGTGACCTATGAGGATTAGGGTCGCCTACTTTGGTATATAACATTTTGGTGTGAAGCCTCTTTCAAAGCATTGCCCTATCAAAGATGGCGAGGCCCAATATGGTGGGCTATCCGCCCTTAGATTTTAAGGGCACACCACGTGAGCACGATGAGGCTACGCGCGTTTTTTTCATCTTAACACAGCCTATAAATCAGCGGGTTTTGGTGTGAGAGTAATTTCTTCCGACACCGTGCGTGACCGTCTCTCCACTTGTGAAGTCAACTGGGAATCAGTGCCTGCGTAGAAAGGTATGAGCGAGGGCTATGTGTGAGCTCCTTTAGAGGAATAGCATTGGGTCTCTGTATACCCTTCATTGTGGTTGTTCGTGGGTGTACAGGAGCCGGGATCCTATCTGTGTGGACCTGTGTTTAATTGTCCCGCCGAGGTCCGTCTTTAGCATAGTTGGTTTGAAAAATGTTATGGGGGATATTCCCCCATCAGAGCAATGTTCGGTTATATAAATGCAACATCATAATAATATCTTTGAAGTTGGTAGAAAACGTGAGAATCCAAAATAATTTTAATGCCGTCATGAGTAGGATACTGGCAGTTTTCTCAAGGTCGGGTGCCTTGTAGTGAATGTACAGTTTAGAAATGTGAGGAGAATGCCATTCAACTATACTGTAGGATTAAAATACGATATGAGATTCTTTCTATGGACAGTTAACTGTATATCCCTTGGAGAATCCATGGCTGACTTGTAGATGTGTCGCATTTAGCAGCTTGTGCATAGCGATGTCGTTTGGAAATTATACTGTTACGCTTTTTTCTTGCAGCCGTGTTGGACGCAGTATTGAGGCATTTTAATGCACATTCTAATCCAAGATGTCGCCCTAATGGATTGGTGAAATATGAGACCATAGGATATTGAGACCTCATTGAAATATATGCACAAGGTACAATGAAGCGGATGACGTGTAGATAACTACAAATACAATCTAGTTGTTATGGTTTAGGAGGTACATCTTCGCAAAATATAATAATCCTTCTGTGTCCCCTTTATAGGACTGCTTCCTTGGTGACAAACTTACATTTACACTGTCTTCGATACATATTGAATTGTATATTTAGGATAAGATGTTTATGACGTGTAGTTACTCATTTATTGGTAAATGGACCCTTAGAATCATAACTTATGTTATATACCGCCTTGTCTTTCTCTGACAGAGAACGGCAACAATAGTGGGCGCAAAAGGGCCGTAATAACAATTTTAAAATCTATTGTTGGAGAAACAGAAATAGTAATAGTAAGTACACCAAGAGGAATTTCAATTTAAAGAAAATCTCTGATCCATGCTGAAATTTTAAATTTATATTTTTGAGAAATGAGTGGTGTTTTTCTTGTGATTTTCTTCTTTTCTTTTTGAAATATCTTTGGTGGTGGTGTCACAAACAATTATCTTCGGTGGTGTTTATATGGAACATTTCCTTTACTCATCCTGCCCTCAGTGAGTATTGGTAGGATGATTTCATTTTTAGTCTGATAATATCTGGGATACACTTTCTGGTGTTGTACACTGTTTGTGAGTAATGTGGTACACTTGGTCTGAATTCACTGCATGTGTATATTGTAGTTGGTGCATGGAGGTCCAATCGATACAATTTTACTGACAATCATGGGCTGTTAAATTTATTTTATTCATATTCTTCTAGGTATCCCCTGGGTGTAGTGATACTGGTCTGTTATCTGGCGGGTCCTGAGGAAGGTGGTGCTTATTCTTTCTTCAAACCACCGAAACGCGTCAACCAATGCTAGTTAGATCCTGCTATATGCAGTTGCTTTAAATGGTCGTGGAGTCTAAAAACGATTCTATGTCTCCCACTTCCCAGATATATGTAGTTATGAATGGGGTACGAGTATAGTTGAAGAGGTATGAATGTATGAGAGTATGTTGGAATGTTTTTTGGTTGTCTCTTTACCTGGGGGTTATGATGTTGATACAAGAAGATGTCATCATATTGTAAAGTTATATGGATAGGTTAAGATTATTTATTTGATGTATGTAACCAATAAAATAATAATATAAAAATAATTTTGATAAAAGAAAGAAAATAAACAAACAAAGTTAAAAATTATAAATATGTGTATGTCTTTGGATTCTGTTAAGTTTTACTCTTTTGAACGGCTCATGTTGAATTCAAATTGAATCACAGAAAAGAAATATAGGTCATATGGGAGCATTCTTAGATTATTTGTTTGGAAACTATGCTACAGCCAATAGAAATGGAGGAAAAGTAAGTAACAAGCACAGGTACCATTGAAAAGCAAGGGGGCGGGATGTTGCCCCTTTTAAGATTATATTGAATACAATAGATTTCTCAAGCACAGCACAAGCGCTGTGTAGACGAAACCTAAAAATGACACTGAACATCTGTGACAACCTTTGAAAAATTGACCTTGTGGGTACCTGTGTAAATTCTTTTGCTCAGCTCTGCCCCCATAGACAGGAGGTGCTACTGCAGCCTTAAACACACTATGGAATCTACACACACTGTAGTAATGTGATCCTGGGGCTAGCAGCAGGCCAGATACCATTTCAACAGAAAAAAAACATTCCAAATTAATGGCATCAGAATATATGTTACTGTGATGCCATGGTCTTTTCAATTTCAAGTATTTTTTCTCTTTCAAGTGAAAATATAAACAAAATCAAACTATTATATTTGGACTTTTATATAACAAGGATATTTATTTTAAGCTGTTTCATGGGGATACATTTAAACAATTTGATCCAATTTCTTATATTAACAATACTTGTTATAATTGCTGTATGAAATCTGCAAAATACTCCACCACAGCAGTTTGATCATTAACTGCAGCTGCAGCATACCAACCAGTGTTGTGCTTTAGGGCTCAATGTAACTTTTGTCCTTATTAAACTGTCAAATGTTGAGCCTTTTTTGAATTTTGTGGATTCTAATAGATTGATTTAAAAATGCCAAATAATCCATTATGCACTGAGCATAGTATTGCCAACACTCCAATCTATACATGTTGTACCACATCATGTATTGCAGATGTTTAATAGAAATATAATACTGATCACCACTGGTTATTAATTGTCTCTTTGTTAAGCTGGTTAAATACTCAGTGCCACTTTGAACAAAGATCATTCATCAAATTGCCAGGTTGTGCAATTAGTAGATGCAAATGGTCTGAAATATTTGGTAGTGAGCCACTGACATACAATTGCAGCAGTTCATTTTATACTGCTGACATGCACTAGCATATGGGTCTATTTTTTTAAAGGTAATGTGTCCCTGTTCAGATATTAACATAACCCCCTCAAACGTTTAGACGTTTAGCAACTTAAACACTATATTCAGTTTGAGGGAGAAATGCTTCCATCCAAGGCCCAAAGGTACTATCCTTCAGGCAACAGAACGCTGCGTGAAAAATAGCAGTGCTGGGTTGCACCAGTAATAGAACGCTGTGCAGCGCCCTATTTCCAAAGAGTTGTCTGCAAAGATGAAATCAATGGGGATTGCACTTGGCATGACACAGCATTTCACTGTGGTACTAAAACCAACCAGGGAAATTGGATCTGTACCAAAGAGACGCCCTCTGATACAATTTCCTACGCAAAATCAGATGTAGCAGGGCAAACTATGTTAGATACAGCCGTGGCCCGTGCAAGTAAGAGCAGTGGGGCGGTGGGGGATTCGACAGAAGATCACGAGGGAAAATTAAATAAGTAATTAATTTTCCCTCGTCGTCGTCTGTCGAAATCCTCCCCCCACCTGGCCCCACCGTTCTTACCTGCATGGGCCGCGGCTGGTTAGATATGTGTTTTTGCGTAAAGTACACATGTAACATATAGCATATAAGCATTGCACATGAAAAACCCATTGTCTTGTTTGTGGATGGTTTAACATGAGGTTAGGTTTTCTGGTTAAGCCAGGGTAGGTCATTGTACCTCATTTGGGTTTGCATCACAAAGTAAGAGATTTTACAAAGGTCTTCTCAGACAGGCCCCTTTTGCGTGAATTAGCAGAGATGTGCATGCAGTTTGAGGGTATGCAGGAGTCTACTTTATGTGGTAAAAAACGTTAGCGCTTAAAAGTTGAACAGCGCTGCCATTTGCACTGCGAAGCACCATGTACACGCAAAGTAGACCTGAGCCTACGGTCACTCATCTGGCCCGGGATAAGGTTGGAACATATCCTGAAAGTTTAATTGGGAACTTATTCAGAAATCTGTGGCCCTGGAAGAAGTTCTCATGCTCCACCAAGATATGATCCAGGTTATTGTGGAAATGTGGGTGCGCAAACTTACCACACCCAATTAGTGGATTTGCAGCCCAGAAGGATATTTTACACAGAAACTGTAACAACTGATTTACTACTGTGTGTAATAGTGAACATGCATCCCAGCAGGGTGGATGTTGCATCACTGAAGGTATTGAATGTTTTGTCATATGCCCTAAATTTGTGGCTGCCCCTAGCTGAAGTACTGACATGCAGACGTCTGGTTGACCAACACTCTTGTGTCAATAACTTTTATGCTCTAAAGATTACAACCATGATATCATGGGGCGGTGACAGTTGACTTGCCAGAACACATCAAATCATGCCAATGAAGAACAATCGCTACCTATTTGAGGACTCCACCCCACTCTCGTCAGCTGCTACTTTACCCAGCATGCAGCAGTCTGCACAATCTGTATCACTCTCTACTTTACACCTCTGGACTGACCACCCAAGCTAAATCTCCTTGAAAAGTGATTGAGGTTGATATTTCTTTTTCCAGATGTCTTACCAAGCAATTCCCTTCATGATGCACTTCATCACCATACGTGTAACACATTTTAACTTGTGGCCTTTTTAGGTGCCTATTGCTTGGGGCTTGTTATCTGTGCTACCCTCAGTTGGCGAGGGAAATGTGCAGTGTCAGAAGGATTTTCCACCTGTAGCTGTCAACCAATGAAACACTAACCCTGTGCAGCCACATCCATAATTCTGCTTATAGTCAAGCCTAATCCACAGAATAAGAGACTACATTGTTTAACAAAGAGACACCACTGAATGATTGGATCTCTCCTTTCACCTACTATATCTGGCAGGGTTCAAGTGCTCGCAGGGTGTCTCAAATGTTCATGCAATACATCAATTGATCTTTCTGGTAATTGAGAATTTTTCCCAGATTGAACCTCTGAAAAACTTTGTTAGCCAGAGATCTACAATTAGCCATAAACTAGAGGTGGACGATGCCTAGCCTGGCTTAGATCCAGGTCCTCTTGGTCTCTTGAGCGTAAAACGAGGTGAGCTTTTGTGTGGCTTCTACCCATCATCCACGCAGTAATATGCAACAAGAATTAAATGCATGAACCTTTGGTGCAAATGCCGGGAGAGAAAGAGATGCCTAGCTAGTGGCTGAATTGCACAATGTGAAGCTAGAAAATCTAGACTCAATCCCAGCTTCCCTGCTTCGACAAATTGTGTAATCCTAGATGAATATGTTATTTCACTGTGCCTCCTTTTTAGGTCTCGCCTCAGGCAGCGCATGCGCTGCTCTGGCGAGACTTTTAGTAAGGGGGCTTCAAAAAGCTGACCACACGCTTTTGCTTGTGGCCTAAAGCTTGCGGTTACGTGCACAGTTACGCGCACAGGCACCATCTGGCTTTCCTCTCTTGTCATGGCTCATTTAGCGTATCGCTCGCGGGCACCCTTACAGCGCGCGCACATCGCACACCACTCGCCAGACGTGCCTCCGCGCGCACATCGCACACCACTCGCCAGACGTGCCTCCTTGTTTTGCGATTTATACACTTTTTCATTATTAAACACACACCTGCGTCGCGTTATTATTAGCGGCCCTTTAGCATTTTGAACTTACGTGCTCTCTCTCAAAGCCAGCGTCGTCCACAATTGATACACTTTTTAGTCATTAAACAAACATCTACTGCGCATAATTGTTAAATAAATAGAGCGCGGCACCAGCAAACACATCATTGCAGTGCCAGCAGTGTGATTTTGTTTTACTTTTACAAGCACGCGTGTGGCGTGTGAGCGCGGCCCTTGGCATTTTCAACTGACGTGCTCTCTCACCAAAGCCAGTCTCGTACACAATTTGTACACTTTTGCGTTATTAAACAAACATTTCGGGAGCGTTATTATTAAATAAATAGAGCGCGGCCCTTTAGCATTTTGAACTCACGTGCTCTCTCTCAAAGCCAGCCTTGTCCACAATTGATACACTTTTTAGGCATTAAACAAACATCTCCGGCGCATAATTGTGAAATAAATAGAGCGCGGCCCTTTTGCATTTTCAACTTACGTCCTCTCTCACCAAAGCCAGCCTCGTACACGGTTTATACACTTTTTCAAGCCAGCGTCGTCCACAATTGATACACTTTTTAGGCATTAAACAAACATCTCCGGCGCATAATTGTGAAATAAATAGAGCGCGGCCCTTTTGCATTTTCAACTGACGTGCTCTCTCACCAAAGCCAGTCTCGTACACAATTTGTACACTTTTGCGTTATTAAACAAACATTTCGGGAGCGTTATTATTAAATAAATAGAGCGCGGCCCTTTAGCATTTTGAACTCACGTGCTCTCTCTCAAAGCCAGCCTTGTCCACAATTGATACACTTTTTAGGCATTAAACAAACATCTCCGGTGCATAATTGTGAAATAAATAGAGCGCGGCCCTTTTGCATTTTCAACTGACGTGCTCTCTCACCAAAGCCAGTCTCGTACACAATTTGTACACTTTTGCGTTATTAAACAAACATTTCGGGAGCGTTATTATTAAATAAATAGAGCGCGGCCCTTTAGCATTTTGAACTCACGTGCTCTCTCTCAAAGCCAGCCTTGTCCACAATTGATACACTTTTTAGGCATTAAACAAACATCTCCGGTGCATAATTGTGAAATAAATAGAGCGCGGCCCTTTTGCATTTTCAACTTACGTGCTCTCTCACCAAAGCTAGCCTCGTACACGATTTAGAAACTTTTTCTTTCTTAAACAAACATTTCCGGCTTGTTATTAAAAAATAAATATAGCGCGGGCCTTTTGCATTTTGAACTCACGTGCTATTTCCCCAAAGCCAGCCTCGTCCACAAGTAATATACTTTATCTAATTGAAGCTCATTTTCGCTTTTCCCTCTGTTCTAATATGTTTTATAAAAATACAAAGGCTATTCTTCATATAACCTTGTATCGAGTTCTTTTATGGTGTGCCTGGTATGGTGTTGCTATGTACGTATTGCGCAAACGCTTTACACATTAACTCAGGGATAAGCCAAACTGCTACAAAACTTATTTCCATATACAATAAAAGCAAAAAAAAATTTAATTATCCAAAACAAAATCCTTAGTGCAAAAACAACAACTGTTATAATGCTAAAAATTATAAGATCCCAAAGGCGAGACCTATTGGCTTTGCCAATGCTTGTTTAGGGTGCAACCTACCAGACAGCACAGCTGTCTGGTTTGCTACTAAAGACATTTTGGGGACATTGGGAAAGTTGACCAATGAATGCATTCTGTCCGTTGCTTGCCATTGTCTTTGAGGTTGGTAACTCACGTTTTCTTGCTTTCCATTTGCTTGCTTTATTTGTTTTAGGCTGTCCAGGTTGAGTTTGTACCTTCCCTTGCCCAAACCTTAGTTACAGTATCCTTTCGAGTGCTCCCTTTCTGTAAACAGGCCTGTAAGTCTTGTTCTAATCTCGTCACATTTGCTGTGCATTAAAATACCAAGGTCAAATTTCAGGCGCTGTATTCTGAGGGCGCTTGTTTTCTTTTCTTTCTCTGATATCAAAGTGAGAGGATTTATGTGACAATCTTGTAGGATACTGTGGGTAGGAAAGAGTTTTTTTCAAGCACACCAACATTTCAATGAACTGTGTAAGTATTTGAAAATATATCAGAATTAGTAACACAAATGAGGCACATTTTTTGTTATTTCTGAAGTGTGTTGGAAATAAATACTTTAATATGATCAAAACAAATCATTACACTAGGTGATGCAATTTCCACGTATTTTCACCTGTGCACTGTATAGTTTTATTAGTAAAACTGCATGCCTGTGCAAATGTAATGGTCATTTCAATTGAAAATGTGTGGTCTGTAATGGCAGTGTGCTACCACACCATGAATACTCCACTCCACGCCACTCCTCTATACACCACTCCACACCACTACACTCTATTCTGCACCACTCCAAGCCACTGCAATATGCACCACTCCACTCTACGCCTCTCTACTCTACCCTGTAACACTCTGCTCTGTGACAATGCACTCTTCGCCACTGTACGCTATACCACTGCACTGAACACCACTCCAGTCTAGACCACACCAATCTACTTTGCACAACTCTACTCTACGCCACTGTACTCTACGCCACTCTGCAATACTGCACTCTACCCCACTGCACTCGATGCCAATACAATCTACACCAATGCACTTTACTGTGTAACACTCAACTCTATGCCCCTTCACTCTATGCCAATCCACTGTACGCCAATCTAATCTTCTCTGCACCACTGCACTGTACACCACTTTATTCTACGCCATTACACTCTATGTCACTCTACTCAACTGCACTCTACCCTGCACCACTCCACTCTACGCCACTTCACTCTACTCTGAAACAATCTACTCTATGCCGCTGCACTCTACGTCACTCTACTCCACTCTGCGCCACTCTTTGGCACTGCACTTTATGCCACTGCACTCTACTCTGCATCACTGTACTCTATGCCACTGCTCTTTTCAAAACTCTACTCCACTCTACACCACTGCACTCTGACACTCTACTCTGCAACACTGCACTCTTCACCACTGAACTCTACGCCACTCTACTCTGCACTACTCTGCTCTATGCCACTGCACTCTACGGCATTATACTTTACTCTGCGCCACTCAATGCTACTCTACAGCATCGCACTCTATGTCACTCGACTTTACTCTGCACTCGACGCCACTCAACTCTACTCTGCGCCACTTTGCTCTGCATCACTCAACTCTACAACACTCTACGTCAATTCACTCAACGCCACTGCACTCTACACCACTGCACTCTACGCCACTTTATTCTACTCTGTGCAAATCCACTCTGTGCCACTGCACTCTACTATGCACCACTCTGATCTACACCACTGCATTTTACGACGCTGCATTGTACATCGTTGAATTCAATGCCTCAGCACTCAATGCCGCTGCACTCTATGCCACTCTGCAACACTCTACGCCAATGCACCCTACACCAGTCCACTCTATTCTATGCAACTCCAGTGTATGCCACTCTACGCGACTCCACACTATGCCACTCCAATACACAACACTCTATACCACTCTT
Source organism: Calotriton arnoldi (assembly GCA_963921515.1). NCBI lineage: Eukaryota > Metazoa > Chordata > Amphibia > Caudata > Salamandridae > Calotriton > Calotriton arnoldi. Next base: position 836,290 of record CAWUFW010008671.1, read on the forward strand.
CGCTATTCCACTCTACGACACTCCATGCCACTCACCTCTGCTGCACTAACTTTTAGCCATGCTGATTAGCAGCCACGCTGTGTACAACACAGCTAAAACACATTGGCAAAGCCAATATCTCTTGACTTTGCCAATGCTTGTCTTCATTGTTGCATATGAGAGCAATATGTGTGCAGAAGATGATGGCTGTACAAAAACATCTTGTGTTTAATATAATAGATTATGATGTTGCTGCATCTGTAATAAGAATTTAGGCCACATATAGCGTGCAAATGACAACTGACTTCTGTCTTAGTTCACTAACGGCATTTTCGTCGGGGGAGGTGGGTAGAGGGCATTAATAGATATAAGCTCAAGTTTAAACACTAACACTTTTAATAAATACCTCTCAGTGCAGTGATATAATCTGATGCACTAAGAAATAAATGTTTGTGCTTGCTAAAAAAAAACAACACTTTTTTGAATTTTGACGGTATTTTAAAATATTTTTACATGATGCTTCTTGTTGCACGATTTATATGTGAAATATTCTCAGGGCTCGGCCGTGCACGGACTCCTACAGCCAAGCCAGACCCTAATTAATTTGTAGTCTCAACCATCTTTACCACAAACTCTAAAACAGCGACTACATAAGTGCAGCAGCAACCGTGGGTCAACCAACGGATCTGCTTTCTGCTAAACGTTATTCAGTAGTAGTGAACGGGAACACACTCATTGCTGGGCCCAATTGCTGCAACGCTCCACAGAAAAGATATGCTTACGGTGGTTGAAATGATCCTTTGAAATAGAACAAATAAACTTTAAGGAATAATCACCCAAAAACATTTTAAACCGAATGTTGTTGACTTTCGAGCGTGGCAATGAAGTTATAGCTGTTGTAGGCACAACTCGTTCCAAGCCATACTTCACTTAAAAAAGCCACAAGAATTCAATGACCAAACTGTGTACGATTTATATTTGACCATAATGTTAAATTAGTAAAAATGTCAAACCATGCTTGCGCAGTTTATAGTTTTGCATACTTTACCTACATGAAATTGACATTGTGCCACTAACTGTATACGATTTCTGCTCTTAGCAGTGAACTACCATTTTGTTTAGAATGCGCTGGTTCTTTTGACTTTTGTTAAAAGAATCCGAAAAGGCTCAGTCTACTGTTCTGAATCAAAGAGAAAGAAAGAGCGGGCGTCAGGGCGTTCGTTCCCCTTGGTCATCATCCTGCATAAAAATGGGCTAGTTAAGTAGCAGAACTGAAGCACCTCTAAACACGTTACATCCATATTTTTTTTATTTTCTATAATGTACATCTTGTTGAAAAATGTGAAATCATTGTTTTCACAGTGTTTGGGATATATATGTATGTAAAAAAGTCAATATGGCCAAGTTTACCATATATCAGAACATTGTCTTGCTGAGAGGGCGGCCCGTGGAGGTGAATTTCATCGGAGTCCTCCCTTAATTACCACCATTCGAAAGCGCCAATCACGAGAGACTATATGTGTTTTAAAAGACGCGCCGTGCATTTGGACATTGATACATCTTTTAAAAGCACTGATGAAAGCTACTGCTGAAACGCGTCTGCTATTAATTAAAAGTGTATTTCAACAGCCCCCGTGAGTGCCTTTGCGTGCATAATTATTGCAAGCGTCGGAGCTGACATATATATATATATATATATATATATTCACTGAAAAAACCATAGGTTTCAGGCACGTTATAGTTAGAAATTAGCATTTAAAAAACCATAGAAATTCACTGAAAAAACCATAGGTTTCAGGAACGTTATAGTTAGTTGGACATTTCACTCGTACAAAACCATAGAAATTCCGGCGTTATAGTTAGTTCAGCTAACTATAACTCGCGCCCCGCAATGCACTGCTGATGACGTCACATATTACATCATTCATGACATGGTCAGTGACATCACTGATGACATCACTGATGACATCTCAAATGACATCACTGATGACATCATCCAGTGACTGTGTGTTTCTGTAAAGTTTAAATTTGTTTTATATATATGCCAAGCTGTATTGAAGAATGAGTGGGTGTATAAGTGTCTGTATGGAGGATTTAGTAGGTACGTGACTGACTGTATAAGTGAGTGATTAAATGTGTCTTACTGAATGCATGGGTTAGTGACTAAACTGTGTGAAAGTCTGTATCAGTCTGTCTGTTGTTGTGTAAGCTGCTGCATGGGTTGGTGAGTAGCTGCATGAGTGTCTATATGGGTTATTGATTGCTTGCCTGAGTATTTGTATGGCTGCCTGAGTGTGTGTGTGGGTGGGTGGGAGGTGTGTGACTCTGTGCATAGATGTGTGAGTGGTTGATTCACTGGGTGTATGGGTTCAAGAGTGCATGTGGAAACAGCTGTATGGGTGGGTGAGTGTGTGTATGGGTGTGTTGGTGAGTGAATGGATGTCTCAGTGGTACATGTGCAAGTAACTACATATGTAAAAGGCAGTATATGTGAGTGATGGTGTATATAAATAACTATATGTGAGAGTCAGTAATTGTGAGAGTGGCTGCATGGATGAGTGTGTATTTGTATCAGTGATTCTATAAGAGAGTAATTATGTGTTAGTATCTGTATGAATAAGTGAGGTGGTGTCTGTATAACTGTATAGGTGAGTAAATGGAAGTATGATTGATTCTTTGCATGACTGACTAGGTGTGTGAGTAACTCTGGATATGTGGCAGTGTGTGAGTGTCTGTATAGGTGTATGAGTGCATATGATAGTGTTGTATTGATGAGTGACTGCATGTATGAGTGACTGTATGGGTGAATGAGTGGATGTGTGTGTAGACCTAGGAATCAGTCAGTGCGTATTTAGTAACTGGTATTGATGTGTCTATTTTTTCGAAAATGGTAGTCTGTATTTTAGAGTGGGTGTATCAAAGGTTATATTCAGGTGTGAGGAGGTGCATCAGATTTTCACGTGGATGATGTCATCAGTGATGTCATTTGAGATGTCATCAGTGATGTCACTGACCATGTCATGAATGATGTAATATGTGACGTCATCAGCAGTGCATTGCGGGGCGCGAGTTATAGTTAGCTGAACTAACTATAACGCCAGAATTTCTATGGTTTTGTACGAGTGAAATGTCCAACTAACTATAACGTTCCTGAAACCTATGGTTTTTTCAGTGAATTTCTATGGTTTTTTAAATGCTAATTTCTAACTATAACGTGCCTGAAACCTATGGTTTTTTCAGTGAATTTCAAAGGTTTTTTAAATTAAAATTTTTAAGTCTAATGTACCTCAATCCTATGTTTTTTTTATTTTCTATATATATATACATATATATATATTTTAAAAAATTGTGAATAATTTTTAGTTAGGAAAACTATATTCATTCTTTTTAAAAATAATATTATACAGAAGTCGCGCACCCTTCGCGCACCCTACACGATGGCTGCGCGCATTCCGGTAGCCATTTTGAAAAGTCGCACTGGGGTCGCGACTTCGGTGTAATTTGTAAAGTATGAAATATCTTTAAATTAATTATAAATAAAAGTTTTCCTTTAAGTGTTTGTCTAAATTTATTAATAAAAGTATTTTTAAAGTATTATTTTCAATATAATTTCGACTAAAAATTATTCGATTATTATTGGATTCTGAGGTTAGGAGGGATGGCCATTTTGCTCGATCTGTTTTGCAAGATTTTTGGTCTAGTCAGGTGGACACCCTCCTCCGGGTGAGGTACGGCTTGGGGATTCTATTCAAAAGGTGAGGAATCCACAGGCAGAAGTATCATCAGAAGAACAAGTTACTTACCTTCGGTAACGCTTTTCTGGTGGATACAGTATCTGCCTGTGGATTCCTCACTGTCCCACCTGCCTCCCCGTTGTCCACCTGTTTCTACCAAAAAGATGCTTTTACTGTTTGGCATGAATGTTTTTAATTTGTCTTAATCATGCTTATGTTTTAATAGTGAGAAATGCTTGATCTGTTGCTATTTCTTTATGCCTTTATTGGTTATGCATTTGTATATATATATATTTAGTATACTATGTATACATGTGAAAATGTGTCGGTCCGCCTGTTTGCCTCGGTGGCACGGAAAAAATGGGTGGAACTGACGTCAGCACGCCGACTGAGGTCCTCTTATGGCTCCGATGACGTCATACGGTGTCGCGAGCGGAGCCGTGCTATTATGACGTCCTCGTCGACGTGGGAGAGCTAGGAAAGAATTTCCGCGGAATGCTGGCGCAGGGGATATTCACCTAAGTGTTCAGGCTAGTCCTTTGGGAGCAACTGTTTATGTTGCCACTCCAGAAACCGAAACCAGTGATCCGAGGGCAGAGGCCCTGCAGATGGCACACGAGGTGGGGAGCCCAGTCGTGTGCACCGGCGGAACAGCGAAGTGACAAGCACCACTACCCACAAAAAGGTAATGAGGGCACTGAATAACACAGGATCTTCTCTTTGTATCTGGCAGGAACAACGAGGTTAAAATGCCCTAGTTCCAAAATGTAGAATTAGTGCTACAACGGTCTTCAAGAGGACCTGCGATGGATGCCGCTTCTGCCTCCCGTACCCTGGAGGCGGCACATGAGTCACGCGGTACGGACATACTGCGGCGACGCACACTCGTTGACCTCTCATGGCACTGCTCCACACTTCGGGGAGGACGCTTTCCATTAGCTGTGTTTTCTGATGACGTGTCGCGCCGGCCCCTTCCAACAACAGAACTCCTTTAGATCCAAACAGACTCTTCCACTCTCTCACCGGAAGTGAAACCAGGCCACGCGGACATTTTCACAATACAACAGCCGGGAATGCACTTTTCGGTAAAAAAAACACATTCCTTCCTCCTAATTTATCAAATAAACGACTCACTGAAGAACAGGGGCCAGCTTCGATCCGTAAACAGCCGTTACAACGACTTTTTTACTTCGCGATACCATTACAACGCATGCATTACCACGCATGCGTTGTACATCACGAAGTCATTACTACGCATTTTTTTAGAGCGCATGGTCATTTACCACGCATGCCTTTCCAATGAATTTCGTTGTAAAGGTATGTATGGTAAACGACCATGCGTTCTAAAAAAATTTAGACGATCCACGTCGTTGTAAGGAAACAGAGGCTGTTCCGTTTCCTCACAACGACGTGCACCGCCCCTCAGAGACGACGTGAAGCAGTAACCACGAGGAGAGAGGAACCATCAGGAGTGAGACATAAGGGGGATTGGGCATGGGGTGGGGGTTACTTTTCTAAGGTTTAGGGTAGTGCAGTGGTGTTTGTGTAGTGTAGAGGGTCGTGCTTGGGGTAGTGTTTTAGGGTTTTGGGTAGTGCAGTGGTGTTTGGGTAGTGTAGGGGTAGTGCTGGGGGTAGTGTTTTAGGGTTTAGTGTAGTGCAGTGGTGTTTGGGTAGTGTAGGGGGTTGTGCTGGGGGTAGTGTTTTAGGGTTTAGGGTAGTGCAGTGGTGTTTGGGTAGTGTAGGGGGTCATGCTGGGGTAGTGTTTTAGGGTTTAGGGCAGTGCAGTGGTGTTTGGGTAGTGTAGGGGGTCGTGCTGGGGGTAGATTTAGGGTTTAGGGTAGTGCAGTGGTGTTTGTGTAGTGTAGGGGGTCGTGGTTTAGGGTAGTGCAGTGGTGTTTGTGTAGTGTAGGGGGTCGTGCTAGGGGTAGTGTTTTAGGGTTTAGGGTAGTGCAGTGGTGTTTGGTTAGTGTAGGGGATCGTGCTGGGGGTAGTGTTTTAGGGTTTAGGGTAGTGCAGTGGTGTTTGTGTAGTGTAGGGGGTCGTGCTGGGGGCAGATTTAGGGTTTAGGGTAGTGCAGTGGTGTTTGTGTAGTGGAGGGGTCGTGCTGGGGGTAGTGTTTTAGGGTTTAGGGTAGTGTCAGTGGTGTTTGTGTAGTGTAGGGGGTCGTGCTGGGGGTAGTGTTTTAGGGTAGTGCAGTGTGTTTGGGTAGTGTTGGGGGTTGTGCTGGGGGTAGTGTTTTAGAGTTTACGGTAGTGCAGTGGTGTTTGGGTAGTGTAGGGGGTCGTGCTGGGGGTAGTGTTTTAGGGTTTAGGGTAGTGCACTGATGTTTGCGTAGTGTAGGGTGTCGTGCTGGGTGTAGTGTTTTAGGGTTTAGGGTAGTGCAGTGGTGTTTGTGTAGTGTAGGGGGTCGTGCTGGGGTAGATTAAGGGTTTAGGGTAGTGCAGTGGTGTTTGGGTAGTGTAGGGAGTCGTGCCGGGGGTAGTGTTTTAGGATTTAGGGTAGTGCAGTGGTGTTTGTGTAGTGTAGGGGGTCATGCTGGGGGTAGTGTTTTAGGGTTTAGGGTAGTGCAGTGGTGTTTGGGTAGTGTAGGGGGTCGTGCTGGGGGTAGTGTTCTAGGGTTTAGGGTAGTGCAGTAGTGTTTGTGTAGTGTAGGGGGTCGTGCTGGGGGTAGTGTTTTAGGGTTTAGGGTAGTGCAGTGGCATTTGGGTAGTGTAGGGGGTACTGCTGGGGGTAATGTTTTAGGGTTTAGGGTAGTGCAGTGTGTTTGGGTAGTGTAGGGGGTCATGCTGGGCATAGTGTTTTAGGGTTTAGGGTAGTGCATTGGTGTTTGTGTAGTGTAGGGGGTCGAGCTGGGGGTAGTGTTTTAGGGTTTAGGGTAGTGCAGTGGTGTTAGTGTAGTGTAGGGGGTAGAGTTTTAGGGTTTAGGTTAGTGCAGTGGTGTTTGGGTAGTTTCGGGGGTCATGCTGGGGGTAGTGTTTTAGAGTTTATGGTAGTGCAGTGGTGTTTGTGTAGTGTAGGGGGTCGTGCTGGGGGTAGTGTTTTAGCGTTTATGGTAGTGCAGTGGTGTTTGTGTAGTGTAGGGGTCGTGGTTTAGGGTAGTGCAGTGGTGTTTGGGTAGTGTAGGGGGTCGTGCTAGGGGTAGTGTATTAGGGTTTAGGGTAGTGCAGTGGTGTTTGGGTAGTGTAGGGGGTCATGCTGGGATAGTGTTTTAGGGTTTAGGGTAGTGCAGTGGTGTTTGTGTAGTGTAGGGGTCGTACTGGGGGTAGATTTAGGGTTTAGGGTAGGGCAGTGGTGTTTGGGTAGTGTAGGGGGTCGTGCTGGGGGTAGTGTTTTAGGGTTTAGGGTAGTGCAGTGGTGTTTGGGTAGTGTAGTGGGTCGTTCTGGGGTAGTGTTTTAGGGTAGGGCAGTGGTGTTTGTGTAGTGTAGGGTGTGATGCTGGGGGTAGTGTTTTAGGGTTTAGGCTAGTGCAGTGGCGTTTGGGTAGTGTACGGGGTCGTGCTGGGAGTAGATTTAGGGTTTATGGTAGTGCAGTGGTGTTTGTGTAGTGTAGGAGGTCTTGCTGGGGGTAGTGTTTTAGGGTTTAGGGTAGTGCAGTGGTGTTTGCGTAGTGTAGGGGGTCGTGCTGGGGTAGTGTTTTAGGGTTTAGGGTAGTGCACTTTTGTTTGGGTAGTGTAGGGGGTCGTGCTGGGGGTAGTGTTTTCGGGTTTAGGGTAGTGCAGTGGTGTTTGGGTAGTGTAGGGGGTCGTGCTGGGGGTAGTGTTTTAGGGTTTAGGGTAGTGCAGTGGTGTTTGGGTAGTATAGGGAGTCGTGCTGGGGGTAGTGTATTTCGGTTTAGGGTAGTGCAGTAGTGTTTGTGTAATGTAGGGGGTCATGCTGGGGATAGATTTACGGTTTAGGGTAGTGCAGTGGTGTTTGTGTAGTGTAGGGGCTCGTGCTGGGGGTAGTGTTTTAGGGTTTTGGGTAGTGCAGTGGTATTTGTGTAGTGTAGGGGGTCGTGTTTTAGGGTAGTGCAGTGGTGTTTGGGTAGTGTAGGGGGTCATGCTGGGTGTAGTGTTTTAGAGTTTAGGGTAGTGCAGTGGTTTTTGGGTAGTGTAGGGGGGTTCTGCTGGGGGTAGTAATTTAGGGTAGTGCAGTGGTGTTTGTGTAGAGGGTCGTGTTTTAGGGTAGTGCAGTGGTGTTTGGGTAGTGTGTGGGGTCATGCTGGGGGTTGTGTTTTAGGGTTTAGGGTAGGGCAGTGGTGTTTGTGTAGTGTAGGGGGTCGTGCTGGGGGTAATGTTTTAGGGTTTATGGTAGTACAGTGGTGTTTGGGTAGTGTAGGGGGTCTTAGTGTTTAGGGTAGTGCAGTGGTGTTTGGGTAGTGTGGGGGTCATGCTGGGGGTTGTGTTTTAGGGTTTAGGGTAGGGCAGTGGTGTTTGTGTAGTGTAGGGGGTCGTGCTGGGGGTAGTGTTTTAGGGTTTAGGGTAGTGCAGTGGTGTTTGTGTAGTGTAGGGGGTTGTGCTGGGCTAGTGTTTTAGGGTTTAGGGTAGTGCAGTGGTGTTTGTGTAGTGTAGGGGGTCGTGGTTTAGGGTAGTGCAGTGGTGTTTGTGTAGGGGGTCGTGCTGGGGGCAGATTTAGGGTTTAGGGTAGTGCAGTGGTGTTTGCGAAGTGGAGGGGTCATGCTAGGGGTAGTGTTTTAGGGTTTAGGGTAGGGCAGTGGTGTTTGTGTAGTGTAGGGGGTCGTGCTGGGGTAATGTCTTAGGGTTTAGGGTAGTGCAGTGGTGTTTGGGTAGTGTAGGGGGTCGTGCTGGGGGTAGATTTAGGGTTTAGGGTAGTGCAGTGGTGTTTGTGTAGTGTAGGAGGTCTTGCTGGGGGTAGTGTTTTAGGGTATTGGGTAGTGCAGTGGTGTTTGGGTAGTATAGGGAGTCGTGCTGGGGGTAGTGTTTTAGGGTTTAGGGTAGTGCAGTAGTGTTTGTGTAGTGTAGGGGGTCGTGCTGGGGGTAGATTTACGGTTTAGGGTAGTGCAGTGGTGTTTGTGTAGTGTAGGGGGTCGTGCTGGGGGTAGTTTTTTAGGGTTTAGGGTAGTGCAGTGGTGTTTGTGTAGTGTAGGGGGTCGTGTTTTAGGGTACTGCAGTGGTGTTTGGGTAGTGTAGGGGGTCATGCTGGGGGTAGTGGTTTAGGGTAGTGCAGTGGTTTTTGGGTAGTGTAGGGGGTTGTGCTGGGGGTAGTATTTTAGGGTTTACGGTAGTGCAGTGGTGTTTGTGTAGTGTAGGGGGTCATGCTGGGGGTAGTGTTTTAGGGTTTAGGGTAGTGCAGTGGTGTTTGAGTAGTGTAGGGGGTCGTGCTGGGGATAGTGTTTTAGGGTTTAGGGTAGTGCAGTGGTGTTTGTGTAGTGTAGAGGGTCGTGTTTTAGGGTAGTGCAGTGGTGTTTGGGCAGTGTAGGGGTCGTGCTGGGGGTAGTGTTTTAGGGTTTAGGGTAGTGCAGTGGTGTTTGGGTAGTGTAGGGGGTCGTGCTGGGGGTAGTGTTTTAGGGTTTAGGGTAGGGCAGTGGTGTTTGGGTAGTGGAGGGGGTCGTGCTGGGATAAGTTTTAAGGTTTAGGGTAGTGCAGTGGTGTTTGTGTAGTGTAGGGGGTCATGCTGTTGGTAGATTTAGGGTTTAGGGTAGTGCAGTGTTGTTTGGGTAGTGTAGGGGGTCATGCTGGGGGTAGTGCTTAAGGGTTTAGGGTAGTGCAGTGGTGTTTTGGTAGTGTAGGGGGACGTGCTGGGGTAGTGTTTTAGGGTTTAGTGTAGTGCAGTGGTGTTTGGGTAGTATAGGGGGTCGTGCTGGGGTAGTGTTTTAGGGTTTAGGGTAGTGCAGTGGTGTTTGCATAGTGTAGGGGGTCGTGCTGGGGGTAGTGTTTTAGGGTTTAGGGTAGTGCAGTGGTGTTTGCGTAGTATAGGGGGTTGTGCTGAGGGTAGTGGTTTAGGGTAGTGCAGTGGTGTTTGGGTAGTGTAGGGGGTCATGCTGGGCGTAGTGTTTTAGGGTTTAGGGTAGTGCAGTGGTGTTTGGGTAGTGTAGGGGGTCGTGCTGGGGGTAGATTTAGGGTTTAGGGTAGTGCAGTGGTGTTTGTGTAGTGTAGGGGGTCGTGCTGGGGGTAGTGTTTTTGGGTTTAGGGTAGTGCAGTGGTGTTTGGGTAGTGTAGGGGTTCGTGCTGGGGGTAGTGTTTTAGGGTTTAGGGTAGTGCAGTGGTGTTTGTGTAGTGTAAGGGGTCGTGCTGGGGGTAGATTTAGGGTTTAGGGTAGTGCAGTGGTGTTTGTGTAGTGTAAGGGGACGTGCTGGGGTAGTGTTTTAGGGTTTAGGGTAGTGCAGTGGTGTTTGTGTAGTGTAGGGGATCGTGCTGGGGGTAGTGTTTTAGGGTTTAGGGTAGTGCAGTGGTGTTTGGGTAGTGTAGGGGGTCTTGTTTTAGGGTAGTGCAGTGGCGTTTGGGTAGTGTATGGGGTCATGCTGGGGGTTGTGTTTTAGGGTTTAGGGTAGTGCAGTGGTGTTTGTGTAGTGTAGGGGGTCGTGCTGGGGGTAGTGTTTTAGGGTTTAGGGTAGTGCAGTGGTGTTTGTGTAGTGTAGTGTGTCGTGCTGGGTGTAGTGTTTTAGGGTTTAGGGTAGTGCAGTGGTGTTTGTTTAGTGTAGGGGGTCGTGTTATAGGATAGTGCAGTGGTGTTTGGGTAGTGTAGGGGGTCATGCTGGGGGTAGTGTTTTAGGGTTTAGGGTGGTGCAGTGGTGTTTGGGTAGTGTAGGGGGTCGTGCTGGGGTTAGTGTTTTAGGGTTTAGGGTAGTGCAGTGGTGTTTGTTTAGTGTAGGGGGTCGTGTTTTAGGATAGTGCAGTGGTGTTTGGGTAGTGTAGGGGGTCGTGCTGGGGGTAGTATTTTATGGTTTAGGGTAGTGCAGTGGTGTTTGGGTAGTGTAGGGGGTCGTGCTGGGGGTAGTGTTTTAGGGTTTAGGGTAGTGCAGTGGTGTTTGGGTAGTGTAGGGGGTCGTGCTAGGGTAGTGTTTTAGGGTAGTGCAGTGGTGTTTGGGTATTGTAGGGGGTCGTGCTGGAATACTGTTTTAGGGTTTAGGGTAGGGCAGTGGTGTTTGGGTAGTGTAGGGGTCGTGCTGGGTGTTTTAGGGTTTAGGGTAGTGCAGTGGTGTTTGTGTAGTGTAGGGGGTCGTGCTGTGGGTAGATTTAGGGTTTAGGGTAGTGCAGTGTAGGGGGTCATTCTGGGGGTAGTGGTTTAGGGTAGTGCAGTGGTGTTTTGGTAGTGTCGGGGGTCATGCTGGGGTAGTGTTTTAGGGTTTAGGGTAGTGCAGTGGTGTTTGGGTAGTGTAGGGGGTAGTGTTTTAGGGTTTAGGGTAGTGCAGTGATGTTTGCGTAGTATAGGGGGTCATGCTGGGGGTAGTGTTTTAGGGTAGTGCAGTGGTGTTTGTGTAGTGTAGGGGGTCGTGTTTTAGGGTTTAGGATAGTGCAGTGGTGTTTGGGTAGTGTAGGGGATCGTGCTGGGGGTAGTGTTTTAGGGTTTAGGGTAGTGCAGTGGTGTTTGTGTAGTGTAGGGGGTCGTGCTGGGGGCAGATTTAGGGTTTAGGGTAGTGCAGTGGTGTTTGTGAAGTGGAGGGGTCATGCTAGGGGTATTGTTTTAGGGTAGGGCAGTGGTGTTTGTGTAGTGTAGGGGGTCGTGCTGGGGGTAGTGTTTTAGGGTTTAGGGTAGTGCAGTGGTGTTTGTGTAGTGTAGGGGGTCGTGCTGGGGGTAGATTTAGGGTTTAGGGTAGTGCAGTGGTGTTTGTGTAGTGTAGGAGGTCTTGCTGGGGGTAGTGTTTTAGGGTATTGGGTAGTGCAGTGGTGTTTGGGTAGTATAGGGAGTCGTGCTGGGGGTAGTGTTTTAGGGTTTAGTGTAGTGCAGTGGTGTTTGGGTAGTATAGGGGGTCGTGCTGGGGGTAGATTTACGGTTTAGGGTAGTGCGGTGGTGTTTGTGTAGTGTAGGGGGTCGTGCTGGGGTAGTTTTTTAGGGTTTAGGGTAGGGCAGTGGTGTTTGGGTAGTATAGGGGGTCATGCAGGGGGTAGTGTTTTAGGGTTTAGGGTGGTGCAGTGGTTTTTGGGTAGTGTAGGCGGTCATGCTGGGGGCAGTGTTTTAGGGTTTAGGGTAGTGCAGTGGTGTTTGAGTAGTGTAGGGGGTCGTGCTGGGGGTAGTGTTTTAGGGTTTAGGGTAGTGCAGTGGTGTTTGTGTAGTGTGGAGGGTCGTGTTTTAGGGTAGTGACGTGGTGTTTGGGTAGTGTAGGGGGTCGTGCTGGGGGTAGTATTTTATGGTTTAGGGTAGTGCAGTGGTGTTTGGGTAGTGTAGGGGGTCGTGCTGGGGGTAGTGTTTTAGGGTTTAGGGTAGTGCAGTGGTGTTTGGGTAGTGTAGGGGGTCGTGCTGGGGGTAGTGTTTTAGGGTTTAGGGTAGGGCAGTGGTGTTTGGGTAGTGGAGGGGTTCGTGCTGGGATAAGTGTTTTAGGGTTTAGGGTAGTGCAGTGGTGTTTGTGTAGTGTAGGGGGTCGTGCTGTGGGTAGATTTAGGGTAGTGCAGTGTTGTTTGGATAGTGTAGGTGGTCATGCTGGGGGTAGTGTTTTAGGGTTTAGGGTAGTGCAGTGGTGTTTTGGTAGTGTAGGGGGTCGTGCTGGGGTAGTGTTCTAGGGTTTAGTGTAGTGCAGTGGTGTTTGGGTAGTATAGGGGGTCGTGCTGGGGTTGTGTTTTAGGGTTTAGGGTAGTGCAGTGGTGTTTGTATAGTGTAGGGGGTCGTGCTGGGGTAGTGTTTAGGGTTTAGGGTAGTGCAGTTGTGTTTGCGTAGTATAGGGGGTTGTGCTGGGGGTAGTGTTTTAGGGTTTAGGGTAGTGCAGTGGTGTTTGGGTAGTGTAGGGGGTCATGCTGGGCGTAGTGTTTTAGGGTTTAGGGTAGTGCAGTGGTGTTTGGGTAGTGTAGGGGGTCGTGCTGGGGGTAGATTTAGGGTTTAGGGTAGTGCAGTGGGGTTTGTGTAGTGTAGGCGGTCGTGCTGGGGGTAGTGTTTTTGGGTTTAGGGTAGTGCAGTGGTGTTTGGGTAGTGTAGGGGGTCGTGCTGGGGGTAGTGTTTTAGTGTTTAGGGTAGTGCAGTGGTGTTTGTGTAGTGTAAGGGGTCGTGCTGGGGGTAGATTTAGGGTTTAGGGTAGTGCAGTGGTGTTTGTGTAGTGTAAGGGGTCGTGCTGGGGTAGTGTTTTAGGGTTTAGGGTAGTGCAGTGGTGTTTGTGTAGTGTAGGGGATCGTGCTGGGGGTAGTGTTTTAGGGTTTAGGGTAGTGCAGTGGTGTTTGGGTAGTGTAGGGGGTCTTGTTTTAGGGTAGTGCAGTGGCGTTTGGGTAGTGTATGGGGTCATGCTGGGGGTTGTGTTTTAAGGTTTAGGGTAGTGCAGTGGTGTTTGTGTAGTGTAGGGGGTCGTGCTGGAGGTAGTGTTTGAGGGTTTAGGGTAGTGCAGTGGTGTTTGTGTAGTGTAGGGGGTCATGCTGGGGGGTAGTGTTTTAGGGTTTAGGGTAGTGCAGTGGTGTTTGTGTAGTGTAGTGTGTCGTGCTGGGTGTAGTGTTTTAGGGTTTAGGGTAGTGCAGTGGTGTTTGTTTAGTGTAGGGGGTCGTGTTTTAGGATAGTGCAGTGGTGTTTGGGTAGTGAAGGGGGTCGTGCTGGGGGTAGTGTTTTAGGGTTTAGGGTAGTGCAGTGGTGTTTGGGTAGTGTAGGGGGTCGTGCTGGGGGTAGTGTTTTAGGGTTTAGGGTAGTGCAGTGGTGTTTGGGTAGATCGACAACAATAGATCTCGCCAAGCGACAGCGCATGTGCTGCGTCGCTAGGTGAGACCTAAAAAGCATTGCACCAAGATGGCTGCCAACACTTCCTGGATTGAAGTGTTGGCAGCCAATTAGAGCCAAGCTCATGCTTGTGTAGTTAGGTCCCGCCCAGATATATAAAGATTTTTTTCCTTTAATATCTCAAAAACTACTGAACGGATTTACACCATTTAAAAAAAAGGTCTCTTTCTGAACCAAGGGCTACCTTTTGCCAAATTTGGTGTAATTCCGTTCAGCAGTTTCAGCTGTAACCGTGTCTAAAGTTTCCTATGGGAAATTGATTTTCCAACCTCTATTTTTTTAATTTCTCAGGAACTACTGAACAGATTTACACCATTTAAAAAAAAGGTCTCTTTCTGAACCAAGGGTTACCTTTTTGCCAAATTTGGTGTAATTCCGTTCAGCAGTTCGGGCTGTAGCCGTGTCTAAAGTTTCCTATGGGAATTAACATGGAGAAAACACGTTTTGGGACCCCCCTTTTTTCTCGGCCCCGCTTGCGAAATCACCCCGAAACTTTCAAGATAGGAGCTGACCGGAGCGGGCCATAAGTTTTGAAAATTTCGCAAAGATTCGTCAACCGGCGCCAAAGTTATTGGGAAAACAAAAAATGAGTTTCCTATGGAAACTAGGTCCTAACTATATACTGGCGATCGCCAGTAGAAAAAATAAAAATAAATATATATATATATATATATATATATATCCAGAATCCCAGTGAACGACCGCAGCGGGCCAAACAAGGGCACAGACTCCAGTTGAAGATATAATGAATCAGTTTATTGCCTTAGCATGTCAGCATATATATATATATCTTTATTACTTAAAATCACCAATCTGCCGAGGACATCTTCTCCCTGTTTGGAACATGTATTTGATCCTTTATTTATTAGAACATTTTCTCCGCGTCTGCATGTAACATGTATAGATGCCGGTCTGTAATGGGTTTCTTGCATTGTACCTCCTTCGTAATTAATGTAAATGTTTTTTTTTAGTGCAGCGCTCCAAAGCCCTCGAGGCCTGGTCTGCACTATGCAAAACCATGTAAACGTTTTAAAAACGAAATGTCAGTCTGCTGCTTGAAACACCCTTTACTATTCCAGGTAAACTGACCTTCCGGCTGAAAGAGGGAGATCACCCTGGTTTATGAGCAGTTTATGTATGAGGGGAGTATATCCAGGAAAAGTAAGCAGTGAAAAAGCACATAGGGCCTCATTACGATGGCGGGGGGAAGCGTGGCGGTCGGAAAGACCGACCGCCACGGTACAGACGAGTGGACTCAATCCGACCACCCGTCGGACTCACCGTGTGTCCCTGAATTGCGGCAGAGCCTGTCAGGCACCGCCGTAGGGATTATAATATCCCTTTCCTCTGGTCGTTCTGCGGCGGTCAACGGGCAGCAAAATGACTGGCAGAAACGGATTTGGGGACCTGTAGCTGGCCCCCCTTAATTCCTGGGACATGTGCCCCCCTACAAAACTCTGCACCATGTGGCAGGCACCGCATGGTGCCTGCCACGTAGTGCAGGGTTATGTACACTCCATATTTTTTGTATTGCGGCAAGGGCTGCTGACAGCATCCCCGCCGCAATACAAAAGATAGGAAATGCGACCGCCGTGGTGGCGGTCGCATCATTATTCGGATTGTGGGTAGGCCGCCTCATAGGCGGCCGGTCCCAAATCCTATACAATGGCAGATGGATTGAAGTCCGTCCGCCATCGTAATGAGGCCCATAGGTCTGGCTTTTTCATAAGTGCTGAAAAGTGCACCTCGTGCATTTACCCTGAACACCAGAGTATCTGTCAAAAGTGAGCCAAGAAACCCTAAGGGAAACACATTTATCTCTGTGTGGGACGTAAATCAACAAGCCAGGTTCTCCAAAATGGGACGAGATTTCAAAAGACTGAACAGTTCATGACATACGGGTCAAAGTGAAATTATAGATAGCCAGTATGTGCTTCAGCACTGCTGCTTTACAGTTCTCAGTATAAAACCACCAGAGAGACTCGTACCGAAATCTCATACACAGCATGAATGTCCTGAATGAAGTAATTTATATTGCAAAGTGGTTCTCATTATTGGAGACAGTTTACAATACTCGAGGCACAAGTTACTAACTTGTGTAACGATATATCTGTAAGAGACAGTAGTTAGTGACAGATTCCTTACCTTAGAATATCCCCAGGCGTCAGGCTGGATCCGGAAAGTTTTTGCGTAGCAGTACCCTTGCGCGTCGGTA
Organism: Calotriton arnoldi; assembly: GCA_963921515.1. NCBI lineage: Eukaryota > Metazoa > Chordata > Amphibia > Caudata > Salamandridae > Calotriton > Calotriton arnoldi. The sequence continues at coordinate 852,064 of CAWUFW010008671.1, forward strand.
GGCGGCGTCGTGCGGCTCCGCGTCCGTCGTCGGCGTCGTGATCGCCGGGATGACGTCGCGGGCAGTACTTAGGCGCCGCCCCTGCGCGCTGACGTCAGTTCTGTACACGACTTTCCGCGCCAGGAACGCAGAGCCATGCAAGAAGCTGACATAGGTGTCTGAAAAATACTAGGGCCCTGAAAGGGATGTCCTTAACCCTAGAAATCAGTTCGCAGAACGGGAGGATGGGTGGGCGGTAGGAATCTGTCACTAACTACTGTCTCTTACAGATATATCGTTACACAAGTTAGTAACTTGTGCATCTGAAAGAGACACGTTAGTGACAGATTCCTTACCTTAGAATAGATACCCCAGCAATACCAACCCCGGTGGTGGGTCTGCGAACAAAGATCAGACAAGGAAGTCCCGGAGGACAGAACGGCCAAAGAAGCCGTCCCTCCGGACCTGACTGTCAAGGCAGTAATGCTTTGTAAACGTGTGCAGCGAGGCCTACGTAGCTGCCTGACAGATAACCGGCAGCGGAACACCGCGGCCCAAGGCCGTGGTAGCAGCCGTTGCCCTGGTGGAATGGGCACGCAGCCCAACAGGAGGCTCCTTCTTAGCCAAAGAATAGCAGGTCTTGATGCACAAGGTAACCCAGCGGGAGATGGTCCTCTTGTGCACCGCCTGACCTTTTTGGCGCCCACGTAGCCAACAAAGAGCTGGTCATCCACCCGGAAGTGTTTTGTGCGGTCAATATAGAAGGAGAGCGCACGTTTTGGGTCCAGACGGTGGAGCCTCTCTTCCTCTCTGGAAGGATGCGGAGGCGGAAAGAAGGTGGGCAAAGTGATGGTCTGCCCAATGTGGAAAGCAGTAACCACCTTTGGCAAGAAGGACGGACGCGTCCGAAGAACAACCTTGTCTGGATGAACAGACAGAAAGGGAGGTTTGCAAGATAGAGCCTGGAGCTCACTCACCCGCCGAGCGGAGGTGATGGCCACCAGAAAGGCTGTCTTCAGAGTCAGAAGACGAAGAGGACAGTTATGTAGAGGCTCAAAGGGAGCGCACATTAAAAAGGTAAGAACCAAGTTCAAGTCCCACTGAGGCATCACAAACGGAACAGGAGGGAAGAGGTGAGTAATGCCTTTTAAGAACCTGTTAACAACAGCGGACTTGAAAAGGGAGGGCTAATCAGGAAGCCTGAGGAAGGCCGAGATAGCACAAAGATAACCCTTGATGGTACCCAGGGCAGAACCCTGTTGGGCCAGAGAGAGAAGGAACAGAAGGACCTCAGAAAGAGGGGCAGAAAGGGGATTCACAGCCTTTGCTGTGCACCATGCCACAAATTTGTTCCACCTGCAGGCGTATACCACCTTAGTGGAGGGACGCCTGGCTGCCAGAATCACATCACAAACTTCGGGAGGCAAGTCGAAAGGAATCAACTGCCGCCGCTCAATCTCCACGCAAGCAGGTGTAGACTGGACAGGTTCGGGTGGAGGACCGTCCCCTGCTGCTGCGACAGAAGATCCTCCGAAGAGGCAGACGGATCGGGGGATCTACGCTCATATTGAGTAGCTCGGGATACCAAACTCTTCGAGCCCAGTCCGGAGCCACAAGAATGACTTGGGCCCGGTCGTGCCGAATCTTCTTCAACACTCTGGGTAGAAGTGGTATAGGCGGAAAGGCGTACAACAGACCGCAACTCCACTCGCGACGAAAAGCGTCGCCGAGCGAGTGCCGCCTTGGAAATTCCAACGCGCAGAACTGATGACATTGCGCGTTCTCTTCGGTGGCGAATAGATCTAACCAAGGCTCTCCCCATTGTAGAAAGAGTCCTTGCGCCACTTCCGAGTGAAGACGCCATTCGTGATCCATCATGCACCTGCGGCTGAGTTCGTCCGCCCTGGCGTTCAGGGAACCTGCCAGGTGTTGAACCATCAGGAACATGCCCTGATGTTCCAGCCATGTCCAGAGGCGCAGAGCCTCCTGACAAAGGGTCCAAGACCCCACCCCGCCCTGTTTGTTGCAGTACCACATGGCGGTGGTGTTGTCTGTGAACACCTGCACTACCTTCCCTTTGACAGAGGGAAGGAATGCCTTGAGTGCAAGTCGGATCGCCCGGAGCTCCAGAATGTTGATATGGAGCCGGGACTCCGCCGGAGACCAGAGGCCTCTGATCTCTGCCTCTCCCATGTGACCGCCCCATCCCAGAAGGGACGCGTCCGTCACAACTGTATGCTCTGGCTGGGGAAGGGAGAGGGATCTGCCCATGACCCATTGCCGGTTCGAGAGCCACCACTGCAACTGTTTTGCAGTCCCCTCCGAGATCTGGACGTGATCGGACAGGTTGCCCTGGTGCTGCGCCCACTGGAACTTCAGGTCCCACTGCAGAGCCCGCATATGCCATCTGGCTTGATTGACCAGCAGGATGCAGGAGGCCATGAGGCCCAGCAGCCTCAGGGTCATCCGTACTGAAACCCAGGATAAAGGCTGAAAGATCGGAATCATAGCCTGAATATCCCGGACTCGCCGTTCGGGAGGATAGGCCCGAAACTGCGTCGTGTCCAGAACTGCTCCGATGAAAAGGAGCTGTGGAGAAGGAATCAGATGCGACTTCGGCACATTGATGGAGAACCCCAGCGAGTGCAGGAGTTCGGCCGTAGTCTGGAGGTGGGAGACGACTGCCTGGGACGAGCCCGCCTTCAGCAGCCAGTCGTCGAGGTAGGGGAAGACTGAAACCCCTGCCCGGCGCAGATGAGCTGCGACCACCGCCATCACTTTCGTGAACACCCGAGGGGCACTGGTAAGGCCAAAGGGGAGCACGGTGAACTGAAAATGCTCGGGCCTACCGTGAACCGAAGGTAACGCCGGAGGGCCGGCAGGACGGGGATGTGGAAATACGCGTCCTGCAAGTCCAACGCTACCAACCAGTCTCCAGGGTCGAGGGCAGTCAAGACCTGAGCTAGGGTGAGCATCTTGAACTTCTCCTTCCGGAGGAAGCGATTGATGTTCCGGAGGTCCAAGATAGGACGCATATCCTCCTTGTCCTTTTTGGGCACCAGGAAGTAGTGGGAGTAGCAACCACGCCCTACTTCTGGGGTCGGAACATGCTCGATGGCCCTCTTGGCCAAGAGGGCCGTGACTTCCTTCTGCAGAAGTACCAAGTGATCCCCTGACATGCGGTGGAATTGAGGTGGCATGGCTGGGGGGTGGTCTCGAAGGGGAGGGAGTAGCCCCTTCGGACAATGTCCAAGACCCACCTGTCCGAGGTGATGGTACGCCAGTGGGGAAGGTGATGGCGGACCCTGCCCTCTACTGGCGTGCTGTGCACCTGAAAGGAGGGACTAGGAGGGCTTGGAGGCCGCGGACGGGTTGGAGGTGGTGGCCTGACCCGCACGCTGGTTGCCCGATCCGCCACGGCCGAATCCACGTCCTCGGCCACGCGAAGACGCCTGCTGCGCGGGCCGGTGGCTGGGCTGCTGACGTGACGGGGCGCCCTACCGTGGCCACGATAGGGGCGAAAAGCAGAAGTCAGCGGAGGGCGTGTAGCAGAAAGGCCCAGGGACTTGGCAGTAGCCCGTGAGTCCTTAAAGCGCTCCAACGCATGGTCTGCTTTGGACCCAAAAAGACCGACTCCATCAAAGGGCATGTCCATGAGAGTATTCTGGACATCCCCTGAAAACCAGTGGTTCTCAGCCAGGCTTGGCGTCGCAGCGCCACCGTCGTTGCAATAGACCTGCCCAGCGAGTCGGCGGTATCAAGGCCACATCGTATCGTGTATTTGGCCGCATCCCTTCCTTCCGCAATGGCGCGGGAAAGCAGTGTCTGGACCTCCTCAGAACACTGGGGCAAAACAGTCGCCACCGAATCCCACAAGGAGTGGGTATATCGGCCCAAAAGACAAGCGGTGTTGATGGACCGCAAGCCAGCACTGGAGGAAGAAAAACCCTTATTCCCAAATTGATCCAGGCGTTTGGATTCCCTATCCGGAGGGGCGGTAGGGAAGGCGGTTTGGGAAGCGGAGGCTTGGACAACCAAGCTCTCAGGAGTGGGGTGGACAGAGAGAAACAGGGGTCGCCCGGAGCTGGGCGATGGCGTCGGGACACGTTCCTATCCACAGGAGCCCCTGTGTTGGGCTTGGACCAGGCGCCCAAAAGAACGTCAGTGAGGGCGTCGTTAAACGGCAGCACAGTCTCCGTAGAGGAGGCTGCCGGCTGAAGCACCTCTGTCAAGATATTAGTCTTGACCGCCACAGTAGGGAGTTGGAGACGTAAGGCCCCAGCCGCCCTACGCAACACCGTTGCAAAATTGGCTCCCTCCTCCGTAGCCACGGGAGGAGACAGCATGCCAGTGTCAGGGGAAGTATCTAGACCACTGGCATCCCCTAGACCCTCTGTCCAGTCCTCATCGTACTGACACTGTTGTGTCAGAGGGTCATCAGACCCCTCCCAGTCCTCCTGGTCCTCCTCTGGTTCAAAATAAGGAGGAGGAGGGACATTTGGGACCCAAGGTCCCATCGGGCGCCGGAACCGGCGTCGAGCGACGTCGGTCCGGGTCCATGTCCGGAGCCGGAAGGAACTGGGGGACGACGCCGCCCGGAGCCCCAGGCGGCGTCGAGAACGGCACCGGAGACATCGGCGCCGGCGGAGGTGTCGTTAGGTCGACCGGCGTCGATGGGGGTTGTGGAGCCGGGATCGAGGCCGGGGCCGGAGCCGGGATCGAGGCTGGAGGCACGGGCGACGCCGGAGCCGTCGGCGACGCCGGAGCAACCCCATCAGGGCCCGCGGGGCCCGAAGGCGCACCGGAGGGACCTTGAGGCCCGAAGAGGCGGGCCATGGCCGACAGGAAATCCTGTACTTGGGCCGGATCCGCCCCCGAACCCGGGAAGGACGGGTATTGCGGGGGCGACTCCACAGGCATGTCCGGGGCGGCGGGGACGGTGCCGGGAGGGGCCTCAGCCGAGTCGCGAGACCGGCGAGGCGAAGTCCTAGAGCGACGATGCTTTTTGGACTTTTTGTGTTTGGACTTACCGGACAAAGAAGACTTCGATGCCGACGACCGGTGAGGACTCCGCGATCGACCCCTGGACCTCTCACGCGACCGGGGCTTGCGCGGAGCCGAATGCCGGGCCTCGAGGAGCTTTCGAGACCGCTCTCGCAAAGCTTTCGGGTTGAGGGCCCGGCAGTCGGAACAAGACTCCGTGTCGTGGCCTCGGCCGAGGCAGAAGAGACACTCCCGATGCGGGTCTGTGATGGACATCATCCGAGCACAGGCGCCGCAACGTTTAAACCCGGGCATCCCTACGACACCTTGAAGTCGATTCGAAGAAAAACAGTGAAAAAATTCACCCAAAAAGTTAGTCAAAAAATGACTAGGGCACTGCTCTTCCCGGATCTGCGCTTGCTGGCGCGGAAAAAGAAGAACTGACGACAGCGCGCAGGGGCGGCGCCTAAGTACTGCCCGCGACGTCATCCCGGCGATCACGACGCCGACGACGGACGCGGAGCCGCACGACGCCGCCTACCGACGCGCAAGGGTACTGCTACGCAAAAACTTTCCGGATCCAGCCTGACGCCTGGGGATATTCTAAGGTAAGGAATCTGTCACTAACGTGTCTCTTTCAGATTAATAAGCTAGCAGAGCACGTTTTTTTTCCTGCCGGGAAAGCACAATGGGATCCCTGACAGATGTAAACCCATTTTTGAGGGCAGAGATATTCGCCACGAGTGAGGAGATCTCTACATCTGTAAATCCCACTGAATGGTTAGAAGTGAGCACTCCAAGTGTGGTTTGCCTTGCAGGTTGGGGAATGCTCACAAACCTTTATGCTTTGGGGCATTTCCAAACTCTACCCCCCTCTTTCTACCCTGGAAAGGGTTTTAAATTTACTCCATCAAAGGACTTGAGTAATTGCCTTTCCAAGGTATGAAGGAGACGAGATCACCCCTAGTTTTTCTGGGGATATAGAATAAGTGAATTCTCCATTAGAAAAAATATTTCCCCAGCCAAGAAAAACAAGCATTTGCAATGCAATAGGTCTCGCATTTATACGAGTTTGAGCTATTGACATTGCAAATGACAATCCTTTAATTTATGTTTTATAAACGAAAACAAAAATAAAAGGCATTGTCATTTGGAATGTCAATAGCTCAAACTCGCGTAAATGCGAGACCTATTGCATTGCAAATGCTTGTTGCTAGGATGTCTCCCCCATTCCAAATTGCGCACTAGTAGTGCCTTCCTGTGGAATGCAAAGAGAAGAGGTACGCTGAGACGTGTGGTTCTGTTGTTGAACCTTCTTTCTAGCACCAGGCTGGTAACCTAGGCGACAGGCCTGAGAGTAGGGTTTGGAGTGGCTGGGAGCATGGCGGGCCATGGGGAGTGGAGCAGAGGCGAAGGCTTGGGGAGGAGATGTGGGCTTTTCTGTTACGGAATCCTCGGTGTTGTCACATATTCCCCGCGTGAAGACAGTGTGTGATCCTGGACAACATACTTTACCTGCCTGGACCTCGGTTGCCACTTCTGCAGAAGGTGGGACACTGGAAAAGGGCTAAATGCATGGCTTTTAAGTGGGATAAAAGAACTGGGGGTCTCTCAAAGGGGTGTGGCCGATGTGACTAAGTGCGTTGCTTAAAAACACTAACGCTGCCATCCCACTGGTATTTTGCTGCTCCTGTCATTGCATCCAGAATCCAGATATATAATGTAACAAGTCAGGGAGGGCTATTGGCTTTGTCAATAGTTGTTAGTTGCATAAGATAAATAAGCAACAACTATGGCTTTGTTGTATATAATATTGAAAATGCTTTATTTCTGAAATAATGAGATTGTGAAAGAACTATAACGAGTCTCTTTGACCTTACATCAAAGGCAGTGAAGGGTGGTACTGCTGCAGAGCTAAGATATATTTATTCTACCGAGGGTGGGGGCAAAAATGGAGAGCCCGATAGAACCCGTCTGAGCAGCTGCTTTTTAGAAGCACCGGCAGGACCCGGCCCACTTAAAGCCCTGGCTAAATGCAAATGTCAAACGACCAATAAATAACTGAGCACAAAGAAAGTTACAATTTCTCAAATACCAGGTGAAAAAGGTGCTTGTTGGCAGGTAAACTTTGCTCTTGTTGAATTAGTTGGTGGCCGAAATTAGTGCGGGTCAAACATGATGGAATACCTGGTCCATCCCACTGCACTGATGCAATAGGGTGGCTTGGGGCATTATAAAATACGTTCGGAATGGGGGGGTTGGGGTGACATTGTTGCAGCATTGATTATATAATATGAGACTCACAATCAAGTTACTTGTATGGGATACTTTTGAGGTAAACGGCATGAGTCCATTTGTAATGTGTAGCGTTACAAGGCAACAGCTGGTGGCAAAAAGCGCTAAATAAAAAAAGTCTTATTGTACTAATACGGTGCACGTTGAGACGTACATGTCTACTCTGGACTCAGGAGCCTCGACCAGCATTTTCACTTGGCCACATTGAGTGATCCTGGGCAAATCTCTTCTTCCATTGTGGTTCACTTCCTTTATCTGCCCACACAGAGAGCGCTCAGAGACAGTATTAAGCGCTTTATTACACAAAACTGGATATATTCGCAGTCAGGAGGGATTACTCAATCGCAGAGTGCAGAAGAGAGTGCAGCGCACGGCACATACTGTTTCTGGTGTTTTTAAAGTAGTACGGCTCGGGGGCATCCTTTTACCTATATATTGGTCGATGTCACTTTAATTTGTGTTTTCAGTGACCACGGAGTCCTGCGAGAGTAGTGGGGGGAGGGGGCACCTGGCAGCGGCTGTCATGTCTAACGCAGAGTCGTACCTGGGTACGCTAGATTTCGAGGGCTAACTCGTGTCTAGGCGCTAGAGCATTACTCACGTGCTGTGCCCCGCTCCTTACTGCCTTCATTGTGGCTATAACACGCCTGTTGTGTCGGCTTGAGCATCCTCGGGTTTAGAGTTTGTCGCACCCTTTCTTCACAGCGCTGAAGATCTAACAGGCCGCTACAAAAAAGTTAATCGCCGCGATGTGTTAAAATAGAAGCGCCATGAAAATGGAAGAAATCACACACCGCAGAATAAAGGGCCGTAGTTTTTGAAAGTGACATGAAAATCTAAAAAAGCACATAACGAAGAATGAAACGCCGATGTTCGTTAAACTAAATGCGCCATGGAGATTATCAAGTTATACGACCATAAACGGTACGGTTTGTTAATGTGAAAGCGCTGTGAAAACGTAAGAACTCCCATATGGAAGAACGCAGCGCCGCAGGTTGTTAAAGTGAATGCGGCATGGCGAACTAACACTCGCATATCAAACAATGAACGCCGCGGCCTGGTAAAGTGACAGCGCCGCGAAAAATGTAAGAAGTACCATATTGAAGAACGTTGCGCCGCTGTTTGTAAAACTGAAAGCGCCATAAAGATGGAAAAAGTTATATAACACACAATAAACGCCACGCATTGTTAAAGCAAAAACGCAGTGAAACGCCGTGAAGTGTAAGAAGTCACATACCGGAAAAAGCAGCGTAGCTGGCATTGTCCCGAACAGTGTGTGTATAAAATAATACTGAACCAACATATACATCCAACCATATTACGCCGCGAGTGCAAAATCCAGTCCGTATGGGCGAGCCGAAAAGGAGACAGGGAGGGAACAAACAAGCCTCACTTCAAATCAAAAGCGAGCGTTTAGCATAAAGTGTGACGCGCGCCAATCAAAAGCATGGGCGGAGCTTCCACTCCACTTCCGAAATCGCCTCAACGAGAATAGATCGCGCAGAGCGAGCAGCACATGCGCTGCAACGCTAGGCGAGACCTAAAAAGGGTTCATTTACACAGTGATCTGACTTCTTTGCTATTGAGAACCCCACACTAAGAGAAGAGGATTCCATTGTAAAAGTCACCCGACCTTTTCAGGGTTACACCTGGAAATTTGCGCCTGGTGTAGCTTTCCAAGCATAACTATCAAGAGTGCATTCAGGTGAATTTTAAATTTCTGCCTGTATTTTCCCCGCTATTTTGTGAATCATGCCCAAACTTTTACAATGTTGACCAATTATATAGCACACTCCTACAAATATAGTTGCCTGTAGGCGCATGAATATTCAAAGTTATTCGAAGTTATTATCCAACTCAATGATTTCATTGTCCACAGAAAGCTGTAAGACTATGGTGATCCTATACAGGTGATAAAACCTGTGAGCTGAGCTCACATAAACACATCTCTGCAGCAGGCACATTAATCTAATGAGTTGTCTTAAGAGTTGCTAAACAGAAACGAGTAGTTGGGGGTTGAGCTTGGACATACATCCTCTGTGGCCGCAAGTTCACTCTCAGCTAAGAGGAAAAAAAACAAGACTACAGTAGCAGCAGAGTCACAGCTGTGGCTAGGAGGGCAAACACTGTAAAATTTCATAAGAGATATGGATAGGGTGACCAGATTTTCAAAACCAAAAACGGTGACATCCACAGATGTAAAAGTAGCACTAAATGTTGACACTGAGTTGGGATGGAAACGTCCCCTGCATGGTGATGGACGTGCACCCCTGCATGGTTATCTGGAGCCCTGGTACTCACTTTTGGCTATGCACAAACATGGATCAGGCCTGTCTCATGGTAATGCAGCCATGTTAGATCGGGAGGGGTGCACCAAGCAGTACCCTCATAGTACTAGACAACTTCAGCCCTTGCCAGGAGTTAAGTGACATGACCATGGTGATGG